>PIJE02000302.1:76008-88027 GCA_002895965.2 Coryphaenoides rupestris
GATATATAGTGAGAGTGAGGGAGAGAGTGAGGGAGGGAGGGATTGAGAGAGAGAGAGAAAAAAAGACAGATATATAGTGAGAGTGAGGGGGAGAGTGAAGGAGAGAGTGAGGGATAGAGTGAGGGAGGGAGTGAGGGAGGGAGTGAGGGAGGGAGTGAGGGAGGGAGTGAGGGATAGAGTGAGGGAGGGAGTGAGGGAGAGAGTGAGGCACGGAGCTGATGTTGGAGTCTCCAGAGTCCGGAGTCATTAACTTGCCAAACAAGCACGTCTCTATGCAGTGGGTGAAACTGGCCGACCTCAGGCCCCGGTGGGAATGATGGAGTTTGAACTTATCAACGGAGGCCACACTCCCAGCCGGCAGATACTTAAACTGAGGCAAATACCAACCTTCCATCAGACAGGAAGAGCTTTCACCTGGACCCAGTAGGAGGGAGGACAACGTTGTGTGTACTGCGTGTGTGTGTGTGTGTGTGTGTGTGTGTGTGTGTGTGGCGTGTGTGTGTGTGTGTGTGTGTGTGTGTGTGTGTGTGTGTGTGTCTATTTACGTGTTCAATCTTTTCACACATTTGAAGTTCGCAATTACATGGCTTGCTGGCAGGGTGGACTCACCCATTTTCAGAGCAAAATGAAAAGTATCATTTGGTGTTTTAATTTAATTACAGACTGAACACGGACAGACAGCATGTGTTCAAGATCTCTTTGAGGAACGTCTCATTTCTCAGGATTTTCTTTCTAGTTCCCGAGACCTGTGAGGGCTTAATGGTAAACTATTAAGAGGGAATAGTTTACCATTACTGATAATTAGGAAGAGCCCCGGTCGCTTACAGGTCACGCTATGCAGTGGTAGTCAACGTGGGAGGCCCCGTGAAATAACTAAAAACATCTTGAGGGGGTCTTAATGACCTTAATGACCTTAATGACCTTAATGACCTCAATGGTGTGGTCAGCCAGCACCACGGACAGAGACCCCGTCACCCCGGAGTGTAATATTGACCTGTTGACCCCCCGCCCCAGAGGAACACACTGGACGGTCAAACAGGCGACCAGAAGCTCATTGTTGCTCATTGTTCTGGAAAGGTAAAGCAAACAAGTACAAGTCAACAAACAATGCTATTGATAAAGCCTACGTGTTAAAGGCCTACGTGTTGAATGCCTACGTGTTAAAGGCCTACGTGTTAAAGGTCTACGTGTTAAAGGCCTACGTGTTAAAGGCCTACGTGTTAAAGGCCTACGTGTTAAAGGTCTACGTGTTAAAGGCCTACGTGTTAAAGGCCTACGTGTTAAAGGCCTACGTGTTAAAGGTCTACGTGTTAAAGGCCTACGTGTTAAAGGCCTACGTGTTAAAGGTCTACGTGTTAAAGGCCTACGTGTTAAAGGCCTACGTGTTAAAGGTCTACGTGTTAAAGGCCTACGTGTTAAAGGCCTACGTGTTAAAGGCCTACGTGTTAAAGGTCTACGTGTTAAAGGCCTACGTGTTAAAGGCCTACGTGTTAAAGGCCTACGTGTTGAAGGCCTACGTGTTAAAGGCCTACGTGTTAAAGGCCTACGTGTTAAAGGCCTACGTGTTAAAGGCCTACGTGTTAAAGGCCTACGTGTTAAAGGCCTACGTGTTAAAGGCCTACGTGTTAAAGGCCTACGTGTTAAAGGCCTACGTGTTGAATGCCTACGTGTTAAAGGCCTACGTGTTAAAGGCCTACGTGTTAAAGGCCTACGTGTTAAAGGCCTACGTGTTAAAGGCCTACGTGTTAAAGGCCTACGTGTTAAAGGCCTACGTGTTAAAGGTCTACGTGTTAAAGGTCTACGTGTTAAAGGCCTACGTGTTAAAGGCCTACGTGTTAAAGGCCTACGTGTTAAAGGCCTACGTGTTAAAGGCCTACGTGTTAAAGGCCTACGTGTTAAAGGCCTACGTGTTAAAGGCCTACGTGTTAAAGGCCTACGTGTTAAAGGTCTACGTGTTAAAGGCCTACGTGTTAAAGGCCTACGTGTTAAAGGCCTACGTGTTAAAGGCCTACGTGTTAAAGGCCTACGTGTTAAAGGCCTACGTGTTAAAGGCCTACGTGTTAAAGGCCTACGTGTTAAAGGTCTACGTGTTAAAGGTCTACGTGTTAAAGGCCTACGTGTTAAAGGCCTACGTGTTAAAGGCCTACGTGTTAAAGGCCTACGTGTTAAAGGCCTACGTGTTAAAGGCCTACGTGTTAAAGGTCTACGTGTTAAAGGCCTACGTGTTAAAGGCCTACGTGTTAAAGGCCTACGTGTTAAAGGCCTACGTGTTAAAGGCCTACGTGTTGAATGCCTACGTGTTAAAGGTCTACGTGTTAAAGGTCTACGTGTTAAAGGCCTACGTGTTAAAGGCCTACGTGTTAAAGGCCTACGTGTTGAATGCCTACGTGTTAAAGGCCTACGTGTTAAAGGCCTACGTGTTAAAGGCCTACGTGTTAAAGGTCTACGTGTTAAAGGTCTACGTGTTAAAGGCCTACGTGTTAAAGGCCTACGTGTTAAAGGCCTACGTGTTAAAGGCCTACGTGTTAAAGGCCTACGTGTTAAAGGTCTACGTGTTAAAGGTCTACGTGTTAAAGGCCTACGTGTTAAAGGCCTACGTGTTAAAGGCCTACGTGTTAAAGGCCTAAAACGTTTTTTTTTTTTTTAAAAAGGGCCCCTTACGTGTTGAGTATAAATATGCGTGTACAGTACGCCCTTGTTGCGAATAATCAATATATCTGAACGAATACACTGAAAGTCATCAGTGGAAGAAGTACTCAGATCTTTTACTGAAGTAAAAGCAGTAATACCACACTATATAATACTCTGTTACAGGTAAAAGTCCTGCATCAAAAATGATAGTAAGGTAAAAGTATGTAAAAGTATTGACATCAAAATATACTGAAAGCACCCAAATGAAAAGTACACATTATGCAGAACACACGTACATTATGTTATTGGATTATAATTATTGCTGCATTATAGTGTTTAATAGTCGCTTTTATGTTTCAGTTGGTAAATGTGAGGCAAATTTTAGTATATTTATATTTGATATATTAATTTTCATACTTTTCATACTGGGTAGCTTGTGAATTTCCCCCTGGGAAACAATAAAGCCTTGTTGGTAAGATAATATCATAATGTATTTATTGATTCTATCTTATATTGTTCATTTTAATCTTCAAAGTAACCAGTAACTAAATATAAATGTAGTAGAGTAAAAAAGTACAATATTTGCCTCTGAGATGCAGACTAGTGGAGTATAGGCCTAGAAATATAAACATAGAAATACTCAAGGAAAGTACAAATACCTCTGATGTGCATACTTTGTTGAGTAGTGGAGTAAATGTACCTCGAGTTACTGCATTACTTTACACCACTGCTGTAAGGCGACACATGTTGCCACGGTGACCAGGCTACAGCTGCTACCAAGGCAACCAATCAGGCGACCAATCAGGCGACCAATCAGGAAACTAATCAGGAAACTAATCAGGAAACGTCTCTGTGGCCTCGGCTCAGCGCAATGCTCGACTCAAGGCTCGACTCAAGGCTCAAGGCTCGACTCAAGGCTCAACTCAAGGCTCAAGGCTCAACTCAAGGCTCAAGGCTCAACTCAAGGCTCAACTCAAGGCGTCGGGTCACTTTAATCTAATTATAGCTCCCCGGTGTGTAGCCTACTGTATAGGAGCACGTCAACACAACACAAAACAAAACAACACAACAACACAACAACAAAACAACACAACAACACAACAACAACACAAAACAACACAAACATGTACCTTGTTGAGGTGGGGGTTGCGGGTGACGTCATAGCCCCTCTTCTTGGTGAACACGAAGCTCCTCCTCCTGCCGCCGCCGCCGCCGCCGCCCTGCTGCTGCTCCGGGTGCGTCTCCTGCTCCGTGGACTCCCGCCGGACCAGACCTCGTCCAGCCCCCGCCGCCGCCATGTTGCCTCAGTGTCTCTCGCTCCTCTCTCTCTCTGTCTCTATAAATAGTGCTTGCTCAGGGCTCAGGTGACAGCTGAGGGACAACGGGCCGTTACGTCAGCACCACCACCCTCCCCCTGCGGTGTCCGTTATCTGGAGCGGCCTGCTGCTCTCCGCTGAACCACGTGACCCCAGCAGCCTATTACACGGCCGACCTAATCAACCTGCTGGGTGGGTGTGGGTGTGTGTGTGTGTGTGTGTCTGTGTCTGTGTGTGTCTGTGTGTGTGTTTGTATGTCTGTGTGTGTGTGTGTTTGTATGTCTGTGTGTGTGTGTGTGTCTGTGTGTGTTTTATTGTATTTCTTTATGGGCTATCTTTATCTTTATCTTTATCTTTATCTTTATTTGCTTGGCACGGTGGCACGGTGCTTGCTATAGAATAGAATAGAATAGAACTTTATTAATCCCGAAGGAAATTCTTGTGCCAGGTTGCATAGCGATACAGTACAAAAACCACAGATTGATAAAATAACTAACGTATGTGCAATAACAGTTAAATATACAAATATGTGGGCAAGATAAGATATTCAGACAGCGAAAACAATTGGCATAAAGAAGTGAGATATTATTGGACATGACATTTAGGAATAAGAATATGCCAGCGACTGTTCACAGCAGGGGTCCCCTCAGTGATATGCAGATGAGGGCAAGTTGCCTGTAAATGACCAATATGGTATTTTTCCACCACACTCCCTCATTGATTATTCAATAATCACACAATCAATCAATCATTATACCTTATATAGTGTAACTCAGGAGTCGGTTACTCTGACCACATAGTGGTTCTAATCAGAGACTGAGTCCTTTGTTACTGGGTACGACTTGATGAACTTCTCCTTTCTTGTTCTAATGGCCCAATTACAAGAAAAGAGTAAAGATCACAGCAAGAAGGTTCTGGGATCGATTCCCGCCTGGGCTTCTGGGGTGCCCAGGTGGGTGATCTCCCAGGTGGCGGCCACCACTTCCTGCTGTGTGTTGTGTGACTACATGTGTGGATTAATAAAGATCTTCTTCTTCTTCTTCTTCTTATCTATATCACTGCTGTGTCATTGATAAAGATAGTCTGGGTGTAAAGGTTTGCCTTCACAGTCAGTATAAACATCACAGAGAATCAGAATGTATTTAAAATGCATTTGTTAATCAATTATTCTGTTCATTGTTCATTTAGTTTCAGAGATGTTCAATAATGCAATTCTCCCATTTAGACCCTGAGTGTCATTTCTGCGAGGATTTGTGTAGAAATGTTTCTCTACTTCTTAACTGTGATTAATTATCAGGGTTAAATAAAACCTTTTGAGTTCTGTACAAGTGTCAATGTGAGCTGTTGTCAACAGCTTGACAGACGGGGCTCTGATTGGACAGTCGCTTTTTTAATGGAGAAATCACACATCATTTAATCATTCAAATCATTAGAACTGACAGGCAAGGCCTATATATAGCAATACAACTCCAACGTCAACCACTTCCACATCTTTATTGTTATTCCACTAGAAGACGGTGATCTGTATTTGGCAGAATCCACGTCTATACACAGCAGCCGAGCTGTTCTGTGACGCGTGTTCCATAGCTCCGACTCGGTTGAAAGGAAAACTACTCCTGCTGTCAGCTGCACTCGGCGAATCTGTCACTTAGATAATTATCGGCGATAGGTGTTGAAAATAAATGCTTTAAGACAGACCTTGATATGTGTTGCTGTAAGAAGTGTGTAAGCCGAGACCTCGAGACAGCCGACTGAGCATCGAAAGAATAGTAAGTATTCTGAGAGAGAGACAGAGAAAGAGGGAATATGGGCTGAAGAGATGAAGCGACGTTAACCTAACATGTCAAGCGTGTAAATACGCTGGCTTCCTGTTTCATGTGTATACAGTATAAGTACAAGTACACACCCGCAGTATAAGTACACAGCCGCAGTATAAGTACACACCAGCACACGTCTACATGGTGCGGGGGGGGGGGTCAAACAAGCTGCCCCTGAACCAGTAGCCGGAGATATGGCATCAGCACACAGGCTCCGTAATACCAGGGGGGCCCTCAACCCCGACTTAACTAGATAACACACCGCCGCCGCCGTCGCCGAGCGGGACGGCGAGAGGCGGCGTTTGAAGTGGAGGAGGGCAGCTTGTTAAATTGCTGTGGAAAGGCTCTGGGAATGCGTGGTGTGTTTTCAGAGCAGAGAGTGGCACTTTAAACCCACCCCTGTCAAAGGAGCAAGTTAGGTTGACACTGAGGAGGAGGAGGAGGAGGAAGAGGAGGAGGAAGAGGAGGAGGGCGGAATACTCGGCGTCGTCTCATCTCACAGGAAGCTGTTGGGCACACATCTGGGTGACGGCGCTCCGGTGGTGAAATGACAAGAAAGAACGCAATGGAAGCCATTCTCTGTGTCCCTGCCAGTGTGGCGATTGAAATGTCCAACCATTGACTGCAGTGATTGACTGAAATTGCACCTTGCTCAACGGGGGGGGGGGCTGTAAGGCTTTCAGGTGAATGCGAGTCCGGGGCCCAGGGCTTGGAGACGGACAAAGACCGCTGTCAACTTCTTTGACGCTGCTAGAATGTGTTGTTGCTTAACGCAGGAGCCGACCGTGAAAAGAGCCGCCGGTAAACTCAACAGAACGTCGTCGTGACGGATCGGAGTCTGTGCCGTCAAGGTTGGTCTCAGAGACGGTTCGGGGGAAAGCTGGATTAACTCATACGGAGCAAACAAAGACAAACAGGAACAAAACAAAGAAAGTCCTTATCGTAATTTGGGTCTTAAAATACCAGCAGTTGTGCTGTTGTTAAATATACATACTGGAGATATATATGCGTACGCTCTCTCACCGCCTGGCCCCGGTGCTAAGGCGTACGTGTGGCGGTTCTCGATCACCGCTTATGTCTCTTTAATAACAGACCCCCGGCTGACTGACGGAACACAGAACCTGGGTCTGTCTGTTTCATTTTCCTCAAATCCCGCGGTGGTTTTGTGGTCAGGAAGAGGAGGAGACAGACAAAGACAAATATGAATTACCGTGGATCAAATCATTGAAAAAACACAGGATTATCCCCTTGGCTGCGGTTCAAATCGGCGTCGCGCTGCCCCGGTAACACCTGGGCTCACGTCTTCCCCTTCAGTGAGTCCTGCGCAACGGAACGTTTCGCCAGAGACCCTCATTTAAGTGTGATTACGGCCAGACGGGGTGAATGTGGGTAAACCATACCTTGAGATTGCGTTAGCACCTGCCAGGGTAAACTGCTGGGAAGGCCGTACGGCTCAGACGCCCCAATCAGGAAGGAATGGTTACGTTCACTCAGACCCACGGGCGCCAAATCCTGCAGAACCTGAGGTGAACCTGGCCTGAGGACAAAATGGAGTTGAAGTGAACGATGAGCGGCCGTATCATCGGTACATAGGTACGGATTGATGATGATGATGATGATGGTATGGATTTCTACTGTAATTTAAATGCATGAAGAGGAACAGCACAGTCCGCTCAAAGGCTCAGACAATGATTAATGTGCAAGTCAGCGTCTCGAAGTACGAACCGTTTTCTGAGGTGACCTTCGACTTCAATAAACTCTTATCACTTACTGCTCATTCACAGATACATGTTTCACCCCCGGTGAAGTCGGTTACGACTACAACCTGTGCCAAGGATGTCATAATCAACGATCCCGTTTCTACATTAAACAGAAACAGAGAGACAGCTGATTGAGTCCAGGTACTGTACGCTGAACCACGTCTCGGTAGCCGACGATCGTAAATCCTCCGAGTGCCGTGATCTCACAGAGGAGTTACACATCGCTGACCGCATGGCGTCCGCCCCAAACACCGGAGCGCTTGATCCCCCCCCCCCCCTCCCCCCGCCAGGAAGCCACATGTAGCGTTGGGGTCGCAGGTACAGGTCGGCGCGGTGGGGCCGCCGTCGCTGCTCGGCCTCGGTACAAGACGCACACGACGGGAGGGCGGAGCGAAAGGGTTGGCAACGGGCACCGACCATACGTCGGCTGCCCTCCCTCCGCCATATGCGATCACCTCGTCCTCCTCGCCCTCCTCCTCACCCTCCTCAGACCCGCCCCCCCCCACCCTCAACTCCCGACCTTTATGCATTTTTTTTTCTTTCTTAGCTACAACTGCTCCAGTGTTTGTTCATACGTGACCTTCACCCGGCCCCCCCGAGTCAAAGGGCTCTTTCACTGATCACGCTCCATAATGGCCCAGTGTTGGAGGAGCAGAGGTGGGGGAACAGAGAGCTCCCGGCTTCACGTTCTTAACTGTCCATTTTTATTTGAGCCGGGTGAGTCCACGTGAACCCTCGCCTCGCCTCGCCTCGCCTCGCCTCGCCTCGCCTCGCCTCGCCTCGCCTCGCCTCGCCAAACAGTTTGATCACAACGAGCTGGAAAAGGCGACGGGAGCCCAGGACACTCGGGTCCCTCGGAAGGTTGCATGGGGTGGTGTGTGTGTGTGTGTGGTGTACGTGTGGTGTGTGTGCGTGTGTGTTGCTGTGTGTGTGTGTACATTTTGACTTCTCTCTCTCTCTCTCTCCCTCTCTTTATCTCTCTCTCTCTCACTTTCTGTCTTCGCTCTCTCTCTCTCTCTCTCTTTTTCTCTCTCTCTTTCTCCCTGTCTCTCTCTCTCTCTCTCTCTCTCTCTCTCTCTCTCTCTCTTTCTCTCTCTCTCTCCCCTCTCCCTCTTCCATTCAATTGTGTGTGTGTGTGTGTGTGTGTGTGTGTGTGTGTGTGTGTGTGTGTGTGTGTGTGTGTGTGTGTGTGTGTGTTGCATGTGTGTGTGTGTGTGTGTGTGTGTGTGTGTGTGCGTGCGTGCATGCGTGCCTGTGTGTGTGCGTGCGTGCGTGTGTGTGTGTTCGCGCGTGCGTGTGTGTGTGTGTGCGTGCGTGCGTACGTGCGTGCGTGCGTGTGTGTGTGTGTGTGTGTGTGTGAGTGCATGTTCAGAGTTTAAGGGGTGGAAAAGTAAAGCTCACATCCTTGGTTATAGAGAATGCCCTAAAAGTCAACAGCATTGGCTCAGAGTTCCTCAACTGAAACAGCATTGTTGTGTTTTATTGCCGCTAGCATCATTAACAAGCAGATTATATTGCCTGAATGAACGAGCTGTTAAATCTAATTGGCTGGAAACGGCAACAACAGTGCTTACAGGTGGAAGACAAATGTAGTTGGAGAAATGTTTTGTGTGGAATGGAATGTGATGTATAAAGACCCTCAACACTCAACGGCTCACCTCAAGGACCACGTAGCTTAGGACACTGAGGTACCGTCCGCGGTCGGTCTCTCGTCGATTTCTACATTTGGGTGCAGAGCGTTCGTCCCGCTAATAAGGACATCCGAGCGCCGCGACGTCTCGCCCCGTAAACTTCACTCCTCGCCTGCGACTCCTTCTCCGTCTCCCTGGCACCCGTGACTCCTCGTGAAATGTGAAAGTGTGTTCTCCGTCCAAAGACGGCGTCGTAAACCAACTAACTCCCGTCGGGAGAGAAATGTCACGTCTCCCCTTGTTTGTTTCCGTCTGTATAAACACCGCGATCCCGGCGAGGAACACGTCGGGCGGATATCGCTCACGTCCTCGTCTCTCCGGGGCCGCCGGGACTCCCCCTCGGTGCTCCCGTTCCCTGACATCGACGGTGTTATTACCATGTTAAGAAACGCACGCTTTCTTCTGGCTGCTGCTGCTGCTGCTGCTGCTGCGGCGGCGTTGGCATCGCGTTAGCCCTGCGGCGGCGCTGCTCGCGGTGTTCGCGGTCAAACCTCCCGGCTGGGCCTCGGTTGTGTGCTGTGATCAAGGAGAGAGCAATTTTATTCAGGAGGTTTCTTAATACAGTACATAGCCAGGGCCACAGCTCTGAACAATAGTCTCTTAAAGGCTCCGTCTTATCTTCCTGAGTCGTTCCTCTCCGCTCTAGTTTATAATGTTGTAACCTTGTACTGTTACTGGTGCGCTGTCTCCTTCAAAAAAGAGATTTTCATCTCAAGGGACTTCCTGCTTAAATAAAGGTTCAATAAAATATACATGAAAATCAATCTCCCTTCATTCATTTATTTGTATTTTAACTTTACTTTATCGGGAGTACCTTTGGACGTTAATAATATATTTTGCAAAAGTCTCTCGAGATAAAACAGCACAGTCACATACAGTTTGGACAAGCAACAAATGACAGGAAACATAATAACACATGAGAGTGTAAGACCAACAAAGAGTCCAACAATCGCGTTCAAAGAGCTCCACCAGAGACATTTTTACTAAAAGCTTTCACAGGGTTTTAAGGCGACCTCGAGGTCCTCCGGGAATGATTTAGAAACGTGAAAGGGAACCAGTTCTGTCATTTGACTTTGCTCATAAAAAGCGATGACATCCGGTTAACTTATTCGCCCGGAGATGTCTGGGTTCCTCTCTGGGCTCCGGAGCGGTCTGAAGTTGGGAACACTGGAGCTGAACACGGTCCACCTCAGATGTCCAGACAATGTCCTCAGTCATTCGCTCAGATACAGCCGCTCTGTTCCCAGGCCGTGTATGTCTTCAATAGAGATATTCATGAGGCCCTCGGCCGGATGTTTCAGGTGCAGTCAGGGCGAGTGACGGGGAAAAGATATTTCATGTTTTTTACGACTTGAAAGGACACGCTAGTGTACATACAAGGTCCGCTAACATGTACGGCCGTTTGTTTTATGAGCTAAACGGACGCAGAACCGTAATCTGCACACCGAGGCGTAGCTCAAGCTAACGGTGTCCTCCATCTTGTTTCCATGCATCATGCGCCCACATGAAGAAAGACTCATTCCATTTGACTCTTTTTAATGTTTTAATATCAACACGGGTTCATAAATCCATATAGAAAACCACCGTATGTGTTAGCCACATCCAGAAGAAAGTCAGCCGCTCATATCTCTGCAGTAATTCCTGTGGTTTAACCCGTAGGTTGGACCTGACGTGTTGGACCAGGCTCACAATGTTGTCCTTGACAAGCCAAACATTTACAGTTTAAAAAAAACATATATAATATATATACTGTATGTATAGACTGTATGTTGTTCTAAAGCCATAACTTTATCTAGGGTTTAACAGCTGTTTCTGTGTGTGTGTGTGTGTGAGTGTGTTTGTGTGTGCGTGTGCGTGTGTGTGTGTTTGTGAATGTGTGTGTGAGTTTTTGCAGAAGGGTCGAGAGAGAGAGAGGGGAGGTTAACCGCTGGTGGAGGAGGAGGAGGAGGAGAAGGCTCCAAGCCACTGTCTCGTCTCGACCCGCGAGTCAGGGGTCGTCGTGGGCCCATCTTCTGCTCTGTCCCACCATCCCCTAACCCCCGACCACAGCCCCCACAGAGAACCACTTCATAAATCCTCTCGGGAACCCGCACTCAGCACTCAATGTATGCATTTCGAAGGAAGTGATGAACGTTCCACATTTTAATAAGCATGCTGGAAAAATATGGCCGACCGTGGGGTGGGGGGGCGGGGGGGGGGGGGGGGGGAACCAAGATATTTCTGGGTTAGCTTGTGGTTAATTTGTGGACCGAGTGTACATACAAGGTCCGCTAACATGTACGGCCGTTTGTTTTATGAGCTAAACGGACGCAGAACCGTAATCTGCACACCGAGGCGTAGCTCAAGCTAACGGTGTCCTCCATCTTGTTTCCATGCATCATGCGCCCACATGAAGAAAGACTCATTGCATTTGACTCTTTTTAATGTTTTAATATCAACACGGGTTCATAAATCCATATAGAAAACCACCGTATGTGTTAGCCACATCCAGAAGAAAGTCAGCCGCTCATATCTCTGCAGTAATTCCTGTGGTTTAACCCGTAGGTTGGACCTGACGTGTTGGACCAGGCTCACAATGTTGTCCTTGACAAGCCAAACATTTACAGTTTAAAAAAAACATATATAATATATATACTGTATGTATAGACTGTATGTTGTTCTAAAGCCATAACTTTATCTAGGGTTTAACAGCTGTTTCTGTGTGTGTGTGTGTGTGTTTGTGAATGTGTGTGTGAGTTTTTGCAGAAGGGTCGAGAGAGAGAGAGAGAGAGAGAGAGAGAGTAAGAGAGCATGATGTGATGTGT
>PIJE02000302.1:91857-111857 GCA_002895965.2 Coryphaenoides rupestris
GTAGGTTCTCGCGTCATTGTCCAGGAGCACACCATGATGGACACTGAGAGAGAGAGAGAGAGAGAGAGAGAGAGAGAGAGAGAGAGAGAGTAAGAGAGCTCCTGGGTGAGATAAAGAGAGCGACAGCGAGAGCGATCGAGAGAGAGAGAGAGAGCGAGAGAGTGTGCGAGTGGGAGATAAAGAGAGAGAGAGCGAGTGGGAGATAAAGAGAGAGAGAGCGAGTGAGGGGGAGATAGACAGACTATGTGAGAGTATGTGTGAGGGAGTATTATCTAATCAATAGTAGTCTGTTCGGTCGGGAGCGTGCGCTGAAAGGCCACTCGGCCGCTCGTCTAAATAAAGCGCGTGGAAGTGCGCTCCGCTACGGTATGTCCAGCGGGAACGCCAGCGGTCCCGAGCGCTGACGTGTGTGTAGAGCGGGAATCCAAGGAGCTCCTCGGAGACCGGGAACGAACACGGACGTACCGTCGCTAGATAGGTCGAGGCGCTGTGCTCTTTAGAGAGAACACACAGCTCATGAGGTCATGTTTCAGCTCCAGTACGCAGAATCAAAGCACAATTTGAGCCCGAGAGATCCGCTACTGCAGTAGTACTCACGTTATGTCCAACAATACTGCAGTAGTACTCACGTTATGTCCAAATCTACTGCAGTACGACTCAGAGACACATGTCCAACGCTGCTACAGTGCTACTCGGGTCAAGTCAGAGTCAAGTCAACACTATTGCAATACTACTCAGAGTCATGTCCAACAATACTGCAGTAGTACTCAGAGTCATGTCCAACGCTACTGCAATTCTACTCAGGTCCCCAGAAATACCCAAGGGGTGACTTTCTATTTAGAGGTCGGGGGGGGCGGAGCCTCGTCTCGCTTACACACTGATGTCGTGACCTCTGACCTTTGACCCGGGCTGACTGAAAAACGAGAGTGTTGCTTTGTCCCGACACCTTCGTCACGCTCGGGGTGAGACGTGTAAATGGTAAATGGATTGCATTTATACATCGCTTTTATCCAAAGCTCTTTACAGTATTGCCTCACATTCACCCATTCATACACCGACGGCGGTGCCAACCATGCAAGGTAACAACCAACACGTCAGGAGCAGGTAGGGTTAGGTGGTGTCTTGCTCAGGGACACCTCCACACTTAGCTAGGAGGAGCAGGTAGGGTTAGGTGGTGTCTTGCTCAGGGACACCTCCACACTTAACTAGGGGGAGCAGGTAGGGTTAGGTGGTGTCTTGCTCAGGGACACCTCCACACTTAGCTAGGAGGAGCAGGTAGGGTTAGGTGGTGTCTTGCTCAGGGACACCTCCACACTTAGCTAGGTGGAGCTCAGGGATCGAACCAGCAACCTTCCAGTTGGCAGACAACCACTCTACCTCCTGAGCTACTGCCGCCCCATATGTGTGTTGTTGTTGTTGTTGTTGTTGTGTTGTTCTGTGTGTGTGTGTGTGTGTGTGTGTGTGTGTGTTTGTGTGTGTGTGTGTGTGTGTGTGTGTGTGTGTGTGTGTGTGTGTGTCTGAGTTGTGGTGTGTGTGTTCCTGAGTTATGTATGACGACATACACTCCGGGCTTCCTGTGGTTGCCTTGTTGCGCGCCACAGTCTTCTACTCGGGTGTGTGCGCTGCAGTGCCCTCTGGTGGCCTGGCTGGAACCCCAGCGCTTATTTCACTCCATCTCTCTCCATTGTGAGGCCCTTAACACACAACAACAGCAGACGCACAAACTTCTTGCTCAGGAAACAATAAAAAAAAGAAACACAATTCGCGTTCGTTCAAAATTATGAAATTCTGAAAATGCTGAAATATTCCGATGATGGATGTGACAATATGCTGTCACGTCCGTCTTGTTGTCCTATCTCCTGTTGTCCCATCTGTCTACTTCCTGTCTGTCCCCTCTAGTCTACTTCCTGACCCCTGACCCCTTGTCCAACTAACGATGTTCCTTCTTCCTCCTCCAGACCCAGGCCCGCGTTAACGATGGGCCCCATAGTACCGCTGTCTCTCCTGGTCCCGGTGGCGGCAGTGCTGGCTGTGGTGGTGGTGGGAGCCGGCGCGCTCGCAGACCACGCCCCGGTAGAAGACGATGAGTACACGTGGCCCCAGTGGCGCCTCCCGGTGGTCAGGAAACCGGCGCACCGTGGCCCTCAGCAGCCCCAGCTTCTCCGCCCGGCCCCAGACGGCGGAGCTGAGCGCCACCTGCGGGATCGAGTGCCAGCGGCGCCTGCCCAGCCCCTCGCTGCTGGACCTCGAGCAGTTCCTCTCCTACGAGACGGTGTACGAGAACGGCACGCGCACCCTGACCTCGGTCAGCGTGCAGGACCTGGGCGGCGAGGCCGGAGGCTGGCCCCGGAACTCTTCCCGACGACTCGCCGACCCCTCGGCGAAATCCCGGCGCAAGCGCGAGGTGTACGGCACGGACACTCGCTTCACCATCGGCGACAAGATGTTCTCCACCAAGTACCCGTTCTCCACCACCGTGAAGATCTCCACCGGCTGCTCGGGGGTCCTGCTGTCGCCCAAACACGTGCTGACGGCCGCCCACTGCATCCACGACGGCCAGGATTACCTGAGCGGAGCGCAGAAGCTCCGCGTGGGCGTCCTGAAGGAGAGATCCCGCAAGGGGAAGGGCGGCAAGGGCAAGGGAGGAAGAGGAGGGAAGGGCAAGAGGAGGAAGGAGGAGGAGGAGGACAGAGAGGAGAAGGAGAAGAAAGGAAAGGGGAAGGGGAAGAAGAGCCGTAGTCGCCGCAGCGCCGACAGGGCGGACAAGCCTTCGTTCAAGTGGGAACCCGGGGTCAGGCGGACGGCAGGTCCCGGCAAGCGGCTGGTCTCAAGGTCGGGGGCCGGCCGCGGCGGCGTACCGATTCGGCCGGTTGGCGGCGGACTAACGACTACGCCCGTCCTGGGAGCTGAAGAAGGCGGCAGAAGGTTGAAGCACATGGACCTGGGCGGTGGTGCCGTCCGTGAAGAGGCCTGCCCAGCCGGCCGGATCCACTTCTCCGGCTTCGACGACGGACCGCGCTCCGGCAACCTGCGTGTACCGCTTCTGCTCGTTGTGTCGGACGGAGTCCGACCGACACTGCTTGTTATCCAGTACGCCGAACGCCGCAGAGCCGGCTCCGGCGGCTCCGGGGTCTACATCCGCGCTCAAAAGGAGCCCGGCAGGAAGAAGTTGGGAAAGGAGGAAAGGTGATCGGGGGGTGTTCACGCGGACCACCGCGCTGGGTGGGACGTGGAAACGGCAACCGGAGAGCAGGCAGCAGGACTTCAACGTGGCCGTGAGGATCACGCCGCTCAAGTACGCCCAGATCTGCTACTGGGTGCACGGAGACGCCAGCCAGTGTCGGGCCGTCTAGGACACACACACACACACACACACACACACACACACATATACACACACACACTCTTACGCACACAAACACATACACACACGTTGCCCATACACCCAGATACACACAAGAGCATACGCAAAGAAACACACAAACTCAAACTCATCCAAACAAACTAACACAAACATACATGTACACACACACACACACACACACACACACACACACACACCGGACATCTCACTGCGATCAGAGGGATCTCATAAAGCGAGCGGCCCAACGTCACTCACTGTCCACCTCAACTCAACTCGGCTGAAATTTGCATTCTTCAAACACAGTTTCACAAGTTCAGATATGTTGCAGAAGCCTGTAGACGTGTACAGGTGAGCACATCCACACACAACAGTCCCACACAACACACACAGACACACACACACACACACACACACACACACGACACCCAGACTCCACGTTGACAACACGAGGACCTTGTCAACACAACGGGTGCTGTGGCTCTTCAGCTCTTCTAATTTATTTAAACAAACAAAAAACACTCCTAGAAAAAAAATCGATGGTTATTATGTATTTACAGATTAATTAGGTGCCTAATTAATTAAGGGGGAGGGAGGGGGGAGGGTCCCAGTGCGTTGTCAAAAAGTGTATATATTTAAATGTTATAAATTGCTTTATATTGGCTCATATAACAGCAATGTGTTCCAAGGTTTGACTACACTGCATTTTCTTGTCGGGAGACTTTAGCAAAGCAATAAATCACAAAGCCGAGATGCATTGTGCCTTAACACAACCCAGACACAACAAGACCCAGGAAAAAATCGATAAAAATAGTCTTTTTTTTTTCTTATGACGTTACTATATTAAAATATTGAAAAGAGGAAAGTTTTTATGCTAATTTTTTATACTCAGTCCATGTGTTCTGTATATCTAGCTTAAACGTTTTGTTGTCTTTTTGTTTGTTTCGTTGTGATCAGTTTTTGTTTTTTCCAACCGTCTTTGCGGCAATAATTTGTTTTTGCGTTTATTTTTCCAGCTCATTTCAGTCGACCCGGTTATAGAAAACCAATCAGCCACTTCTGCTCTCGCCTTACATTGTTGTGTTCGTGGTGCTTCTCCACATAAACGGTGCTAATGTGTAGTTTTTTGTTTATTACGTGTCGTAGGGGGAGAGTAGACTGGAGTAGACTTGTCAGAATATATTTGGATCGCTTAACTGTATTTAAAATGTAGGCTCCCTCATGAGGACGTTTTGTAACCCAGGACTGTAAAACTCTGTTATTCTTTATTCTTTGTACGGGAAAACAAACCCAAAAAACATTTCGACTCCTTCCATCTTATCAGATATTGTTCAATGAAGTTCCACAATTCATTTTGAATTCCCTTTTGGTTGCGGAGAAATCCTGAACAACGGTGATGCAGATTGAAACGGACCACACCATTAATCAAGATCTACAATACGAACGTCGTTACTGGTGTGTTGCATGGGACCCATCTCCGCTTAACCTCACAGTCTATGTTGGATCCATTTTAAATTGATAATATGAGGAATTTACATCATGTTCCTATGAACAAGACGCACGCTTTCAGCATCTCTTTGATTTAATTCAATTGCATTTTATTTGTATCACAAGACATTCTCAAAGTGCTTTACAGGCCAGATTATTACTGGGCCAAAAGTGACCATCCTTTGTCTCTGCGGCTCTGGGTCTCTTGTCTGCCCACATTCAGCTTCTCTTCTCGTCTCAGATTAATCATTTCCATTCTCATTTGAAATAAATTGCAAAAGCATCGTTCAGCAAGTGAGACACACCTCCTGCTGCTAGTTACTCCACATGGTGCTGCTCATGTAAACCTATGCACCATGTTAACCTATCCACCGTGTTGTCAGCAGCGGCCTCTAGCGGCTGGGGTTGTAACTACAGGTACACAGTGTGCAGGGCAAGAGGGGCCCAGTGTGCACCAGAATAAAACAATGTGCAGAGAAACGTTCCTCGGATCTACTGACCAGCGGATGGGTGCATTTTATTCTTGAGAAACTTTCTAGCTCAGATATTTAGGATGCATTTCATAGATAGCTGCAGTGGAAAAGTGACTTAGTGTAGGTTTAAGCTATAATGTTAACTCCTCATCTCTCTTACTGTAACTAGATGATCCGAACACGTAATGCTGAATGCAAAAGACCCTTCAGAATGAATTGAATGCTGTAAATTAAAGCGTATAATTTTTAGATGCAATTTCTCAATAATGCAATTAATTCTCATTGAAAACACAACACGCCTCAGACATACTGGAGTAGGAATCGCAACAGAACTTATTGTGAGGAATACTGAGCATCCATGGGCAGTTGGTTCCGTCATCGGGTTTATTGCATTTCATAGGGCTTACATGCACTGGATAGGGTCATCATAAATAAAATAAATAAACCAAAATAAACATAAAAATAGCATTTTTTTCATCTTTCGGCCATCTCATCGTGGAGTCATCATCGCGTCGTCTTCCCACCGGTTGCTAAAACGGTCCATTGAAGTTACACAACAATACGCACACACACACACTTTTATATCAACGTTGGGGGTTTATAAGGGGGTACACAGCACAGGACTCAGTACTCGCTGGTAACACACAGCCATTCAAACACAGGTCAACGCCAAGAACAACGTCGGTCGAGTTGAAGAGTTCATGGAACTGGGACACACTGTGTGCATGAGAGTGATCCGCTTTGAGCCCCTAATCCAGGGGTGTCAAACATGCGGCCCGGGGACCGGATGCGGCCCGCAAACTGTTGCGGCCCTCAGCCTCAAATGAGTTTGACCCCCCTGAGCTAAACCCTCCCAGCACAGGGGGGTCCTGGGTCGGGTGGGGGGGCTGGTGCAACAGAACTGAGCTCAGATCCCGAATGAAGAGTCTCCAATAATGATGCAATTATTGATTTCTTGCAAAGCTAACAGGAATATGTTTCATTTTGTTTTCATTATTGAAATTCAATTACAAATTGGAGCCAACTGTACGTTACTGAAACCAATACCAATCATGGTTGTTGCTTTGAGTGCACCATTACTTTATATTCTGCACTCAACACGTTGAAAGCTTGAAAACTGCTTTTGTCCCGAGGGTTGAACGTGCCCCTCTGACAAAACAACCAGCCCCCGCCAGCCTGGAGACCCCCCAGCCTGGAGACCCCCCAGTCTGGACACCCCCAGCCTGGACACCCAGTCTGCAGGCCCCCCAGCCTGGACACCGAAGCCTGCAGGACCCCCCAGCCTGGACACCCCCCAGTCTGACAACCCCAGCCTGCAGGCCCCCAGCCGGGACACCCCCCAGCCTGGAAACCCCAGTCTGCAGGCCCCCCAGCCTGGACCAACCCCAGCCTGGCAGGACCCCCGCAGCCTGGACACCCCAGTAAAATGCGTCTCTGCCCGCGCCCCCCAAGAGTCCCACAAGACGCACTGGGTTCACTGGTTCACTGGTTCACTGGTTTTACTGATGACGGCTTTGAGAGAAGGTTGACCGTGGTGCGTTCAAACCCACGTGTACAAAAAGGGAAAAAGGGGGTGTGGGGGTGGGGGGGGGGGGGGGTACCTGATACCGTCCTTGAACGCATCCCAACACACTGGCGGTGAGCAGCTCAGCGCCGCGTTGCTTCAAAGAACGACGACGGTTAATATAGCAGTTTCAACAAAACAAGGTGTCATGTGACCGTATCAAAAATGGCAAAGTGTGTGTGTGTGTGTGTGTGTGGTGTGTGGTGTGTGTGTGTGTGTGGTGGTGTGTGTGTGTGTGTGGTGTGTGTGTGTGTGTGTGTGTGTGTGTGTGTGTGTGTGTGTGTGTGTGTGAGAGTGGAGGTCAGTTGTCCACATGGCAACCGGTGTGTGTGAGAGAGACAGAGATAGAGATAGAGATATGAGATATGAGCATAAATACCAACATGGAGAGAATATTAACTGACAGTAAGTAAGACCGATAAAAGACTAACAAATCATGGAGCACAACAATGAGCAAAAATAAAAAAAGAATGAAAGGTCTGCGCGTGAAAAAGAACAAACGGATGAAATATACTATTATCTGGTACATTAAAGCTTCAGAGCCCTATAAATGTGTCTTACTATACAGATACCATCTATCAGGATTCATATTTGTCGCCTAATGCTCCCAAACAATGACGGAAAAGTCAGATAATGCTCACAAGGTTTCTTACAAGTTCATATCGGTTCACACGTATATTTCTTCTCCACAGACATACAGAATAGAGACAGAATAATTCGTACATTTGTCAGAGAAATGTATGTACATCAAAAAAGACCTTTTTGTAAACGACACACTACACTTTTAGTTTATTGGTCTGTTCTTCTGTTTGTCTCCAAACTAACGGGAGAAATCCTTTTTTTTTGTATATTTATTCTTTTTTCTCTTTTTCTCTCGCCTGAGCAGTGAGGCCAAGAGATCCGTCTCCGCTCGCTCTGGGGAAGGAGGCGGAGTTAGACAGGGTTGGGGGCGGGGCTTGGGGCTTAGGACGCCATTCAAATTCACACGCCAAACACTGGAAACAAATAATCTTAAACACACACACACACACACACACACACACACACACTCACACCTTTACTTTCTCTCAGTTACTTTTGTCGATTTTTTGTGGGTTTTTACTTTTGTTTAGACAAAGGGTTATTACACCGAGATAAGCACACGCTTGTAGCTGAGTTTTTTTTCCTCTCCATCTTTTTATATATATAGATATACCGCTATTGTTCACTTTCACATTTTGTGCTACGACATCACACTGGGGACGAGGAGGAGGGGCTAGGGAGGAGGGTGGGGCCTAAGGTGTTGGGTGTGGGGGGGGAGACCTGGATAAAGAGAGGGTCTTTAAGAAGCTAAAGAGATGGAGATGAAGGGCGGTGGGCGCGGGGGGGGGGGGGGAGGTCTTGGCATCTTTCAGATAATCGCCGACATCCCGGCAAACGGTGAGAGAGCTGACACTTCTGCTCTACAAACAGAAGAAATCTGAGAGAGAGAGAGAGAGAGAGACAAGACAGAACAAAGACAGCAGACAAACAGAGGGAGAGAGAGAGAGAGACAGAGACAGACAGACAGAGAGAGCAGTCAGTTCCTACTGTATAATGGTTTTATGCTAGAGCTTTTTATTTGAGTAAAATGCCTGGTAGGCTATCGATCAGCTATTAGTGAGTGAAATGCGAGGAGGGAGCGAACGTGGATAGTTTTATCTTCTAAATCTCAGCACCTACCTGGGGCCTCTATAAGAAGTCCTTGAGGTCCAGTTCTGCCAGAGGGTCCTTGGGTTTCTTGGGACTTTGACCTGCAGGTCCTGAAGAGATCTGCTCAACAGCGAGAGCGCACAGCAACACAAACACACACACACACACACACACACTCTTTATAGTGGACGCAAACAATGGCTGCTCTTCATCATAAACATATGAGCTGCATGTACATAATGTATATGTGGGAGTGTGTGTGTGTGTGTGTGTGTGTGTGTGGGGTGCAGTATCCCATTCATTTGGGGTGTGTCTTACCGGGGCCCCCGTTGTGGCGCCCCCTGGTGCCGAGGTCATGCCAGTGTAGGGCGGTCTCATCATGGGCTGGCCCATCATGGGCTGCATCATGGAACCAGCGGGAGGCTGGAGGGGAGGAACAGAACCGTTTGGGATTAATAAAGTTCTATCTTATCTTTGAGCAGTGGTTCTAATGGAGGGGGGGGGGCAGTCCCACTAAGGGGCGCCGGAGATTTGGTCTAACGCCAACTAAATATCTTCTTGCATCCTCATCCTCAGACATCTGTATTGAGTTACATTGAACTCACAATAGATTTGAAGGCGCTGCATGTATTAAAGTCAGGAGGAATCTCTAATATCTAGCGTCATCACATCCCAAAACCTCACCATGCCATAGCCAGACTGTGCACCCGTGGGTGGTCCCATCGCTCCGGCAGGGGGCCCTGCTCCAGGCGCTGTGGAGGTCGCACCAGACTGGGGACCCAGGAAGTAGAGAAGAGAAACGTTAACAATAAACTAACGACTAAAAAGGTGTCCCTGAGCAAGACACCACCTAACCCTACCTGCTCCTCCTAGCTAAGTGTGGAGGTGTCCCTGAGTAAGACACCACCTAACCCTACCTGCTCCTCCTAGCTAAGTGTGGAGGTGTCCCTGAGCAAGACACCACCTAACCCTACCTGCTCCTCCTAGCTAAGTGTGGAGGTGTCCCTGAGCAAGACACCACCTAACCCTACCTGCTCCTCCTAGCTAAGTGTGGAGGTGTCCCTGAGCAAGACACCACCTAACCCTACCTGCTCCTCCTAGCTAAGTGTGGAGGTGTCCCTGAGCAAGACACCACCTAACCCTACCTGCTCCTCCTAGCTAAGTGTGGAGGTGTCCCTGAGCATGACACCACCTAACCCTACCTGCTCCTCCTAGCTAAGTGTGGAGGTGTCCCTGAGCAAGACACCACCTAACCCTACCTGCTCCCCGATGAGCTGTCATGGTTGAATACCACCGTCGGTGTCTGGATGTGTGGATGATTGTGTGTCTGAATGGGTGAATGTTAGACAGCAATTATAAAGCACTTTGTGTGGCCACGGGTCTGAAACGTGCTCTGCTATTGTTACAGTGACTGAATAGTGACTGAATAAATAACAGTAATAATAGACTGAATACAATTCCAGTTATTTGTGTTTTCACTGAGGCATGAAACAACAACACATTTCCAACAAAATAATTACTTGCATCAAGGTCTTTACAAAATGACAACAACAAGAGATTGTCTCCAGCGATGGTCCAAAACCATCGAGAGCCCACGGCTGTCCACCATCATACCAGAGAAGAGAGCGAGTCTCGTACCAGAGGAGCCCCGGGCGACGTCCAGCTGGTCGGCGCCACCTTCGGGGTCCAGTTGGCCCCTCCTGTCAGCTTCTTCTCGATGCTGGGGTCCCTGGAGGGAGAACCAGCGGAGAACCAGGTCACGGACGTACGGATCGAGCCCTCAAGTGTGTTCAAGATTCAGGAGTGCAGGTAAATAAGCTTGTATTTAGTACTTATCAAATGCACAGTAAAAGCACAGGGTAGTACTGATAACAGAGCTCAGTCGATATGCACAATATTAAAATTACTTATTGATCATAAAGAAACTTCAAATCAACGTACTTTTTCTTCATTCCGAGGTCTGCAAGATAGAAAGGAAGGAATAGAAACAGTTGCTTTGTGATTATTTATGACATTTACATTACATTTACATTTATCAGAATCAGCTTTATTGCTTAGTTTTTACAAACAAGGAATGTGCTTTTGTGAAATTGCTGCATCATATTTAATTCAGTTACACAACTCAGTTCCCGGCCTGCCTACCTCCGACCAGGTTGGCCAGGGACGAGTCCAGGTCCCCTACGATGGTTTTGTTGGCGGGCGGCGTGGGCAGGGGGGCCGCCGCCGGCGTCATCAGCGACATCCCCATCCCCATCCCCATCCCCGTCCCCGTCCCCATCGTCCCCGCCATGCCCGCCATGCCCATCCCGGACACGGGGGTCCCCAGGCTGCCCCCGCCCCCTCCGGTGTCAAACATGCGGCCCGGGGACCAGATGCGGACCGCAAACTGTTGCGGCCCTCAGCCTCAAATGAGTTTGACCCCCCTGAGCTAAACCCTCCCAGCACAGGGGGGTCCTGGGTGGGGGGGGGCTGGTGCAACAGAACTGAGCTCAGATCCCGAATGAAGAGTCTCCAATAATGATGCAATTATTGATTTCTTGCAAAGCTAACAGGAATATGTTTCATTTTGTTTTCATTATTGAAATTCAATTACAAATTGGAGCCAACTGTACGTTACTGAAACCAATACCAATCATGGTTGTTGCTTTGAGTGCACCATTACTTTATATTCTGCACTCAACACGTTGAAAGCTTGAAAACTGCTTTTGTCCCCGAGGGTTGAACGTGCCCCTCTGACAAAACAACCAGCCCCCCAGCCTGGAGACCCCCCAGCCTGGAGACCCCCCAGTCTGGACACCCCCCAGCCTGGACACCCCAGTCTGCAGGCCCCCCAGCCTGGACACCCAGCCTGCAGGACCCCCCAGCCTGGACACCCCCCAGCCTGGACACCCCAGCCTGCAGGCCCCCCAGCCTGGACACCCCAGCCTGCAGGCCCCCCAGCCTGGACACCCCAGTCTGCAGGCCCCCCAGCCTGGACAACCCCAGCCTGCAGGACCCCGCAGCCTGGACACCCCCCAGCCTGGACACCCCAGTAAAATGGGTCTCTGCCCGCCCCCCAAGAGTCCCACAAGACGCACTGGTTCACTGGTTCACTGGTTCACTGGTTTTACTGATGACGGCTTTGAGAGAAGGTTGACCGTGGTGCGTTCAAACCCACGTGTACAAAAAGGAAAAAGGGGGTGTGGGGTGGGGGGGGGGGGGGGGGTACCTGATACCGTCCTTGAACGCATCCCAACACACTGGCGGTGAGCAGCTCAGCGCCGCGTTGCTTTAAAGAACGACGACGGTTAATATAGCAGTTCAAACAAAACAAGGTGTCATGTGACCGTATCAAAAATGGCAAAGTGTGTGTGTGTGTGTGTGTGTGTGTGTGTGTGTGTGTGTGTGTGTGTGTGTGTGTGTGTGTGTGTGTGTGTGTTGTGTGTGTGTGTGTGTGTGTGTGTGAGAGTGGAGGTCAGTTGTCCACATGGCAACCGGTGTGTGTGAGAGAGACAGAGATAGAGATAGAGATATGAGATATGAGCATAAATACCAACATGGAGAGAATATTAACTGACAGTAAGTAAGACCGATAAAAGACTACAAATCATGTAGCACAACAATGAGCAAAAATAAAAAAAGAATGAAAGGTCTGCGCGTGAAAAAGAACAAACAAACGGATGAAATATACTATTATCTGGTACATTAAGCTTCAGAGCCTATAAATGTGTCTTACTATACAGATACCATCTATCAGGATTCATATTTGTCGCCTAATGCTCCCAAACAATGACGGAAAATTCAGATAATGCTCACAAGGTTTCTTACAAGTTCATATCGGTTCACACGTATATTTCTTCTCCACAGACATACAGAATAGAGACGGAATAATTCGTACATTTGTCAGAGAAATGTATGTACATCAAAAAAGACCTTTTTGTAAACGACACACTACACTTTTAGTTTATTGGTCTGTTCTTCTGTTTGTCTCCAAACTAACGGGAGAAATCCTTTTTTTTGTATATTTATTCTTTTTTCTCTTTTTCTCTCGCCTGAGCAGTGAGGCCAAGAGATCCGTCTCCGCTCGCTCTGGGGAAGGAGGCGGAGTTAGACAGGGTTGGGGGCGGGGCTTGGGGCTTAGGACGCCATTCAAATTCACACGCCAAACACTGGAAACAAATAATCTTAAACACACACACACACACACACACACACACACACACTCACACCTTTACTTTCTCTCAGTTACTTTTGTCGATTTTTTGTGGGTTTTTACTTTTGTTTAGACAAAGGGTTATTACACCGAGATAAGCACACGCTTGTAGCTGAGTTTTTTTTCCTCTCCATCTTTTTATATATATAGATATACCGCTATTGTTCACTTTCACATTTTGTGCTACGACATCACACTGGGGACGAGGAGGAGGGGCTAAGGGTGTTGGGTGTGGTGGGGGGGGGGAGACCTGGATAAAGAAGAGGGTCTTTAAGAAGCTAAAGAGATGGAGATGAAGGAGCGGTGGGCGCGGGAGGGGGGGGGGGGTAGGTCTCTGGCATCTTTCAGATAATCGGCGACATCCCCGGCAAACGGTGAGAGAGCTGACTTCTGCTCTACAAACAGAAGAATCTGAGAGAGAGAGAGAGAGACAGACAGACAAAGACAGAGACAGACAGAGAGAGAGAGAGAGAGACAGAGACAGACAGACAGAGAGAGAGTCATTCCTACTGTATAATTAAAGGTTTTATGCTAAGAGCTTTTATTTGAGTAAAATGCTGTCGCTATCCATCAGCTATTAGTGAGTGAAATGGAAGAGGGAGCGGACGTTTCCTTGGGGGGTGGATAGTTTAGCTTCTAAATCTTAGCACCTACCTGGGGCCTCTATAAGAAGTCCTTGAGGTCCAGTTCTGCCAGAGGGTCCTTGGGTTTCTTGGGACTTTGACCTGCAGGTCCTGAAGAGATCTGCTCAACAGCGAGAGCGCACAGCAACACAAACACACACACACACACACACACACTCTTTATAGTGGACGCAAACAATGGCTGCTCTTCATCATAAACATATGAGCTGCATGTACATAATGTATATGTGGGAGTGTGTGTGTGTGTGTGTGTGTGTGTGTGTGTGTGGGGGGGGTGCAGTATCCCATTCATTTGGGGTGTGTCTTACCGGGGCCCCCGTTGCGGCGCCCCCTGGTGCCGAGGTCATGCCAGTGTAGGGCGGTCTCATCATGGGCTGGCCCATCATGGGCTGCATCATGGAACCAGCGGGAGGCTGGAGGGGAGGAACAGAACCGTTCAGGATTAATAAAGTTCTATCTTATCTTTGAGCAGTGGTTCTAATGGAGGGGGGGGTCCCACTAAGGGGCGCCGGAGATTTGGTCTAACGCCAACTAAATATCTTCTTGCATCCTCATCCTCAGACATCTGTATTGAGTTACATTGAACTCACAATAGATTTGCGCTGCATGTATTAAAGTCAGGAGGAATCTCTAATATCTAGCGTCATCACATCCCAAAACCTCACCATGCCATAGCCAGACTGTGCACCCGTGGGTGGTCCCATCGCTCCGGCAGGGGGCCCTGCTCCAGGCGCTGTGGAGGTCGCACCAGACTGGGGACCCAGGAAGTAGAGAAGAGAAACGTTAACAATAAACTAACGACTAAAAACACACGACTATTGTAAAATCGGACGGCAGCTAGCTCAGTGTGGAGGTGTCCCTGAGCAAGACACCACCTAACCCTACCTGCTCCTCCTAGCTAAGTGTGGAGGTGTCCCTGAGCAAGACACCACCTAACCCTACCTG
Source organism: Coryphaenoides rupestris (assembly GCA_002895965.2). Classification (NCBI taxonomy): domain Eukaryota; kingdom Metazoa; phylum Chordata; class Actinopteri; order Gadiformes; family Macrouridae; genus Coryphaenoides; species Coryphaenoides rupestris. The sequence continues at coordinate 106,196 of PIJE02000302.1, forward strand.
CTCCTCCTAGCTAAGTGTGGAGGTGTCCCTGAGCAAGACACCACCTAACCCTACCTGCTCCTCCTAGCTAAGTGTGGAGGTGTCCCTGAGCAAGACACCACCTAACCCTACCTGCTCCTCCTAGCTAAGTGTGGAGGTGTCCCTGAGCAAGACACCACCTAACCTCTCTTACAATTTGAATAGAACGAGTTTCAAGCACTTTATAATTGCAAGGTTAACCCCTTGCTGGTGGGCAGCAAGACACCTCCTAACCCTACCTGCTCCTCCTAGCTAAGTGTGGAGGTGTCCCTGAGCAAGACACCACCTAACCCTACCTGCTCCTCCTAGCTAAGTGTGGAGGTGTCCCTGAGCAAGACGCCACCTAACCCTACCTGCTCCTCCTAGCTAAGTGTGGAGGTGTCCCTGAGCAAGACACCACCTAACCCTACCTGCTCCTCCTAGCTAAGTGTGGAGGTGTCCCTGAGCAAGACACCACCTAACCCTACCTGCTCCCCGATGAGCTGTCATGGTTGAATACCGTCGGTGTCTGGATGTGTGGATGATTGTGTGTCTGAATGGGTGAATGTTAGACAGCAATTATAAAGCACTTTGTGTGGCCACGGGTCTGAAACGTGCTCTTCTATTGTTACAGTGACTGAATAAATAACAGTAATAATAGACTGAATACAATTCCAGTTATTTGTGTTTTCACTGAGGCATGAAACAACAACACATTTCCAACAAAATAATTACTTGCATCAAGGTCTTTACAAAATGACAACAACAAGAGATTGTCTCCAGCGATGGTCCAAAACCATCGAGAGCCCACGGCTGTCCACCATCATACCAGAGAAGAGAGCGAGTCTCGTACCAGAGGAGCCCCGGGCGACGTCCAGCTGGTCGGCGCCACCTTCGGGGTCCAGTTGGCCCCTCCTGTCAGCTTCTTCTCGATGCTGGGGTCCCTGGAGGGAGAACCAGCGGAGAACCAGGTCACGGACGTATGGATCGAGCCCTCAAGTGTGTTCAAGATTCAAGAGTGCAGGTAAATAAGCTTGTATTTAGTACAGTAAAAGCACAGGTCAGTACTGATAACAGAGCTCAGTCGATATGCACAATATTAAAATTACTTATTGATCATAAAGAAACTTGAAATCAACGTACTTTTTCTTCATTCCGAGGTCTGCAAGATAGAAAGGAAGGAATAGAAACAGTTGCTTTGTGATTATTTATGACATTTACATTACATTTACATTTATCAGAATCAGCTTTATTGCTTAGTTTTTACAAACAAGGAATGTGCTTTTGTGAAATTGCTGCATCATATTTAATTCAGTTACACAATTCAGTTCCCGGCCTGCCTACCTCCGACCAGGTTGGCCAGGGACGAGTCCAGGTCCCCTACGATGGTTTTGGTGGCGGGCGGCGTGGGCGGGGGGGCCGCCGCCGGCGTCATCAGCGACATCCCCATCCCCATCGTCCCCGCCATGCCCGCCATGCCCATCCCGGACACGGGGGTCCCCAGGCTGCCCCCGCCCCCTCCGGTGCTGCCGCCGGTGCTCTGGGGCGTGATGGCGGGCATCAGCAGTTCACCTATCCCACCGAACACTTCAGAGAACGGGGAAGAACCAGGAAGAACCAGGAAGAACCAGGAAGAAGAAGAACGGATGAGTTACAGGGGAAGTGTGGTGGAGGTACGGAGAGGTGATTCAACAGCTGGTCTGGGTGACCGGACCATCGTTCCTGATATATAATATATATATTACACCTCTGTTACTGATATATAATATATATATTACACTTTCTTGTGCAGATTCTGCCCACGGAGCGTGAGCACGCCTGCTACAAGACTGAACAATAAGAACAACGTCCTACGTTGGCCTTTGTGAAAAGACATTTTGGAATTCACAATTATTTTGCCCACATTCTCTGTTAGGCCACTAATTAGTAATAACCTGCCCTGGGACTACAGATGAAAATGTGCTCATTGGCACGTTTACATTGATTTACATTGAAATGTTGATTAATGTGCACCACTGTCACTTTGTGGCGCTCACGCTAAACGCTCTTCAGCAGAAGTCATTTAGATTTGATTATATTTGGGCATCGGATGTTTCGTGAAGCCAGGAGAGTCGAGGGTGGGACCACGCAGACCGGTAGTTAAAGGGGCCCTAGTACACCACCAGGCGTGAGCATGATTAGATCGTTAAAAGCCATTTCCAAATGTTCATGTGACTACAATTGTCATTGTGACATAGTGACATCACAAGTGGGTTAAGGTCTCCCTCCAGATGTATGCTGACTAGATCATCAGACTACCAGCCCACCCAGTGGACTGTACCAACTGGTAAACCGGTCTCGCCAGCGTACATCTAGGTGGACACTCCCACTTGTGATGTCACTATGACGTGTAATCACGCTCACACCTGGTGGTGTAATGGGGCCCCTTTAAGCACCGTGGACCAGGGGTGCCCAGACCTTAGGTAACGAGAAGTGACCACCAGACCAGACCAGAACACGCCCCCCACACAGCCCCGCCCACCCAGACACACGCCAGCATGCAGCAATTACACTGGGGGGGGAGGAGTCACAGGAGATCAACACTACAATGACATCCAAGCATTGGATTCAGTTTGGTACGAATGTCACGTATTCATGAGAGAGAGAGAGAGCAAGCAAGACTACACACACACACACACACATACATGTCTGAGTTGTGTGTGTGTGTGTGTGTTGTGTTGTGGTGTGTGTGTGTTGTGTGTGTGGTGTGTGTGTGTTGTGTGTGTGTGTTTGTGTGGTTGTGTGTGTGTGTGTGTGTGGTTGTGTGTGTGTGTGTGTGTGGTTTTGTGTTGTGTGTTGTGTGTGTGTGTGTGTGTGTGTGTTGTGATGAATCAAACTAAACACACACTTACACTTCTGTACACCTGGTTTCAGCCTCCACACTCCACCGTGCTCCACACTGGGGGGGAAACAAAGAAGAGATTTGACTGATATTGTGTGTGTTGTCTTGTGTTGTGTTGTCTTGTGTTGTGTTGTCTGAAAACATATACTCCATGTGCACTCAATCGCACTGAACGTGGTGATGGGGTTGGATGGTGTAGTAGTTGGAGGGCTGAGTGAGGGGTAGTTGAGGGATGAGTGAGGGTAGCAGGAAGGTGAGGTGAGTAGGGTGACGTGAGGTAGGTGAGTGTCTGGTGAGGTGAGTGTGAGGTGGGGCCTTAGGCGTAAGAAATAGGAAACTCACCCATTTATTTTAAGAAGGTAAGAAGAAGAAGAGACAACGAACAGGAGCGAAGAGAAGGAGGAGGAGGAGGAGGAAAAGAAGGAGACCAAAAGAGGAGAAGAGGAGGAGGAGGAGTAGAAGGAGGAGGAGGAGGAGAGGAAGAGGAGGAGGAATAGGAGGAGGAGTGAGAAGGAGGAGTAGGAGGAGGAGGAGGGAGGAGTGGGGGGGTGGGAAGAAGAGAGGAAGAAGAAGAAGAAGAAGAAGCAAAACTTGAGTTAAATATATGGAGCAAAAATAAGAAGACGGGGCGGGAAGGCTGCGGGGCGAGAGAGATGAAGAGACAGATCACAGAGGAGAGAGAGAGAGAGAGAGATCAGAAAGAGAGAGAGAGAGAAGGAGAGAGAGGAGAGAGAGAGAGAGTAAGAGAGCGAGAGGGATGGAGGGAGAGAGAGAGACCCTTCGTGACTAAAGGGGGTGAAGCAGCACTAAGCTAGCGTTGCTGTGACCGTGGGCGGCGGCGGCGGCGGCGGCGCTGTTACGTAACGACGACTCTCGCGCCGCTCATGCACAACGTAACACACACAGCGGCGATAGCTTCGCTGCAAGGCCACGCTAGGCTAACAGGCCACAGCTAGGAGCAGAGCAACGGAACTGCTAGGCTAACCGCTAGGCTAACAACAAATAACTTCACAAAGAGAATATGGGACTGAACATATTGATCGTGTTTCAAAAGGTGCATCTTGTGCCACGGAGGTGTTGGAAAAGATCAATAATAAATCATGAACTATCAATCATCCATCCTTACTGGACGCATCGAAGCCACCAGAGGGCACTGGGGGCTCTGTTGCAGCTGTGGGGACCAGGGGCACCGCGGGGACCGGGGGAGTGGGAGAAGGCAGGGAGCCCAGGGCCTCAAAGCCAGACTCCAGGAGGTCGTTCTGGAGCGAGGCGGGGGCCGGGGTCAGGGCCGGGGTCAGGGCCGGGGCCGCTGAGGGAGCCAGACTGGGGGAGATCAGTCCTGGATGAAGCCAACGGTAAAATACATGAATAAAATGCATTACTATATAAATAAATACATTAATACATGACATTAAATGACCGATTAGCCTTCAATCAGAAGTGTTGAGAAATCAAGTAATTTGAAAAAGCAAGTAATTACATAAGTAATAAGGTCAATTAGTCATAAGAAAATAGATGATGTAAATAATTACTGAACTGTATTATGTTAGTAATGTACTTTAACTGGATTCATGAACTATAACCAGATTATGAGTCATCTGTAACAAACAGACTTGATGGCGGAGAACGAGAATCAGACAGACAAACAGATAGACAGATCGATAAATTGATAGACAGATAGATAAATAGATAGACAAATAGATAGATAGACAAATAGATAGATAGACAGACTGATAGATCGATTGATAGATCGATAGATGGATGGGACAGACAGACAATAAAGACACACACACACACACACACACACACACACACACACACACACACACACACCTCCCAGCAGGTCTTCTACGGGGCCGGCGGGTGCTGAGCCGGGTGCTGCGTCGCTGGGACCACTGAAGGCGTCTGCAGGGAATCGTCGTCCCCGTCGGCCAGCGAGCAGCACGGAGGGAGAACGACAAGGGGGTTAGTAGCACTCAACCCCGGGACCCTCACACACACACACACACACACCCCGGGACACCGCAATCATCACACAGATGAACTAAACAGGAATTAGCATCACACCTTAATGTAGATTATGGAGATTAAGGAAGGATCCAGGGTTTGGGAGGTATTCTGTGTGTGTGTGTGTGTGTGTGTGTGTATCTGTATGCAGCATCTGATTGGCTGTATTGACTGTGTGTCAGCGGGTGCCAGTAGTACCCAGCAGGTCAATGACGGGCGCTGGCTCTGCTTTGGGGGGAGAGGAGGCCTCGGGGGCCGCAGCCGTGGCAGGAGAGACCACTCCGGAGGCGTCGGCAGGAGAGGAGGAGGAGGAGAAGTTGTCTGGAGACGACGAAGAGGGTGACCCAGAAGACGACAGGAGAAGAAGATGAAGACGACGAAGAAAAAGAAGACGAAGAAGAAGACAGAAGTCAAACGACAGAGCGGTAAGGACGACTTAAAACAAGACATTTCTCCACACTTCTATCTGCTTTAGTTTCTCATCAACCTGGCGAGCGAACAGACAGGAAGGCATGCCTCTCTGTGTGCCACTCAAGCACTCTACCCCGACGATGATCTCCGGACTAACCACCACGCATGCCGAGGAGGACTAAACCCACGCAGCTGCAGGTAGATCTGCCATGCGGGGGGGGGGGGGGGCTTAACCTTCCGGTCAGCCTAACCTTGCAGTGTGCAGAAGGAGAAGAGAAGAGGAGGAAGAGGAGGAGGAGGAGGAGGAAGCAGAGGCCTACTAAACTCACCGGTCACGATGTCCCCGGTCAGGGCGGGCTCCTCCGG
>PIJE02000302.1:116857-129357 GCA_002895965.2 Coryphaenoides rupestris
GAGGAGGAGGGAGGAGGAGGGAGGAGGGAGGAGGGGGGGAGGGGGGAGGGGGGAGGGAGGAGGAGGGAGGGTCCATGATAGACACTGAGAGGGGGAGGGGGGTGGCGGGGGGGGGGAGGGGGAAGTGGGCGGGGTTTGATTTGGGACATTTGAGACAGAATCCTTCCGCCAGGACAAAGGATGGCTGCTGTCCTCAAATGTAAGCAGAGGAAGCTGGTACAAAACAGACTCCTCCCACTCTCACACACACAGACAGACAGATAGAGAGAGAGACAGACAGACAGACATACAGATAGAGAGACAGACAGATAGAGAGACAGATAGACAGACAGACAGACAGACAGACAGAGAGACAGACAGACAGACAGACAGATAGAGAGACAGACAGACAGATAGAGAGACAGAGAGACAGACAGACAGACAGACAGATAGAGAGACAGACAGATAGAGAGACAGACAGGCACACGGTGGCTGTTTTGTCACCCACCAGATCCACCGAAGGCGTCAGCCACAGGACCGGCGGCCACAGCTGCTGTACCGTCTCCTGGGGAGGGAGCAAACGCATCTATATGTGGAGGAGGAGGAGGAGGAGGAGGTGGTGGTGGAGGAGGAGGTATAGATGGTGGAGGTGAAGAGGCGGTAGAGGAGGTGTTCAAGGAGGAGGTGGATGAGAGGTTTGAGGAGGTGGAGGTTGAGGTGGTGGAGGAGGAGGAGGAGATGGAGGAGGTGGTGGGGAAGGAGGAGGAGTTGGAGGAGGAGGTTGAGGTGGATGAGAGGTTTGAGGAGGTGGAGGAGGAGGAGGTGGTGGGGAAGGAGGAGGAGGTGGTGGAGGTGAAGGAGGAGGAGGAGGAGATGGTGGAGAAGGAGGAGATGGAGATGGTGGTAGAGGAGGTGGTCGAGGAGGAGGTGGATGAGAGGTTTGAGGAGGTAGAGGAGGAGGTGGAGGAGGCAGTGGAGGAGGTGGAGGAGATGGAGGAGGTCAGAGGAGATGGAGCAGGAGGCGGATGAGAGGTTTGTGGAGGTGGAGGAGGTGGAGGGGCGGATGAGGAGGGGGAGATGGAGAAGTGAGGGTGGAGGAGGAGGTGGGGGGGTGGAGGAGGTGGTGGTGGTGGGGTTGAAGTGTTGCAAAGAAACGCAAAAACCAAACCCAGGTGCACAGCAACGTGGAGAAGTTATGAGGAAACCAAAAGCAAAAGGATGTAAAGAGAGGAGGCATCGACACACGGAGGGGACAACACATACACATAAACCAAGAGACACGATGGACAAATATGAAAAGTCTGTGTTAGGAGGGAGGAGAAATAAAGCATAGAATACAAGAAATATGCAGCCCTGCTGGATCAATTGACGTGATTGGTTCCGTAAATAAATATACTGTCAATGTCCTGTCTATAAGGCGGGGGCTGCATAATGCTGCATTCAATGGTGCTTGTCAGTTAGCATGGAAGGGGTTGGGGGGGGGGGGGGGGGGGGGGGGGGGGGGGGGGGTTGGGATGAAACTCATCATCGTCACAAGTTGTTTCTGTGCTTTGTGACAGAGTTGGGATTGTTGAAGGCGTACGACTTCAACAACAAAGCAAATGAGAACGTCTCTCTCTCTCCTGGACAGCCATGCGCTCATCTGATTGTCATGAGGCTGTTTCATTGCTTTTAACGGTTATATGACAACGCCGCACCTGGCTGCACCGCATCAAGCTACTGGTCACCACTATGTTGTTGTGTTTTCCAGCGTTTAACTCTTTTAGCGCTTGTGGGAGTGTGTGTGTGTGTGTTTGGTGGCTGGCTTAATTGGCTTCACCTGGCCCAGACTCTAACTAGGGCCAGGTGAGGCTGTAGCCCCACCACCCCAGACTCTAACTGGGTCAGGTGAGGCTGTAGCCCCACCTGGCCCAGTTAGAGTAGCCTCACTCTGTTTAATCCCGTCGCCGTCTCGTCTGAATATCCTGAACTATGATGACCCCACTGACCTCCAAACAGGTCCATGTCGGACGGCGGCGGCGGCGGCGGCGGAGGAGGAGGGCCGGCGGGGGCAGGGGCGACCGAGTGGGCGTGGCTACTGCTGTGGGAGGGGCTGGCTTAGCAGGAGGGCGGAGCCAGGAACGGCCTGGAACAGCAGGTGCACGGCGGGTGGCAGCGACAGGCCCTGCGGAGGTGGAGGAGGAGGAGGAGGAGGTGGTGGAGGAGGAGGTGGTGGAGGTTGTGGTAGTGGTGGTGGTGGTGGTGGGTGGCGGCGGTGGTGCTTGTGGTGGTGGTGGGTGGCATCTCCGTCGGATGCACCTCCCGTCACAAGAAGCGGCAGTCCGGAGTGGCTAAGCAGGCGAGAAGCGTAACCCCCACCCACCAGCCCGTAACCCCACCCACCAGCCCGTAACCCCACCCCCCACGCAACAACCAAGACCGCGACCTCAGGGCGAGAGAGAGCGAGAGAGAGCGAGAGAGAGAGAGAGCGAGAGAGCGAAAGATAGACAGACAGACAGACAGACAGACAGACAGACAGACAGACAGACAGACAGACAGACAGACAGACAGACAGACAAAGAGAGAGAGAGACAGAGACAGAGACAGAGACAGAGAGATACAGAGAGAGAGAGAGACACGACACACACACAGAGACAGAGAGAGGAAGAAAGAGAGAATCAGAGAGTAAGAGAGAGAGAGAGGAAAAGAGAGATAGACAGAGAGAGAGACAGGAGACAGAGACGCCATAGAAAAGGTACCAGAAGACAAGGAGAGGCATCAAGGAAGGAAGGAAGGAAGGAAGGAAGGGAGGATAAGAAGGAGGATGTCAGAGGAAGAAAAGCGGTGAGGATAACAGCGATGACCCAGCTTATCAACAGAGATAAAAGAGATTAAAAGGGAAATCTGTGAAGTGAAACTCCTTCTGGGGAGGAGGAGGAAGAGGAGGAGGAAGAGGAGGAGAGCAGCTCCCAACACGAGACGCTGCTGAGAGATGGAGAGAACGGAGGCCAGCGGACGTAACCGAGCAGAAGAGGAGGGAGGAAGAGGGAGAAGGACTTCTGAGTCATTCCTCGTATTTATCTATCGTGAAAGGATAAGGATGTTCAGCGACACTCACCCTCTGCCAGTAGATCTGCACCACAGGGGGGTGGGAGAGAGAGACAGAGAGACAGAGAGACAGAGAGAGAGAGAGCGATAAATAGGATCATTAGGGCCAGTGGGTCGGTATAAAGATATATTTTCATGGTGCCAACATCGCACGCCTCTGCCCTCCTGAAGTCAGGCGGCCCAATCAGACTAAAAGGTTCAAGAGTGACTCAGGCTTGGAGAGAGGAAGAGAACTGAAGCCTGGCCAAGATCTGAAGAGCCCAGTGGAGCTATGGGTCCACTGGGAGGCCATGCCAAACACACACACACACACTCCCAAAAATCTAGTCAAAAGTTCTGCTTCATTCCAAGGTCTAGAGCTTGTTAAGAAAAAGTTCTCGGGTGAAACCATCTGAGTCATGAAACACATCTTGGGTTGGGCCGCCTCACCTCCCCAGGAGACAGAGAGAGAGAGAGAGAGAGAGAGAGAGAGGGAGAGAGAGAGAGAGAGAGAGAGAGGGGGGAGATGGGGAGAGAGAGAGAGGGAGAGGGAGATGAGAGAAAGAGGGATAGAGATAAGGCGAGTGAGAGAGAGAGAGGGAGAGGGAGATGGAGAGAAAGAGGGAGAGAGATAAGGCGAGTGAGAGAGAGAGAGGGAGATGGAGAGGGAGAGAGAGGGACAGAGAGGGACAGAGAGGGGGAGAGAGAGAGAGAGAGATTTCCTCCAGGAAATCAGTTATTATTATCATTATTATTATTATTATTATCATTATTATTATTATAATTATTGGTGTTGGTGGTTGTGTGTGTTGTTGTTCTGTATTGTGTCAAGTTATTGATCGATGCAGCCGTGTACGGTCAGTGGACTCCTACTTGCTGCTGACGGGGGTCGGGGTCGGGGCAGGGGTCGGGGCGGGGGCAGGGGTCGGGGCGCCGGGGGTCACGGCGGGTCGGTGGCCCGGTCGAGGGGGGGGCCCGGGGCGGACGGGGGGGCCCCCGGCCGCGGCCGCAGCGGTGGCGGCGGCGGAAGCGGGAGCCGGTCTGGGGGGAGCCGTGGCTGCAGGAGCAGCAGCAGTCACAGGCATCGGTGCCCCGTTGTTAGCTGTGGCCTCCTGAGAGAGAGACATAGAGACACAGAGAGAGAGAGAGAGAGAGAGAGAGAGAGAGCCCACCAACACTTCAGTGTGTTGACCAACACATCTGACCATTAGAGGTGAACACGTGTGTTTGTGTGCGTGAAGCAGGTTGCTTACCTTGGTCGGTGACCTGCCAAATAAATAGAATAGAATAGAACAATATAGTTAAAGTTCAACAGCCTCATGTTGTATTGTGGTGTGCATTGAAAGGGGAGATGAAGAAGGGGAGGCGGGGGGGATGAAGAAGTGATCAGAGGTGCTGTAGGTCAGGTTTAAGAGATCTTATTTAAGTATAATCTGTTAAAATGGCGTCCCAGAGATCTGTCTGCTAATCAAGAGTGGAAAGCTCTGTGAGAACGTCTGTCCTGATCGACAGACGTTCATACACACAGCGAGCTCACCTCAAATGCTGGGGAAGGGAGGAAGGGAGGAAGGAAGGCAGGAAGGGAGGAAGGGAGGAAGGGAAGGAGGGTGTGTTTTTTGGGTTGTTTCGTTTCAGATCTTCCCTCTCTTCCGTTCTCTTCCACTTTACAACTCTCAACTCTTACCCACAGCAACTTTAAGTGACCAAAAATCACTTGAGAAAGTTGTATTTTCTGCACACTTCCATGCTCTGACGTGGAACATGTTTGACACTTTGAAGATCACAAAGTCAAAAGCAACGATGACAGATTAGTCCATGCGTGTGAACAGCATCATTATATGGTCACGTGATCAAATGTAGACCGTGAAGAAGTGATGGACGTTTGTTTTAAATGCATCGCACATTTAACTCCAATAAGCCTGGAAACTAAAGGAAACATCTTGTTTAGTTTAGTTTAGTTTCGTCGTCTTCCCATGGAAGGACAAGATGACAACATTGAAAGATTAGACAGCAAAATGAAGACATATTGGTTCCATGGAATAGAGTGAAAATGTCAAAATGAAAGCGAACAAAGAAGTTTGTTCAGTGCTTTTTGTTAAATGGATCATCCATGGATTTTGTCATTTACAAACTTACTTGTCCTCTCTGAATGTTGGAAAAGATAAAGGACAGTATTATCATACTAACAATTATCATATTAACAATACTGCAGATTTACATTTCAGCACACATCTTGTATATATGAGTCTCAGGTGTCAAACCACTTTGAAGGACTTCTATTATACCACCGGGTGTGAGTGAGATTAGCCCGGTTTCAGAATCTAGGAAAGTGTGTCCACCCAGACGTACGCTGGATAGATCAGCCTAGCGGTCCACTGGGTATAGGCTGCGAGGCTGATCTATCCAGCGTGCGTTGGGGTTGGCGGTTGGCGGGGTGAAGCGATTTGATTGGCTACTCACGGCTTCTTGCCCTCCAGGGTGTTGAGGTGAGTCTCCAGTGACCCAAGAAGACTCTCTGGTGCCTGAAGGAACACACACACACACACACACACACATATAGGTGGACAGCTCTTATACACACAACCCAGACGTAACCCAGACGTAGAGAACACAGAGGACAGAGAGAGAGACAGAGAGGGACAGAGAGAGAGAGAGAGAGAGAAAGAGAGAGAGAGAGAGAGAGAGAGAGAGAGAGCAGAGAGAGAGAGAGAGAAGGAGAGAGAGAGAGAGAGAGGATAGAGAGAGAGAAAGAGAGAGGAAGAGAGAGAGAGAAAGCAAGAGAGAGAGAGAGAAGAGAGAGAGAGAGAGGAGAGAGAGGGGAGAGAGAGAGAGAGAAATCAGGAGATATATATATATATATATATATATATATATAATATATATAATGTATTGTTTTCGTTATTTCGTTTGTTGTGGTTCAATATTTACGTGCAGCCGGGTGTACGATGACTCCTACTTGCTGGACGGGTCGCGGCAGTCGGCGTGCAGGTCGCGCGGGTCACGCGGCGTGGCCGCGGCCCGGGCGACAGAGGCCCCCGGCGCGCCAGCTGGCGCGCGAAGGAAGCCGTCTTGAGCCTTAATCTTATTATTATTATAATTATTGGTGTTGGTGGTTGTGTGTGTTGTTGTTCTGTATTGTGTCAAGTTATTGATCGATGCAGCCGTGTACGGTCAGTGGACTCCTACTTGCTGCTGACGGGGGTCGGGGTCGGGGCAGGGGTCGGGGCGGGGGCAGGGGTCGGGGCGCCGGGGGTCACGGCGGGTCGGTGGCCCGGTCGAGGGGGGGGCCCGGGGCGGACGGGGGGGCCCCCGGCCGCGGCCGCAGCGGTGGCGGCGGCGGAAGCGGGAGCCGGTCTGGGGGGAGCCGTGGCTGCAGGAGCAGCATGCACACAGAAGAGATGGAGCCAGCCAAGAGCTGTGGCCTCCTGAGAGAGAGACATAGAGACACAGAGAGAGAGAGAGAGAGAGAGAGAGAGAGAGAGAGAGAGCCCACCAACACTTCAGTGTGTTGACCAACACATCTGACCATTAGAGGTGAACACGTGTGTTTGTGTGCGTGAAGCAGGTTGCTTACCTTGGTCGGTGACCTGCCAAATAAATAGAATAGAATAGAACAATATAGTTAAAGTTCAACAGCCTCATGTTGTATTGTGGTGTGCATTGAAAGGGGAGATGAAGAAGGGGAGGCGGGGGGGATGAAGAAGTGATCAGAGGTGCTGTAGGTCAGGTTTAAGAGATCTTATTTAAGTATAATCTGTTAAAATGGCGTCCCAGAGATCTGTCTGCTAATCAAGAGTGGAAAGCTCTGTGAGAACGTCTGTCCTGATCGACAGACGTTCATACACACAGCGAGCTCACCTCAAATGCTGGGGAAGGGAGGAAGGGAGGAAGGAAGGCAGGAAGGGAGGAAGGGAGGAAGGGAAGGAGGGTGTGTTTTTTGGGTTGTTTCGTTTCAGATCTTCCCTCTCTTCCGTTCTCTTCCACTTTACAACTCTCAACTCTTACCCACAGCAACTTTAAGTGACCAAAAATCACTTGAGAAAGTTGTATTTTCTGCACACTTCCATGCTCTGACGTGGAACATGTTTGACACTTTGAAGATCACAAAGTCAAAAGCAACGATGACAGATTAGTCCATGCGTGTGAACAGCATCATTATATGGTCACGTGATCAAATGTAGACCGTGAAGAAGTGATGGACGTTTGTTTTAAATGCATCGCACATTTAACTCCAATAAGCCTGGAAACTAAAGGAAACATCTTGTTTAGTTTAGTTTAGTTTCGTCGTCTTCCCATGGAAGGACAAGATGACAACATTGAAAGATTAGACAGCAAAATGAAGACATATTGGTTCCATGGAATAGAGTGAAAATGTCAAAATGAAAGCGAACAAAGAAGTTTGTTCAGTGCTTTTTGTTAAATGGATCATCCATGGATTTTGTCATTTACAAACTTACTTGTCCTCTCTGAATGTTGGAAAAGATAAAGGACAGTATTATCATACTAACAATTATCATATTAACAATACTGCAGATTTACATTTCAGCACACATCTTGTATATATGAGTCTCAGGTGTCAAACCACTTTGAAGGACTTCTATTATACCACCGGGTGTGAGTGAGATTAGCCCGGTTTCAGAATCTAGGAAAGTGTGTCCACCCAGACGTACGCTGGATAGATCAGCCTAGCGGTCCACTGGGTATAGGCTGCGAGGCTGATCTATCCAGCGTGCGTTGGGGTTGGCGGTTGGCGGGGTGAAGCGATTTGATTGGCTACTCACGGCTTCTTGCCCTCCAGGGTGTTGAGGTGAGTCTCCAGTGACCCAAGAAGACTCTCTGGTGCCTGAAGGAACACACACACACACACACACACACATATAGGTGGACAGCTCTTATACACACAACCCAGACGTAACCCAGACGTAGAGAACACATTGAGGACACAATGGGGACAATAATGACAACAGTGTTGGACTGCTGTGTTCGGATGAGATCGGTGAAATATCCATTGAGATGTTCCAGGTTTAAAGGGAAATGTTCAGATGGGTGGAAAGGGCGGAGTCAATGATTTGGAGAGTTAAATGTCTCCTATTTTACCGCCTGGTGTGAGTGTGATCAGCCATTGCAATCCGTTTCACAGTTGCCATGTGACTACGGTCTAGTGACATCACAAGTGGGAATGTCCACCTAGATGTATGCTGACGAGATCAGTTTACCCGTCGGTCGGTACAGTCCGCCGGGTAGGCCGGTAGACTGATGGAGTAATCATACATTCTAGGTGGACGTTCCCACTTGTGATGTCACTAGACGGGAGTCACATGGCAGCTAGCAAAGGCTAATCACGCTCACACCTGGTGGCGTAATAATGTCCCCTTTAATGGTTGAAAACAATATGGAGGAAATCCACAGTGCACATGTAACTGCGTGCTCCAGCTGAGTTTGTAAAGGCAGCCAGGTTATCGCCTTGAAGACATGCAGCAATAAGAACTCCATCAATAAAGCCAGGCAGCTGCCAAACGTAGGAGTTTTAAAGAGCTTTTCGTTTTATTTTTTTTGCTGTTTTTTTTGTTTTTTTTTAACGTTTAGGAGTTTTAAAGTGTTGAAGCTAAGTGGGTCTCTCTCTGACAAACCACCACCGCCACTCATCTCCGTGCTCCACTGCCTGGCAGCACCGGTGATATATTATATTATATTATATTATATTATGAACACTAAAACACTTGTTTGTTGGCAGTGGAGACGACGACGCAGAACATCAAACACCCACACGGCGAACACTCAAAACGCGCCGGAGACACAGCAGACACTCCGGTCCCGTTTCGCCCGTTGGATAAGAACCAGTGATCTATCTGATCGTTCAGACGCGTGGAAAGTGTTCCTAACCAGTGCATGAGAAGAAGAGAGAGAAGAAGCACTGGTGTAGCATCTCTGGTGTACTGGAGTTACTGGACTGAGCGTAAGACTCTTCACTTATCACAGGATCGGCCGATTCTGCCGTTTCCTCCGCAGAAACTCCGGAAACAACACTCCGGGGAGCACTTACTGGCAGAGACACAGAGCAGGATTTGGTTCTGGTTCACGTTCTCCGTTCATCCGTTTATACAGGGATCAGACCACAAATAGCCTGATCCAGATGGACATAAACCCGACTAGTTTATTGTTGTTGTATTGCCACTGAGACGTGGGATTTGCTCCCCTGAGCAATCTGAATCGTTTTTTAATCACCTCTAGCCGTCCCTCAAACATTGTTATGTTAATACACAGACGGATACAGCTGACTCCATTATAGCCCAGCATATTTGTCAGTGACATTACAACACTTTCTCGCCGCTGAATCCATCACTTAAGATTATGTTTATTTTCTTTTGTATTGAAAAACCCCCCAGAGGACCCCCCATGTGGATATCTGTCCTTGAGATCTTTTATTTCAAATGTTTGATTGCATTTGAGAAAACCTCCATAAAAGCACCACCTACAGATCCAAGCTGAGCTCCATGCCGGTGGACCCCAGCAGCACAGTGAGCTGCACATCAGTTACATCCAATGAGCAATTTACATTTTACTTTGAATCAGGCCAGTCATGCATCTTTATAACCGTCTCTGGACTCATTGAACACATAACTAATAGTAAAAGTAATACACACAGACAAAACTAACGTAACATTCACCTTACTTTCTGGAGTCAGCTAGAGACAGCAGAGCATGCTGTCAATGCAAGTCATCCGTACTGCTGGGACTTTACAAACCAAACTACAGTAGAGTTTCCAGAACATGTCAGTGTGGAGCAGTGGCTTTCAAACTGTGGGTCGTGAGCCAGAAGCGGCTCACAGCATGGGACCAAGTGGGCCATGATGGCCACAGTAAAAAATTTTTATAAAAATGATTTTCTAAAATAGATACGCATGACTACATGCTACACTGAGGACTGGGGATACCGTGATACAGAACAGAATTGTTAATAATTTTACTATTTTTAAGTTATTTTACTGCACACATTTCTGGGTGGATCCTGGGCCAAAATAACTGGGAAGTTTGGGAACCCTCTGACGTAGAGGCCCAAGGACTTCTCCGTCAAAGTCACAGAATGCCAACACATTGCTAGAGAGCGGTTCAGCCTCGCTCCTGAGAATGTCACGGAAACTCTACGTCTCTCTAATGATGATGACATCACGCCGTGGTGACGAGAGCCAATCAGACGCAGCATAGCTCAGGGCCCTGGAAAGCAGAAGCTCACTCATCCCGTTTGGGCTTTAAATGTGTCTTCCCTCTCAGCCCCTTTTCATTCACTGCTTTCATTCGCCGTCCATTTCTGCCTCTTTGCTTTCCGCAGCGCGGTGCAGCGCACTTCCAAGTCAGTGGCGCTCAACACTCAACACTTCAAATGTTTCTCATGTCTCCCCTTCAGCTGCTAGTAGCTTCCCCACAAGCCTAGCAGCCGCTTAGCGCTCCACGCTACTCACACTCTCAGCCTCTAAGATCAATCTGCATCTCTGCAAGAAGAACAAGTTAGCAGAGGAGAGCATCAACTGTCAGGGACGCCACCGCTCAGGGGAACGTGGGGATCCCCCTCATTTAAACATTTGCTCAAAACCCTTTTATTAAATGTGATGATTCATGCGTGGTTATTGTTATTAATGTTATTATTTGGCTGGGGGGGGGGGTGCATATTAGAGGCATTGCAGAAGGATTTTAACAGGATTATCTTGTATTAAATTACACGCAGCAGCAGAGATGGACTGGGACTTTTTGGCCCAGACTGTCCAAAGTCAAACAAGACATCAGTCATGCTGATATGATGAACGTTCAACACAGGCCCAGAGGCGGAGGATTTGTATCCCAGAATGGGAAGGCCGTTGCCTGGGCCCTAACTGTCATTGCACTGCAGAGGGCCGGTCTGTCTCTCTGCAACAGGTGATTCAAATACTGAACACCAAACCATCGTCGTGCCAGAAGGGTCCACAAAAGAAGAGTATTACTATGAATCATATAAACATTAAGGAGAACCCGGCAGATGCCTTTACAAACAGCAGGGTTTACCTGAGTTAGCTCCGGTATATCATTCTTGTCAATTCCCATTTGCTGCAAAAGAAGAGAAAATGGGATTGTACTTTGTAACATTTTTACATTTAACAGTATTAATCTGAAGACTCTCGATGTAGACTTTAGGTTATTAATCTAAATATTTAAGATTGAAGACCGCTAGTCCGAGTTTAGTCCAACCTCGGCGATTTTGAAGAACTCTGAGACGCGGGTCATCCGCGTGAGGAACCTCTTGTAGATCTCCAGGCCGTCTTTGCACTGGCTTCTCTTCATCTGGAAGAATTTCTCTGGAGGACAAACGAGACGTTAGCTGTGTTAGTTTTGTCGTGACTCCGGCGGTACGACCTGAGAGTTGTCTGTAGATCTGAGGAGCGACTCAGGCACCGAGGAGGTTGATGATGCCGTCGTTGTAGCAGGCGTAGAGTTTGATCAGGTCTTTGAAGAGCATGAGGAAGCAGCAGTTAATCACCGGGTTGTTCATGTCTTTAGGATGGACCTAGTTGTGCGGACAGAAATACATTGAGATCATATTATGTTCATTTTTGTTTTGCAGATGATGAGGACTGTCATGTGATCTCATCGTCTGCATGTACTGTATGATGTGTTCTCTCATGTAACATCGTAAACTTGTGTCATGAAGGTTTCAATCTATTGATTTGCTCAATGAATTATTTCATCACTTCGTCATTCACATCGTTAGCGTTAGCGTTAGTGTTAGCGTTAGCGCCACTCACATCGAACTCCAGCAGGGCGTCGATCTGGCTCTGCATGGTGGGCATCCCCTTCAACAGCTTCTCCACCGACATCGTCCTCATAGCTCCCTCCGCACTGCCGCCGGGGAGGGGGAGACAGAGAGGGGGAGACAGAGAGGGAGAGGAGGAGAGAGGGGGAGACAGAGAGAGGGAGACAGAGAGGGAGAGGGGGAGACAGAGAGGGGGAGACAGAGAGGGGGAGACAGAGAGGGAGAGGAGGAGACAGAGAGAGGGAGACAGAGAGGGGGAGACAGAGAGGGAGATGAAGAACGAGGGAGAGACAGAGAGGGAGAGGAGGAGAGAGGAGGCGAGGGAGAGACAGAGAGTGAGATGAAGAACGAGGGAGAGACAGAGAGGGAGAGGAAAGGGAGAGACAGAGAGGGAGAGGAGGAGGCGAGGGAGAGGAGGAGAGAGGAGGAGAGGGACAGTGTGGTGTTAGGGACAGGGTGGGCGGAGGGAGGGGGTTACAGCCATTATTGCTTAAACCAGCGGTTGTCCAATGCGTCAGTTCATTAGAGCACCCGAGGGGCGCCGCTCGTCCCATTTGAGACACGCGGGCTTAAAAATCCCCCAGTAACGATTTCCGAGTCTCTAGAGAAACGCAGCGTATTCAGTCAGACAGTCAATTTCCCAGTTAATGGAGGCTGTTCTCTGGTCTCTCTT
>PIJE02000302.1:136857-146857 GCA_002895965.2 Coryphaenoides rupestris
CTTTGGAGAATCAGCCCAGTTGTCACCGAGGCACCAGGCCAGAGAGAGCGGGGAATTGCTGTCGACGTTTCCTCTCTTTGGCGTAATGGCGGTCGTCCGGACGACCAGCACCACGTAGATGTCCGTACCCGTCCACCACTTAGGGTGAACCATGATGAGAGCCTTCCCATCCCACCAGGCGTGAAGGGGACACGTTGGGTTGGGTTTGGTTTGGTTTGGTTTGGTTTGGATGGATCCCATCCTCCTCAATCAGTTGGAACAGAACTTAAGACACACGTTCCACAGAGGAGGACGTCTTATGTAATGTGAATCATAAGGAAGCCGTGTCTTGACCATTGAGGTCGGCTTATATAATCACACAGCGATGCTGCATACGAGGGGGGGGGGGGGATGCTGTGTGGGCATGAGTACATCATAAGACAGTGGGGCAACATCGGTTTAGGCATCAAACACCAAGCGTTTAGTCGCGAGAGGCATGGATGTCCAAACTGCACTTATCTCGCGCTCAAACGCATTTTGCAGCCACGCACACAATAACCTCATAAGACGCTATTGCCCAATGATCCCTCTGTATGTATCTTGTGCTGGTGCACCTCTACTTGCTTCCCTACCGTTTTGGAGTTGGGGGGTTATTGCATTCGAGAGTAGTTCACAATTCATTTTCACAATAGGCGCTTGTGTGTTTCTAAGCGGTTAAACAGTAAAAGGTGATGGGTCTTCACAACTTTCATGGAAACGTTTATCCGACCTTACCAATGCTTGTGTGGGCATGAGTACATCATAAGACAGTGGGGCAACATCGGTTTAGGCATCAAACACCAAGCGTTTAGTCGCGAGAGGCATGGATGTCCAAACTGCACTTATCTCGCGCTCAAACGCATTTTGCAGCCACGCACACAATAACCTCATAAGACGCTATTGCCCAATGATCCCTCTGTATGTATCTTGTGCTGGTGCACCTCTACTTGCTTCCCTACCGTTTTGGAGTTGGGGGGTTATTGCATTCGAGAGTAGTTCACAATTCATTTTCACAATAGGCGCTTGTGTGTTTCTAAGCGGTTAAACAGTAAAAGGTGATGGGTCTTCACAACTTTCATGGAAACGTTTATCCGACCTTACCAATGCTTGTGTGGGCATGAGTACATCATAAGACAGTGGGGCAACATCGGTTTAGGCATCAAACACCAAGCGTTTAGTCGCGAGAGGCATGGATGTCCAAACTGCACTTATCTCGCGCTCAAACGCATTTTGCAGCCACGCACACAATAACCTCATAAGACGCTATTGCCCAATGATCCCTCTGTATGTATCTTGTGCTGGTGCACCTCTACTTGCTTCCCTACCGTTTTGGAGTTGGGGGGTTATTGCATTCGAGAGTAGTTCACAATTCATTTTCACAATAGGCGCTTGTGTGTTTCTAAGCGGTTAAACAGTAAAAGGTGATGGGTCTTCACAACTTTCATGGAAACGTTTATCCGACCTTACCAATGCTTGTGTGGGCATGAGTACATCATAAGACAGTGGGGCAACATCGGTTTAGGCATCAAACACCAAGCGTTTAGTCGCGAGAGGCATGGATGTCCAAACTGCACTTATCTCGCGCTCAAACGCATTTTGCAGCCACGCACACAATAACCTCATAAGACGCTATTGCCCAATGATCCCTCTGTATGTATCTTGTGCTGGTGCACCTCTACTTGCTTCCCTACCGTTTTGGAGTTGGGGGGTTATTGCATTCGAGAGTAGTTCACAATTCATTTTCACAATAGGCGCTTGTGTGTTTCTAAGCGGTTAAACAGTAAAAGGTGATGGGTCTTCACAACTTTCATGGAAACGTTTATCCGACCTTACCAATGCTTGTGTGGGCATGAGTACATCATAAGACAGTGGGGCAACATCGGTTTAGGCATCAAACACCAAGCGTTTTAGTCGCGAGAGGCATGGATGTCCAAACTGCACTTATCTCGCGCTCAAACGCATTTTGCAGCCACGCACACAATAACCTCATAAGACGCTATTGCCCAATGATCCCTCTGTATGTATCTTGTGCTGGTGCACCTCTACTTGCTTCCCTACGTTTGTCACACACACACACACACACACACACACACACAGCACCACACACACAGCATTAAGGATGCTTCCCTGAGTGTTTGATGACTCAACATCCGTCTCCTGCCTCCACTTCTGAGGAGCTCTCAGTGTGCTGCGCGCTACAGTTGGTCTGTGTCTCTCTCTCTCTCTCTCTCTCTCTCTCTCTCTCTCTCTAACACTAATTCCATGACAGACACAAGACTCACAGACTGACTGACAGACAACAACAAACAACCACACAAACAACCCTAACTTGACCTAAATAATGACAGTACCACCTAATCAAGTTATCTGCTGCTTATCTTGATTTAGCCGGTCAGTTGCTTTAGTCTGCTTATGCCAGTTCGACCAACACTGATTAGATATTCGTCACTTTTATCCATCATGTTATTGAGTTTTAATCAACTTAACCAGCTAACCCGTGCTTTGAGCGCGTTGTTTGTGTGTCTTCAAGGAGTTCAGTATTTGACCGTCGGTGTTAATCCGGGATTCGTACCGCGCATTGATTCGGAAAAGGAATGCACACGCCCCTTGAAACGTTATTGACCAATCAGGGTCAAGTATGTCCCAGCGCTGCGGTAAAATGGGCGGAAGAATTGTTGGACTTGTGGACTAATATTTTAATATTTATTTCAAATAATATGAACAACTGCAGCATTTAGCGCACACCTAGCACAAAACACGCTACGTTCGCTGTTCTGGACAAATATGTGTTGTATTCTCTAGTGAGGACAGACGTCTCGATAATAACATGTTAAAATGCGTCACGTCAATCGGCTAATGTGCTTTATTACAAGACTGTACGCATTTAAGCCCCGCCCACACTCAAGGTCATTCATCCTGGTGAGAACGACCTTCGCGAACATGTTCTGTCATCATACAGAGAGAGAGAGAGAGAGAGATAGAGAGAGAGATATGCAGAGAGAGAGAGATGCAGAGAGAGAGAGAGAGAGAGAGAGAGAGCGAGAGGGAGAGAGAGAGAGATGCAGAGAGAGAGAGAGATGCAGAGAGAGAGAGAGAGAGAGAGAGAGAGAGAGAGAGAGAGAGAGAGAGAGAGAGGAGAGAGAGAGAGGGAGAGAGAGAGAGAGAGAGAGAGAGAGAGAGAGAGAGAGAGAGAGAGGCAGAGAGAGAGTGTGAGCTGCAGCACCTGAGGCGTGATTGTGCAGCAGGGCGAGCAGGAGAAGGACATCGTCATGGCGTCATGGCGTGTAGTGTGTAGCGTGTAGCGTGTAGCGTGTGACAGCGCCACGTGTGCATGTGCTGGTTAACTGTAGCGTCGAGGGGAGGAGCTATAAATAGATCCCGCCCACCACACTTAAACTGTCACCATTTTGACGCCACTGCTGCCACTGCCTTACATGTTCTTAGCATGGGTGGCGTTCTGGGAGTCGAACCCAGAACCTTGGCCAGTGTTGTTAATCCCATACGCTACCTTTTTATATTTTTATATTTTTATATTTTTCTTCTTCTTTTCTTCTTCACTGTACATTTGGAAATGTGTTATTTTATTTATATTATTCTATTATTTATTTCTCTATTGTTTATCATTCTATTGCTATGCAACCTCTGGCACAAGAATTTCCTTCGGGATTAATCAGGTTTTATCTTATCTTATCTTATCTTATCTTATCTTATCTTACCTAACAGAGCTACACAGAGACGTGTTGAACCAGTGAATGCATATAGACAGACCTAACTGTACTAAACAGTCAGAGACATGTAAGCACACTGTGACACATAAGTACCAGAGACCAGACGAACAGATATCAGTGTAGATCTGTGACCTCCTGATGGTGTGCTTGGCTGTAATGTGTGTAATATGAGTATATGTGTATACTCTATGTGTTCCCAACGAAACGTGTACAAGAGGCCAAGCTGATGTCATCACACCACAGACCGTCACTACCTCCTCCATCCCTCCATCCCTGCTAACCAGAGCCAGCAGCTCTCCTCAGTGCTTCCGGAAGAGGAGAAAGTGATGAGACGTTGGCTCATACTGTCGTATAGCCGGTGACAGGCAGCGACACAGGGACAGACGAGATCTGATGATCATAGAGCAGCACCTTGTGGTCAAGCGTTTGTGAACGGAGCGACCTTCCGGTTGCCAGACAACCGCTCTTATACCTCCTGAGCTACTGCCGCCGGGAGGAAGAGGAAGAGAATGCCAAATGGCAGGCTTGTGAAGTAACAGGCCAGCTTCACGTCGTCTCCAGGCACAGGAACACGGAGGGGAGGCGTTGAAGGGTCATCCATTTTAGATTACGTAAGAATGTGTAACCATTATGACACCCGCAGGATTGAAGTGATGATGATGACAACAGCAGGAAGAGATCATTCACCGAGCAAGTGAACATCACGACACAACATCACACCGCTAACCAAGCACCTGGCCAACCAACCAACCACCCAACCAACCACCCAACCAACCAACCAGCCAACCAACCAACCACCCAACCAACAACCCAACCAACCGGAGGGCATCTCCATCAATAGCCACACCAGAGCGGAGACGGCAGCAGCAGCAGCAGAGTGTGTTCACACACAGATGGGCAAACAACACACCAGAGGACCGATGAAGATGTGCCAAGACGGTTGCCCGGGCAACCGCCTCACACACTTAAATCTCTGTGGTACCGTACCCAAGGACTCCGTAAAATTAAAATAAAATAAAAATGTATTTAGTATTCGGAGGGACACAAGGAGGGAGACAGCCGTGGCGTTGGCGTGTCCGGTGGCCGCGTGTCGCCTGCGGACGGCTCACAGCGGGGAGCGTCATGACTACAGACACGGTCCAGCAACATGTTAGCCTCACGCTAACTACACCGTACCGCCGCCGCGCCGGCATCTAGACGACACCAGACTACAGCTTTTCTATTCTTTTCATTTCGTGAGACACTCATCCACCATCTTCTGATTGTAGATGTAATTAGATTTATGTAAATGCAATTCTTTTGGGAGCACACATAAAGAAAAGACTCATTGAATGAATGACGTTCATCTTATAGATCGTGTGTGTGTGTGTGTGTGTGTGTGTGTGTGTGTGTGTGTGTGTGTGTGTGTGTGTGTGTGTATGTGTGTGTGTGTGTGTGTGTGTGTGTGTGTGTGTGTGTGTGTGTGTGTGTGTGTGTGTGTGCACAGCTCAAGCCATGGAGTGGGGCGGGGGGTCTGTTGTTGCAGTGCAGATGAATGGACTGTGAAAGCTCTGTGTCTATTTATACCCCCCCCCCCCCCCCCCCTAAGGAGAACATACAAGGTGGTGGTGGTGGTGGTGGTGTGGGGGGGCGTGGGTGAAATTACCCATAATTACCCATCCAGGAAGCCAGCAGCAACACAGAGGAAGCCATGACAGAACAGAAACCACAGCGGCATGGAGGAGACATGTCCATCTGCTGCTGCAGCGAATGCGAGTCGATCTACTGGTGCTATGGCTGTCGTTAGAGCTAACCACTGCAAGTGCCACACAGTACGAGCTGTACTGCCGTTGCTAATTACTGGTTACTGTGGGGGAGCAGGGGGAGTCCATCGGCACAGTCTTTGTTTTTCTCTAATCGTGATCTTCTTCCCGCTCTATCAGAGACAATGCCTTAGCCGGTGCCGGGACACTCAAGCCGATCTCTCACGCTATCCCTGCGCTGCTCTTGACTATTCTCTTTACTTTGGGCACAGAGCACCCAAATAATCGTCCAATAAGCCGCTTGCTTCCTTTGTTAGAAAACACATCCTCGTGGCTTCATCCCACGGCGTGCTCCGGCCCGGCGTGTCACGAGCCTCCCATGATATCGTATGTGTGCCGCCGGCCCGAGGAGACGGTAGCATCTGCTGGGACGGTGGCGCCACAGCGTGAACACAACAGGTCACCGTGTTCTGTTGAGGTTATGCAACTCTTCTCTCTGGACTCTGAATTTCTGTCCTTCTTTTCAAACAGCTTTTCAACGCCGTCCAGTCTGGTTTCCTCATTCCCAGCTTGCTGAAGCCGCT
Organism: Coryphaenoides rupestris; assembly: GCA_002895965.2. NCBI lineage: Eukaryota > Metazoa > Chordata > Actinopteri > Gadiformes > Macrouridae > Coryphaenoides > Coryphaenoides rupestris. The sequence goes on from PIJE02000302.1 coordinate 142,930, forward strand.
TGCCCACGATAAGAAATGTTCTCGGCGACGTCGGGCGCGGAGGCAAAGCGCGGCGCAGGGATACGTCATCACCAAGTGATGAGGACGCTACTCGGCACGGCAACAACACCAGCTGCTGCTGCACGTGGTGTGATCTTATGATCTTAGTGTTGAGTTGTCGTGTTGAGTTCGGGGAACTCTGGAACACAGAGGAGAGACGTTTTACTTCCATCGCTCTCTCCCTGCTTCTGTGGCGCTTCTGGCTACGTCACGTACAGCCCTTATCTCATTGGTTGTGCTTTGAAAGGTCAGCGACAAACAATTTATATTTAATCTTTGAGCGCAGCGCACAGTGGCAAATTCGAGCGGTGGGGGGGTGGGCGGAGGGGGGGGGCGCTGCCGTGTAGTTGGGCGGCACCGTTCTCTCCATAGAAGAACTACGGCACAGTCAGCGCAGAGCGGCGTTGCTGCTGATCACAGCTAACCGGATTTACACTTCTACTGTCGGAACCGCTTGTTCGACTCGATGCGGTGACTCGTGGAACCCTCGCCAGAGTTGACGGTGACACCTTTGGGTGGGCGTTCAGATGTTGACAGCACAGCGATGCTCTCCTGCAGGCAGCACAATAGAGCAGGAGCTTTTCCTCACAGTGATTTAGCTCCCTGGCGAGGGAGGAGACGGCCGGCTGATTAAACAGCGGGAAACACAAACCCCCTTCCTGCATTATTGATCGCCCTAGCCGGGTGGCGCACGAGACCCCTCAACCTGCCCCGCTGTCCCGGAGACGGGAGTCTGGGTGTGCAGTAACCTCCGGGGGGGAAATCTGTGCATTCTGCAGTAACACAGGAATGTAAATAATGACAGGGAACCAGTGATGATACTGATGATGTCTACTATCTACTATTTATTGACAAATTACTATTTTTAGGCGAGTATAAGAATATTACTGTACTGCACGCGGACACTTTTACTACAGAGTATTACTACTCTTTCTTGTCACTTTGTACTTTTTACTGTACTTGGTAATGAATAAAATAATGATGGTAATTCAGCACTGCAAGTAAATGTAGACGATTGACTTATGGGGTCAATTATAATAATTACACGATCACATGACGCGCCTGACTTTGTCGTGGTTGTCTGACCTTGCAGAAGTCTCAAGATAAGTCTCACGTTTTGATGTTTCAAAATGTGCGGCCCCCAAAAAAGAGAACACAAAAAAAAGGAAAGTAAGTAAGGTGAAGGTAAGTTAACCCCCACAGAGTCACGTTGCAGCCGATCAGCGTGGAAAACGGACACCGCAGAGCCTTGAATGGCCGCTGTGTCTCGGCCGACGAACTGCTCGTAACGTGAGCAGTAAATAATTAGTTTGGGTGCTGCTGGTGTGAAGACTCAGGCCGCCCATCAGCCCATCAGAGGCCATGGGTCGCGTTTCACCGCCGCATTAATTAATCCAGCGCTATTTTTAGACTAGCCCTAATGCTAACCAACGGGCTAGCATCTCTGCTGTACATTGTACACACTGTACTCACACTCACACTCAACACCCAGCGATAGGCGTGGGGCCGTCAGTCAGTGAATCATCTTCATCGCAGGCAAGCTCGGGGACGAGAGCAGGGCGATGATGACCACGATGACCACGATGGTGACGACGGTGCCAAAATGATGAAAAGTTGGTCTTTGTAAAGGTTGCGTGAACACGAGGAAGAGTGCGAACAGGAAAGCGTCAGCGGTGGCGAGGACGACCTCGGTTATCACATAACATGGAAAAACAAGCAGAAAACAAGCTCAACCTTTAGTGACGTTAACCTTTAACCTTTAACCTTTAATAACGGCTGCCCAGCCAGGCAACAGAGGAAGATAAGGAGCTTAGGAGGGGGAGAGCTCTGATTGGCCGGAGAGAGGAGGGCGTGTGATTGGACACGGGGCAGGGGGCGCTTTTTAATTTAACAGGAGTGCTGGTGCTGGAGAGTCCTCCTCAGATCTCTGGATCTGGATGGACACCAAATAACTACTTCCATCTTTTATTGACTGCCTGTCTCACTTTGTAATCGTTTATATGTGAGGGGGTATTGGCAGCCCAGCGCAGAACTTAATGTATCGTGATCGTATTGAAACGTCCTGAAACTCAAGTGACATTATCTCCAACAGGGAGAAGAAGGTCGGTGGACGGTGGATTCCCAGAAGACCAATAAAGCAACAGACAGTGAAGTATTCCCGCTGCTGTAGTATCGTACGCGTGTCCAGTGGAGGAATCCACCTCGGCAATAGTCCAGCGAACCGCAGAGACACACGCGGGCTCAAAGTATTGTGATTCTACATTTCAGGGAGCTTAACTTAATACCTTCTTTGCCGTGCAGTACACATACTAGTACAACAAACAGGGACAAATTGTCCCTGAAGGTCCAGAATGTTCTGATCTGAGCTGGCCTCCACTTTCATTACCGTACAAAGTCTAGGCTACATTAAAGAAAGCACACAGACTGTATTCCTTAGCTGCTGTGAGCCAAGTTGTAGAGACACCTTAAGGAGAGACGACAGAGACAACTCGGGTGCAATAAGCAGTAAACTGGGCGTGAATCTTCCGAGAGCGTCGTCCATATTGAACTGTTTACACGCCGCTCTAGTTTCACACACAAGCTTACGTACGAACTTAGAGGTTATGCACACGCCTCTAAAGAAAAACCCTAAAACGTCAAGTAATCTGAAATAACAGCACATTGTCACTTAAAGGGGACATGTTATGCCACCAGGTGTGAGTGTGATTAGCCATTGCCATGTGACTATTGTCTAGTGACATCACAAGTGGGAATGTCCACCTAGATGTATGATGACTAGATCCGTCTACCAGCCTACCCGGCGGACTGTACCGGCAGGTAAACTGATCTTGTCAGGTCAGCACACATCTAGGTGGACATTCCCACTTGTGATGTCACTAGACGGTAGTCACATGGCAATTGTGAAATGGCTTGCAATGGCTGATCACACTCACACCAGGTCGTATAATAGGGGATCTTTAAATCAGCTTTGAATCATTTTAACAGAATCCCTGGTCTTCACTTCACTCCAGCAGGTGAACTTGTTGACACCACAGTGAACGTGTCAAAATGGCCGACGTTGCTGTGGGGGCTTCAATCACCGGGATAGGAGGCGGGAGTCTGCTTGATCTGCACTTTGAGACGCCAAATAAAACGCTGACACATCCTCAGCTCGTGAGGAAGCTTTCAAGCCAAATGACTCAAAGCACGCGGGTGCAAGACGACGCCATCGCCCAACCACACACACACACACACACACACAGACACACACACACAGACACACACACCTCGAAGATCGCCTGCCAATGCTCATATTTCCATCATATTGACGTTCCCATCGTAATCCACTTGTGGAGGAGGAGACGCCTACACACTCACTATGCATCTTCAGGTTTCATTATGCGAAGGATCACCTTGCAAGTCACGCAACGCGACCACTCAGCACAAACACAATCTGTCAGGTTATGAAGTCAGCCCATCCCGTCGCTGCCGACAGGGCGATAAAGAGGCTGACCCTCGAAAAACGATTTCCCCCCCAAGCCCAGTGACCCTCCTGAAAGTTCACATGTGTGTTGAGTTCAGTTGAACCGTTCTGGGGTAGAATGCAGAATTGATTCAGCTGTGCTGCACCCCCAGACTCTAACTGGGCCAGGTGAGGCTGTAGCCCCACCCACCCCAGACTCTAACTGGGCCAGGTGAAGCTGTAGCCCCACCCATCCCAGACTCTAACTGGGCCAGGTGAAGCTGTAGCCCCACCCACCCCAGACTCTAACTGGGCCAGGTGAGGCTGCAGCCCCACACACCCCAGACTCTAACTGGGCCAGGTGAGGCCAATTAAGCCAGCCAGCCACCAAACACACACACACACACACACACACACACACAGGTTTGGTTTTAAACGTTTCCAGAC
>PIJE02000302.1:149357-284357 GCA_002895965.2 Coryphaenoides rupestris
AATATTATTTATTTATTTATCTCGGGCCCCCACATCTCGCGAGAACGCGACGCAGCCAACCAGCCACCACGACGACCGCTCTGCTCTGCTCTACTGCAAATCTCGCGAGACGACGACGACGATGACGCAACCAAACCACGACAAACGAGCTCGGCGTCGTGACGTCATCGCGCTCGTCCTGACGTGTCAGCCAATGGGCGAGCCGACCTGGAGGGAGGGGTCGGGGGGTGGTGGTGGGGGGCACCACTGATGACCAGTGGTGACCAGTGATGATGACCAGTGATGACCAGTAATGACCAGTGGTGACCAGTAATGGCCAAAGGTGACCAGTGATGACCAGTAATGATGACCAGTGATGCCCAGTGATGACCAGTGATGACCAGTGATGCCCAGTGATGACCAGTGATGACCAGGCTCCCACAGTATCGCCTCTCCATGAAGCCACATGGTTGCTGTCCGTGGTGCTGAATGTACAAACCAGTGACAAACCATCGACACCGGAGACAAAACCACAGGTGGCGTTCATGGGTTTGTTAAATTGAGGTACGGCAGTGCACCAGTATAGACACAACTAGGAAATATATGTTTTAATTTACACTGTAAAATAATATATACAATATATAGTATATAAACCAACCTAATGTCAAAATGACTGCACACTGATTCTACAGGAACAGGAAGTGACTCTGCTCTGCTTCTTAATATTCATTCTATCAGGTACAATACTTCCTCTGACCATTATTGAATATCTTACCTTGTCTATATATTTGTATATTTGTATATTTTGACTGTACATTTGTAAATCTGTTAGTTTATTTGTATTATTCTTTGTATTTCTCTATTGTTTTATTGTACTGTATTGCTATGTTACTAGGTTACTATATCTTGCTACGACAGGAACAGGAAGTTACTATAACCGTGCTATTAACGATCTGTGAAAAGGGTCCATTGATTCCGTGGAGCCGCTAAAAACCCATTTTGATGGCGTTGGTGCAGCGTGAACGGCAGCAATACTCCACACCAAGCAGTTTTATTGTTGTTTGTTATAGAAATAATAAAACGACGAGGACACAATTATCCTGCGTGGACCGTTAGGAGACGTAGAACAGACCTGAGTCCCGTCGACGCCGACTCCACACCAGAGCCTCACAATTTGAAAGCATTTATTTTATTAAGTCACATTGATATGGAATGGAACAGCATTTTTCATCTTTACATATTCCAAAACAACTCAAACTCACAAACGTTAAAGTCAGTCATCAAAGCATCTCCGTGTATATATACAAATAATTAAAATTAAATAGCATTTGAGGAGTAAAAGCAGTCATTAGAAATACAAAAAAAATCTTACAAACTTGATTATGTTTTGGTTGTGTTTTTTTGTGTGTTTGTTTAAATCTCCCCTTTAGTTGAGCCACATCTTGTATGTACAGACTGAGGTGTTTCACGAGTGTTGATCCGTATACTGCGCCCCCCCATCCCCTCCCCTCTTCACATATATACTGTAGCTGTAAATCTATATCTCTATATACCTCGTATATAGTCTGTTCTCTTGGGGACCGCCTCACGTCTTGATGAGGCCCTCCAGGAAGTCCTTCTCCACCATCTCCTCGATGTTCTGCCGAGCGCGGCTCCAGAACACCTTCTGGCTCTCCAGCTTGTGGCCGGTGTCTTTGGGTCCTCCGGGCCAGGCGGGGACGTCGCCGGGCCCCGGGCGGTTGCGGCCGGGGCCCGGGCGACCGCCGCCGCCGCTGCCCGCCTTGCAGGTGAACGCCTGGCTGAGCAGGTTGAAGAAGGGCAGCAGCTGGTCCATGCTGCGGATGGCGTACAGTGTGAGCAGCAGGTGGCCCGGCGACCAGGGCAGCGTGCGCGTCGACAAGTCCTCCTCTGGGTTTTTCTGCAGAGGAAACGGGAAGTGAGAGAGTCATCCGCTTCCTGTGCTTTGACGCGCGTCCTGGAGTGTTTTTATTGAATGATATCGAATGAAGAGACTCTCAGAATAGTGAATATCGACAGCACTTCTGTGTCGAACTGAAGTGTAACCAGCGGTCTGTATTAAGCCTTTAATGTTGAACGGTAACAACAATGGTAACAACGCAATATATATATTTAGTTGACCCTGTAGGTCTGTTCAATACAGTAACCCTGCAGTAGACCAAAGACATGAGAGGTTGTGTAACGGGGGGGGGATCTACCGACTGGTATTTTGGAAAGCATCGCATAGCCAGAGATAGCTGAAGGTGTAGAAGTTAGCAGGTTGTGCTGTGCTAGCAGGCATCTAAACCCTGGAGCGTCCGCATCTAAACCCTGGAGCGTCCACGTCTAAACCCTGGAGCGTCCGTGTCTAAACCCTGGAGCGTCCGTGTCTAAACCCTGGAGCGTCCGTGTCTAAACCCTGGAGCGTCCGCGTCTAAACCCTGGAGCGTCCACATCCACATCAAAACCCTTGAGTGCCCACATTTAAACCCTGGAGCGTCCACGTCTAAAACCCTGGAGCATCCCACATCCACATCTAAACCCTTGAGTGCCCACATTTAAACCCTGGAGCGTCCGCGTCTAAACCCTGGAGCGTCCACATCCACATCAAAACCCTTGAGTGCCCACATTTAAACCCTGGAGCGTCCACGTCTAAACCCTGGAGCGTCCAATCGTGGAGGCGAATCAACCGGCCCCTTAACCGTGTCCAGTTCCTGGGTCCGAGTACCTTGGCCCGTTTCCTCAGCAGCTTGGCCAGTCGCACCACGTAGGGCTTGAACTCTCTCTGGTGGGTTCCCTGGCGCCGAACCTCCAGGCCTGAGTCGTCCGACGCCTCCGGGATGAAGGCCCAACGGTACCTGGGGTTCGACCCGGACAGGTAGGGAGAGAGAGAGCAGAGAGAGCAGAGACAGAGAAAGAGAGAGACAGACGGGGTCACACACAAATCCTGAACACAACGGTTGAGATCCAGACTCACAACACAGAGTCACTACCAACATCGCTGCCGTGACTCCAATCTCTGCCTCATCTGGACTATAGGTTGACTAATCTCACAACCAGAATCAATGCAGGATTAAGTTGAACATTAACACTTGACTTATAGTCACTTGTTTTCGCCGTCTGAATATCTTATCTTGTCTATATATTTGTATATTTGTATATTTTGACTGTACATTTGTAAATATGTTAGTTTATTTGTATTATTCTGTGTATTTCTCTATTGTTTTATTGTACTGTATTGCTATGCAACCTGGCACAAGAATTTCCTTCGGGATTAATAAAGTTCTATCTTATCTTATCTTAGACAACATCAGGACGAATCACCCTTTAGTACACCGCCTCCGTCTCTCATTAAAAAGCAAACCCGACAGAATAAATTATCTGTTTCTATCGTCTTATCATGATATCTGCAGGAACATTTGTTGCTGTGGCGTGATGACTGACATCTGGAACTGCGGCAGGCTCTCGGAGGGCAGGGCCAGGGCCAGGTCCAGCAGCTTGCAGGCCGACAGGTAGAGGTTGAGCCAGCGCTGGCTGTTGTACGACGTGGAGAAGCCGTTGCCCCCGGAGTAGGTGGTCTCCAGGCCCGCCACGGACGGACCCGACGTCCTGGCGGGAGGTGGAGGAGGCAGGAGACGTTTCAATTACCCACTGTGACTCAAACATTCATCCGATTTAATGATGGGGGTTTTTACTCAGACGGCACAAAAGCCCATAAAAATATTTGCATGAGGAAGAGAAACTGCCATGACAATGAGCGTTTAATATTGCGTTACATTATCGCACCTCTTTTCTTTCAATTGCTTATTTTTTATACATTGTTTTCAAGTTTGTAGAATTTCTCAGGATTTCTGTATTATTACTTTCAATGTTGTGCACCAATTTCACAAAAGCACATTCCTTGTTTGGTTTGTAAAAACTAAGGCAATAAAGCTGATTCTGATGCCAGAGCTTCAAGTCAATAACTTGAGTTATATAACCACACATCCACCAATATCCAGTGGCCATTACTTCATAAAATCATATGAAGTAATGGCTGTTATGGAGCTGCTCATACTCTACTCTCTATCCCACCCAACCTTCAAAGACCACCACCACAGAACGGAGAACTGGGTTAGCACCACCACCGCCACCACCCTCACCAGCACCTCCACCCACCACCCCCACCGGCATTTCCTGCAGCGCTCAGCAGTTACCTTGAGATGTCCTCGTCGGCCGTGAGCTCCTGCTCCATCAGGAGGAACACCTGCACCTGCGGCCGAGGAGGAGGAGACCGAGGCAACACTTTAGCACTGAGTCCTCGTGCCACACATTAACGACCGACCCACTTCTAACAACCAGGGAACGGGTGGCAGGGTTAGTGGAGCAGTCAGAGCGAACCAGGAGAGAGAGACAGAGAGAGAAATGGCTCAGCAGCAAGGAAGAGAGAGAGAGAGAGAGAGAGAGACAGAGACAGAGAGAGAGAGAGAGAGAGAAATGGTTCAGTAGCAAAGGAAGAGAGAGAGAGAGAGAGTGTGTGTGGACCCCTCACCAGCTCTGTGATCATGGTGGGCCACAGCGAGGTAGGGGTGTGTGTGTGTGTGTGTGTGTGTGTGTGTGTGTGTGTGTGTGTGTGTGTGTGTGTGTGTGTGTGTGTGTGTGTGTGTGTGTGTGTGTCTGGTGGTCCTCACCAGCTCTGTGATCATGGTGGGCCACAGCGAGGTGAGGTGCTGGGGGGAGATGCGCAGCAGCAGAACCCTGAAGAACAGGAAGACCTGAGCGTGGAGGATGGGCACCTGGGGCAGCCGCAGGCTCTCCACCAGACGCTCTGCACACGCCACAAACACGCCAGAGACACGCCACACACACACACAGCAGAGACACATGCCCCACACACACACGGTAGAGACACACGCCACACACACACGGTAGAGACACACCACACACACACACACGACAGAGACACGCCAGAGACACGCCAGACACACACGGTAGACACGTTAGTCACATGATGCCGCCGCCACACAGGGTGTGTGTGTGTGAATTATTTATTTTTGAGTGTAACAACTTAGGAGTGTGAAAGAACAATCTGCACTACACGCATGTATGCACGTGTAAAAACTATGAGTGTGTGTGTGTCTGTGAACCTCTGTGTGAAGTAACCGTGTGTGCGTGTGAAAGACAGCGTTGACTCTGACTGTGCACACGCGTGTTGCCAACATGTGAAACTGTCCTCATTTAGGCTTCGCCTGCTGCTAGCGACCCACTAGTGTACTAATTGTCTCGCATTCCAATGCAGGGGTTTGTACATTTTGGTATGGCGTGTGTGTGTTTTCTGTGTGTGGGTGTGTGTGGTGTGTGGTGTGTGTGTGTGGTGTGTGTTGTGTGTGGTGTGTGTGTATGCGTGTGTATGCGTGTGCGTACCCTGGATGTCAGGCAGGTACTTCTGGTACTGGTCCACCTCGCTGCTGTAGATGGTGAAGGCCAGCCTCTTCAGCAGCATGGCCCTCTGCTCCAGCTCCGCGTCGCGGTTGGTGAACAGGCTGAGCGAGCTGCTCTGGGCGACCGCCACCCGCGCTGCAGGGGGGGCGGAGTCAGAAGCCACCACGGTGACGACATCATCACAATGCGCTACATGCTACACGCTACGGGACTGCAGGCAGACACACAGTGGCAATCGATCGATCGGGAGCTGTCTGGGTTGAGATTGATTGATCTCCCATACAATCCTTTCACCCATATCTGATCACATGCTTGATATCGACGAGCTGTTTGACAAAGTGACCCGGCCTACAGGCTCCATGTCTGCTGTTATTCATTTGAGGGCAGAGATCAATTGGAAGTTGACGTTGGCTCTCTACAATCAGGACAACATGGTGGACTGTAAGAGACAGCGGAGGGGAGGCTGAGAAGGAGTGTGTGTGTGTGTGGGGGGGGGGGGGAGTTTGAGGGGGGAGGAGGTGGAGGGGGTGAGAGGAAGGTGTGTCCGAGTCTTACTCATGAGGTCTCTGAACGTGGTCTTGTCGTGGGTCATCAGGTGGTCGATGATGGCTCTCCAGCTGGACGAGAGGAAGGCAGACCGTGTCGTTACGTTTCACATTACATCATTTATGCTTTAAAGGTTACACACACACACACACATTTTTTTACTCTTATTTACTGTACATTTACATTTAGGGACACTTTTATCCAAAGTGACTTCCAGTCAGAGTCCAGAGTATATTTGTTGAAAGAGACAGCAATATTTTATCTTATCAATATCAAATCTTAACTTATCTTAATATATCACTGTGGTATAAACATAAGAATAGAACAGGTTTCAAGCATTCATAGTTGCGAGTTTCATAATTGTTAGTTTGCCTGCATAATATTTTTCGTATCTTTTTTTAGCTTTATACCTAAAACGTAGATGAAACCACATGCATGGTCTTCAGAATTGCAGTGGCTCAGAGCTACCGTGTGTTGTGCATCTTATAAATACTGTGTGTGTTTCATAATGCAATCGCCGGAACATGTTTTTACTGTAATACAAGTCTTTTTACATTAGTTTTTCCAAATAGAAAGAGTCCAAGTGTCATTCATCAAGTATGAAATATTTATTGCTCCTTTTTCACTTAGACAATTAGTAAACTAGGCCGTGTTCCTCATACATTGATTTATTTGTGGCGGCCCACAACAGAATGAAAACTGAGCTTTATTGATCCACCCCCCCTCTAAATTCACCAGATTATTCCTTATAGTTTCAACTTGAAAATGTCTAACATTTTCACACACAGAGAAAGAAGCTCTCAAATTGCACCAGATTGATGCATTTTAAGTTTAAAATGTCCACATTTTAACTCTATCCATGTTGAGGAAACAGTCTGTTCCCCGTTATCGTTCCCACTAGTAGTGACGTCAGTAGTCTGTGTTTACAGTCAAACACAGTGCAACTCTCTTGTCTCAGGTTAATGATGTGTGAGATTAAATGCTTCATTAAATTAGAAGTGTTGCCACCCGCGCCAGCTATGGTCTTATCACAAATATTGCACCGGCCCTACTTTTTACAAAATGTAACCAGACCTTGGACTGTGGTTTGGACATTTTTCCACCTCCGCAAATGCGGACATCCACATGGCTCGGTGTTTACATGCGTAGTGACGTAGTAACGCAAGGACGCGATTAACGGAGCCCCGCCCCCCAGAGACGCTGACTCGGAGCCCGACGCGCGTCTCACGGGAGCGTCATTGCGCATCCTTGGCGCAATATCTGTGATGTCCACCAATGTCCAAAACAAAAATACGCCCTTGATACCGCCACCTGAACCAGCAGTCACGTTAGATTTTAGAACAAATATCGTGATTGGATGAGAGACGAGCAAAAAAGAAAAAAAAAAAAGGTTTGGCACCGAATGTTCTGACCTCTGCCGGTGCTCCGTAGTACCGCAGTGATTCGGTCGGTACCAAAAAAGTACGAATTTCGATACCCAGCCCTAGTGTGTGCGTGTGTGTGTGTGCGTGTGTGTGTGTGCGTGTGTGTGTGTGCGTGTCACCCACTGGGTGACGCAGGAGGAGTCCATCTGGAAGAAGGTGTGGTCCATGAAGAGGTCAAAGGCCTCCTTCTTCCAAGCGCGCCGCGTGTACTGGTAGCCGCTCAGGCTGCTGAGGAGCTGGATGCAGGCGCGGTAGCTGGGAGCGTTGTGGGCACTGCAACACACACACATCATCATCATCCACCACCACATCCACCACCACCACTATCACCACAACCATATCCATCACCACCTCCTCCTCCACCTTCTCCTCCTCCAAAATAGCGCTATATTCTGACAGACATCATTGATATTGAGTGTTTGGTTTAGTAACACGGGACCTCCAGGCCCTCCATACTGCAGTAAACAGAAAAACACAATACAGTCTGGTATCTCGTTCCTACTTTATCCAATTGGGAGCGAGAACTCCACAAAGAGGCAGTCCTTAGCAGCAGGATTTCAGTGTGGGCTTGACTGACCAGGTGAAGCTACTAGATTCCAGAGCTGCCAGGAGCATTTTACAGATCAGAGCGTCCAACAGGTGAGGGGGGGGTTACCTGTGGTTGCGGAGGTAGGGCACCACGTAGTGCATGATGTTGACCAGCAGGGGGATCACCCTCTCCTTCTCATCGCTGTAGAACACCATGTCCAGGAGGTGAGCCAGCACCTGAACCCAAAGCACACACCCACACAAAATCAGCATCCACCTCCCATCTCTGACCAGGCGTTGCTACATTTCCTTTAACTAATTCATCACAACAGTCCATCAACACTGCGCCACTAATAAAATCTGCATTAGCATAATGTCATGCAGCATAGCACACACACACAGTGACTCATCCATCGCCTTCAACGGCCCAGATCAATTCAGCCCGAGTCTGAACACAATGGAGAGACAGCGAGAGGACTCAGAGTACTCGTTCCCCCCGGCTGCTCCCGTGGGCCGCCTGCTTGAGCTGCGACACCAAAGCGGATGGATTTACTGGTTTGTTAATAATAACGACAGAACGAAGAGGGCTTCTACCAGGGGGCTCGGTCATAAATCACCCACGAGGAGACGGTGGGGGTGGAGGCGAGGGGTTAGTGGGTGTGCACGTGAAGAGGCAAGAGGCTCACGTGCACACCAGCCACCGCTATCTTAGCTATAATGACCCGGAAGTATCCAAGTGGCAGCCATGATAAGAGCTGGTTGAACTCTCTAAATACGAAGGAAAGGTTCTTCAATGCTTCCTTTCTAACCCCCTTTAGCATACAGGGTACAGGAGAGGCGAAGCTATGGAGGAGGGATATAAGGAGGCAGAGCTATGGAGGAGGGATATAAGGAGGCGGAGCTATGGAGGGTGGGCTATAAGGAGGCGGAGCTATGGAGGGGGGATATAAGGAGGCGGAGCTATGGAGGAGGGATATAAGGTGGCAGAGTTACATAGGGGCTATAAGGAGGTGGAGCTATACAGGGGGTATAAGGAGGCGGAGCTATGGAGGGGGGGCTATAAGGAGGTGGAGCTATGGAGGGTGGGCTATAAGGAGGCGGAGCTATGGAGGGGGGATATAAGGAGGCAGAGCTATGGAGGGGGGATATAAGGAGGCGGAGCTATGGAGGGTGGGCTATAAGGAGGCGGAGCTATGGAGGGGGGATATAAGGAGGAAGAGCTATGGAGGGGTGGATACGAGGAGGCGGGGCTGGCGTGCGTTACCTCGGCCAGCAGTGTGAGCGCGTGCACGCTGTACACAGATGGCGTGAAGCTGGACGCCTCCATCACCGTGAGCATTAAATCTACAGAAGAAGAAGAAGAAGGCATCGATACGATGCACACGCGCGCACACACACACACACACACGCAAACCATTAGTATTAGCATTAGCATTAGCTCGACTGTCATATTAGCATGCTACAATGCAGAAACATGCTAAATCCCGAAGCTCCGTGTATCCAGTGTGTGAGAACATAATTTAATATTCCTCGTTAAATTATTCAGTGACAGTAAAACAACTTATCCACTCGCGTTATTCATCAGCCAATTGACAAAGGCTTTAAGCTGTGTGCAGTTGAATGTTAGAGTACAAATAAATATGTTTTGGTTTATTTATTTGTATTTTCATAAATAAACAAAATCATCACGATGTCACTCTTCCATGACAGCAATCACATCGCTTCACTTCCACGTTCCAAATCCAATCCGATCTCCTTACCCTTCTCTCCACAGAGCAGGAGGAGAACCGAGTCATACTTTAGAAGAACGGTGACGCCTGCGATCATAAAAGCAGCATAACGGCGGTTTAAAACAAATCCCACAGACCTTCCACGTCCGTCTCCAGGCTGTCCCCGTCCACCACGATCTGGGGCGAGGCCTTCACCTCCAGGTTTCTCCTGAGCCAGGTGGTCTGCTCCAGGGAGGAGCCCGCGATGGTGCCGATGGCCTCCACCACCTTGTGGGTCACATCCTGGAGGAGCAGGGAGGAGGGAAACGCTTGAAGCACTGCAGTCATACCCTTGACATGTATATGGGTGCTGCAGCGCCCCCTGGAGAGGGAGGAGGAACTTCAGGGGAGGATTCAGGGAGTAATGATTGCTGATTGCTGAATTGAGCATCATCTGAGCATCTTAAAAGGACAATATCCACTGGCCCCAAGTCTGACCGCTCGGTGGTTATACAAATATTTCCCAATATATTTGTAGTATATATATGTGCATATTTTAATGATAATTTCATAATAATTTATTTGCCAAAATTAAATTAGTCATGGATATTGAGACGATGCAAATTAAACTTTACATATACGCCGGTCAGATTGAACAAAACCTTGTTTATGGCGTTGCTCATGTTTCTTCCGGATATTTTCAAGAGTCTGCATCAAGCGAAAATAACACAAGAAGACCATGAGACATGCATGAGACATGCCACCGTTTATGGGGACACATGGAAAGAGTGGAATAGTTTCCTACTCACGACACCCTTTCAGTATTCAAATTCTAAATCAAGTAAACTGGGGTTAATGTTCACACTCAATGAAAAAGATTGAGAGCAAAACAAAGATGAGCAAATATCAATGCCTGGAGTCCTAAAAACAGTCACGTTATGCACACAAAATGGCTCCTGCAGTTCAGCAAACACATCAGTTAATAGCGTGTGTTGAGGGTACATGACTTCAGACTTTAGAGTCAAAGGAATCGTGAGTACTTGTTCCTCGCAGGTTTACCTGCAACTCCCGTTGGTCCTTTTTGTTCTCAAGGTTGGGGTTCTTCAAGATGAACTCGTTCAGAACCCTGGGGAACAGAGGGGGAGGGGAGGAGTGGGGGAGGAGGGGCGTTCGGTGTCATGTAACAGAGGAGAGAGGGAGAGAGAGAGAGAGAGAGAGAGAGAGAGAGGCAGTAGCAGCCAACAGCTCCCTGGAGAGCCCTCATAAGGAAGAGCTGTTAATCTCACAGCGTGCCGCCCGTTATGTTGGGGTCGAGGGTTCAAGCAGGACACGCCCACAGAAGGGAGGGTTTCACTGTGCTGAGAGAGACCCTGCCTGGTTCCAGCCCCTGAAGCCCCACCCACTTCCAACCCCTGAAGGCCCACCCACATAAAAAAAAAAAAGGTTAAATAAAATGCTGGTGTCTGGTGTCGGTTGCTTGAGTGATACTCTGATACTCTGAGAAAAAAAACTGAAAACGACTGAAAACTACTTGCCGAATCCTGTAATTTTTAAAGTCTATGGATTCTCCCATTGCACCAAAAAAATCAACAACAGAGAGCAACGTCACTTACAGAATTGTTATCTAATTAATAATTGGTGGAAGCAAGCCCACCAGTTCTCTGAAAACAGCTCGGTTGAAGATTCAGACTGAAAAATAACTGCAATTCGGCATGATTATCAGGTGAGAGACCCGTGTATGTATCTCTCTAAATGCAGGTAGGGTGAGACGGGTGATGGGTGCTGCTGCTCTATACCAACCCCAGCAGGAGGAACTGCCCGGGTGCCGGCAGGCCCAACTGAACGGCGTCTTTGAGCAGGGCCAGCAGCGAGGGCCAGCTGTCCACCAGGTTGGACACGGGGATCCTGGGACCAGAGGAGCAGTCGGGGGGTGAGTGTCTCGAGTCTCAGTGATACACAAAGCCTTAGCTGAAAACCGTGAGCATGAACACGACGGCGTGAGGCGTGCGACAGGGTGACGGACGAGCTCACCTCTGCACGTACGCGTAGAAGAACTGCAGCATGCACACCTCCAAGGACAGGTGCTTCTGTGGGGAGCAGAAGAACGTGTTGTCAGGTTGGTGAATGTAAAAGGAATCATTTACGTTTCCCTCTGGATTAATAACGCTCTCTTAAAGGACTCCTATTATACCACCGGGCGTGAGTGTGATTAGCCCTTCCAAACGGTTTCAGAATCTCCGGTTTTTTACATCACAAGTTGGAGTGTCCATCCAGATGTACGGTGGATAGATCAGCCTACCAGTTGCAACAGACCACTGGGTAGGTAGGCTGGTAGGCTGCTCTATCCAGCATACTGTACTTCTAGGTGGACACTCCCGCTTGTGATGTCAGGAAGCGGACTTTGAAACCGCTCGGAAGGGCTAATCACGCTCACAACTGGTGGTATAATATCTCTCCTTTAATCAGTTTTTTTGTGGGATCGTTCTAATTAGTTTGCAGACGGATGAAATATCAAACGCTAACACTTAATTAACAAGAAGTAGCACGTTGTGAGCAAGCGGCGATAACGCTAAAAATAAACTGACGGTGCCAACAGTGTTATACTGCTACCAATGCGACCATATTTTCCACAGCCTAGGTTGAGAATTAGGAGGGGGGGGGAGTGGCGCCTTCTCTGTGGCAGCTCTGAAAACCCAGACAAATATTAAAATCTTGACAAATATTAAAATCTTCTGATCTGCCTGTGTCTGCATGAACCTCTTCAGGTTTGATACTTCCCGTTTTGTTTGCTAGAACAGTACTTAGCATTGTGTAGCATCTTAGACTGGCTATCTTGCAGTTTACCAGCAGGGGTTAACCCACAGCAATCATGAGTAGCTTGAAGGTGCTATATAACTAAAGTTTATTATTATTATTATTATTATTATTATTATTATTATTATTATTATTATTAATGCGTGTGGAGGGTGGTGGGCGGTCACCTTGTCCTTGGCGATGGTGGGCGGCTGCTTGAGGACTTCCTTGACCGTCTGCATGACGGTCTCGGTGCGCATGGCGCTGACGGAGCGCACCAGCTCCACCAGCAGCTGCTGCTCCTCGCTGGCGGCCGGGATCACCTGAGAGACGCAACCCAACGGACGGACGCCGAGAGACACAGGGAGGGACAGACGGACAATCGTAGAAGAAGAAGGCGTTAAGAAGAGCGGTTTAATGGCCTTGGGGAACAGAGAGATTCAAGATGTTTTATTTTACATGAAGAAGCAAATATAAAAAATAAATATCAAAAATAAATAAATACATGTTTTGATGTGTCGGGGACAATAAAGCAAAGCACATAAAATAAAGAAAAGTCTTGTTAAAGGATTTAACATTTTTAGAAATGATCAATCAGTGTTACATGGTAGGCTGGGATGACGCAGAAGGGATGATAAATGGATGAATATTCACTCATTGAGAGTCCACACACATACAATTATTACCAATTAGTAGTGGTGTTCATCCAAATCAATCCTAAATGAATAAAGCCAACTGTCGATAACCAAGGTAAGCGAGAGCAAAAGCCTCCAGTAAGAACAGGGTTGTGTTCTGCTCCACCTGCAGGACAGAGGGGCTTCACCATCAGAAACCCACCTTGTTGCGGACGGGCGCCTTGGCCTGCTTCCTCTCGTTCCACACGTAGGCGATGGCCGCCATGAAGTGAGCCCCGTGGTTCATGGAGATGGGCCCCAGCAGCTCCAGGACCTGCTGCCGGAGGTTCTGGAGGCGAGAGGGAAGACATGGCTCTGAGAATACCTTGAGTCACCCAACATCTCAAGTCTAAAGCCCAACAGCACAGGCAGCAAAGCACACGCAAATGTAGCAGGGCTGTACTTTTTGCCTTGTCATCATCATAGGTCTGCTAGAAATGTGTTTAACTGTTCAGTGACATTGATACCTCAAAATGCATTCAATTGTGCTTTCACGCAACAACCTGACAAAGCCACAGACACTGGGGCAAGGCTTGATGTAATATCTAAAATCTAAAGTTAAAGAGTTAAAGAGTCCAATTCATCTGAAGAACAAGGAAGCCTGACTTGTTTCTTCTCATCGAGTAAAGTGTTGGAGCTGACTCAGGCGTTTGCAGGCGTTGCAGTGCTCAGTAATCACTACAGCACACAGACAGGGACTCATAATGCGTAGGAGGAGGAGGAGGAGCCCGACGTACGGTTTGTAAAACATTGCACACTATCAGGCTCAGACTCAAATGGCACCGTTCACATCACCATCGTTACCGCATTGTAGACAAACACCGACAAGCAGAGGTGGCAAAAGCATACACATGCTTTACTTAAGTAGAAGTACAGATACTTGTGTAAAAAATGACTCTGGTAAAAGTTGAAGTACTCATTCTTTACTCAATTAAAAAGTGAAAAGTACACGCTCTGAAATGTACTCAAAGTACAAAAGTAAAAAGTAGCCGTATTAATTCTTAATATGTTGAAAATAATAAACTTAACGTGGACCAATATTAACGTGGCTCCAATGCAGAACATCAGCTTTCAATGCCAGCAACAGAGCTGGAAACTGAAATCGGTCTTTACGTCAGGAAGACGTGATGCAATGATGTAAAAAAAACCCTCAAATACAATAAAACTAAAGTAACAAGTCCCGTTTTGAAAATGTAACGAGCAGAAAGTACAGATATTCCTGTTTAAAAGTGGGGAGTAAAAGTAAAAAGTTATCTAAAAAATAAATACTCAAGTACAGATATCTGAAAAATCTACTTAAGTACAGGAACAAAGTATTTGTACTTCGTTACTTCCCATCGCTGCCGACGAGACACAGAGAGCGACGGTGGTCGAGGTGAGCGCCGTGTGAAGGGCCGAAGAGACCTGCATCCACCGCCGCTGGCCATAAATCCAACCCGTAGGAAGTTAAGGGCCCCTTGGCTGGAACGGTGCTCACAGCAAGGGCCCTCGGTGTGCATGCATGTGTGTGTGTGTGTGTGTGTTTGTGTGACATCCAATATAGCCTGGATTTATAGCCTGAATAAAAGGCACCCCACTGAGTCGCTTAATCGACAACCTCCATAGTTCACGAAAGGAACGGACGTGTGTATTGATTTGGACCCAACCAACCAGGACGTACCACAATCACCCCCCCGCGTCCCCCGGTACCTTGGTGGAGCCCAAGTTGATGTTGGAGGTGGAGCAGGCGGAGGCCACGGCGGGCTTGTCGGAGCTGTCGGCCTGGTGGAGGACGCTCCACAGCAGGGTGACGGAGGACATGATGGTGTGCAGGATGGACAGGATGCCGGCGCGGGCCTCGGCCAGGTGCTTCTGGTCCACGTTCACCTTCAGCTGAGGGGACGGACAGAGACACGGACAGACAGACACACAGACAGACACACAGACAGACAGACACACAGACAGACAGACACACAGACACTTTATGCAAATGCTGAAAAGCTTTGATCAAAAAATAGTTATTGAATGGTGAAAAGTGTGCTAGTTGTGCCACAATTGTGTTTTTCAATTACATTGAATTCAATTTTACTTGTATAGCCCTTAATCACAAGACAGTCTCAAAGGGCTTTACAGGCCAGATTATTATGGGCCAAAAGTGATTTATGACACCCCCCTAGCCCATATCAGAAAAACATGTTTTTATGTTTTTGTTATTCACAAGTTAAGCCTTCTACCCAGCAGAGCAGACACATAATCATAAGTGTGATGAACGACACATCATGTGCGTATTTGTTGGTAAGACAGCGCCCCCCACCTGGTGGTACTGGGAGGACGGGTCCAGGAGGCAGTAGTGGATGATAGCGGTGACCCCCTCCAGCACCGTCAGAATCAGGTCTGGGGGGGATGCAGAGAGCCATCCACTGAGGCCTGGGGCAACGACAGGCAAGAACAAGACTCCATGAGTAATTCATAAATCATGAGGAATCGTTATCAATAGATTTGATTTTATTAACCAATGTTAATGTACCGAGAAAAACCCATAAGCCTGCAGATTAATTGTACTATTAAAGGAGACCTTTTATACCAGCAGGTGTGAGCGTGATTAGCCACTCCAAGCGGTTGCAGAATCTGGAATCCGGTTTTTGACATTGTCCGCCACCCAGATGTATGCTGGATAGATCAGCCTACCAGTAGCTACAGTCCACTGGGTAGGTAGGCTGGTAGGCTGATCTATCCAGCATACTTCTAGGTGGACACTCCCACTTGTGATGTCAGAAACCAGAGATGACACAGACAGTTTAAACAGCTAATCATGCTCACACCTGGTGGTATAATATAAGATAAGATAAGATAGAACTTTATTAATCCCGAAGGAAATTCTTGTGCCAGAAGTTGCTCAAAATACAAACAGAATGAGCATAGCAGTAGAATAATAATCAATAGAGAAATAAACAGAATAATAAAATAAAATGATAAATGTACACATTTACAGTGAATAAGCCTAAAAGGAAAAATGTAGGTAAGATATTCAGTAAGCAAAACAAGTTGGCAATGGTATTGAGAGGTAGCAGTGAGAAGAATATGTTGCCTTTAACTGATAAAATGATGGTGGTGGGGGGGGGGGGGTCAAAAGGTCACACACACGCACGCATGCACGCAGGCGGCCCGGCCTCACCTGACATCGGTGGCTCCGCTCTCGTAGCGGAACTGCAGCAGCAGGTTGTCGAGGTTGCGGCAGAGCTGCAGCGTGACAGAGCCCACCACGCGGCGCAGCACGCGGCCCATGTAGGGCAGCGTGGCCGTGATCAGACCCATCCACTGGGGGTGCATCTTGCAGGCGTGGTGCTGGTGCAGCGCCCGGATGACCTGAGGTGGACAACATTCAACGGACGGTTGAGTGCCCGAGTTCAAGTTCCCAAAGTCTGCGCTCAGAGAGGGAGAGGAAGAGGGGGAGAGAGGGAGAGGGGGAGAGAGGGAGAGGAAGAGGGGGAGAGAGGGATAGCGGGAGATAGGATGAGAGGAGACGCACCGCGCACAGGAACATGCCCTGCGCCGTGATGGGCTGGCCCTGCAGGTACTGCAGCGACGCCATGGGCTGCTGGGGGTTCACGTGCTCCTCCGCCTCGCCGCAGCCCGGCAGCTCGAACCCGGGCCCCCCGGCTGCCGAACCGACTCCTCCTCCTCCTCCTACTCCTCCTCCTCCTCCACCACCACCTCCTCCTCCGGCGCCCGCCCCACCGCCGGCCCCGGCCCCGGCCCCGCCGCCGTCTCCGCCCTCGTCGGCCGGCAGCAGCACCCGGTGCTCCAGCTCCACCAGGCTCTGCAGCAGCCGCAGCAGCTGGGACTGCACGGCGCTGCAGCCGTCCATGCGGTCCTCCGCCAGGTTGACCACGCTGTCCTCCGACAGACCCTCCTCCTCCTCCGCGGCGGTGGCGGCGGTCGCAGCGTTGGCGCCACCTCCTGGCGACTCTGCCCGCTGCTGCTGCTCGTGCCACTTTTGGGCGCTGAAGATGGTGGACAGCAGGCAGTGGAGCACCACCTTCTGCACCTTACACTTGGACAGCACGTCGCCGATGAAGCTGGCGAAGCCCTTGGCCGAGCCGCCCGTGGCCTTGGCCAGCTCGCCGAACAGCAGCGTGAGCACCTCCACGCTGGTCAGCTGCATGGCGCGGTTGCCCGCCAGGTCCTGGGCGCCCGCCGCCACGTGCGCCGAGTAGTGGCTGCGCAGGAAGTAGAGGCACAGCGAGATGATGACCTCCAGGTACATGGCGCTGCGGAACGAGTGCGAGTGGGAGTCCGCGGCGATGGGGCAGTAGAAGTCCTTGCCCATGACGGCGATGCGGTGGCGCGCCAGCAGGTTCTGCAGCAGGGACAGCTGCGGCGTGTACGTGTTGTTGACGCTGGTGGTGGAGATGGCGGCCACGAAGCCCGACGGCGACGCCCGCAGCATGGCGGCCACGGCCGACAGCGCGTGCAGCGAGCGCGACGAGTCGTACAGCTGCAGGTAGAGCAGCACGTGCTGGTACAGCGGGTGGATGTTGAAGCGCGGCGGCGCGGACGAGGGTCTGCGAGCGACGCCACCGCCGCCGCCGGCCGCAGAAGTGAGGGGACCCCCTGTGCCGCTGCTACTACCGGCCCCGCTCCCGCCGCAGGGGGAACCCGTGTCGCTCTCGATCTCCGACACCTCGCCCTCACCGCAGCTGTACCAGTTCTCCAGGTCCAGGCTGTCCCCGAAGAAGATGTTGGGCGGCCGCGTCTTCTCGGCCTGCAGGGCAGCGGCCTTGCGCAGGCGCTCCTCCTCCTTCCTCTTGACCTTCTTGACCTTGGGCTTGGCGCCGGGGGACTTGTCCGCCAGCCTCTCCATGATCTTGCCCTTCAGGCTCAGCTGGGTGCTGCTGTGGCTGCGCTTGCGGGCCTGCAGCGCCGCCGGGTCCTCCGCCCGCAGGAGGGCGTGGCCGGGGTCGTCGTGGGGCGGCGGCGTGGCCGGGGCCGAGCCTGAGCCCGGGGCGTCCGGCAGTGTGACGATGGACGGCGAGGAGCTGTGGCGGGTGATGCCGTCTCTCCGCCCCTGGTGCTGCTGCTGCTGCTGCTCCTCCAGGACTCCGTCCATCGCTGCCGCCGCCGCCACCGGTGTCAGGAACTCCAGGGTGCCGCCTGCCAGCATCTCCGGCAAGGTCTGGTGGTGGGGGACGCCAGAAGGGAGGGGCTGGGCGTCGAGGCGGGTCCCCGTGGAGGTGTCGGAGGAGGAGGTGGTGCTGTCCGAGTCGGTGTGCCCCTGCCAGCCTTCGGGTGGGGATGGGGTCTCTGAGGAGGCGCCATCCTCCTCCTCCTCCTCCTCCTCCTCCTCGTCCGCCTCCTCTTCCTCCTCCTCCTCTGCTAAACGCACCACCCGATCGATCAGCTCCACAAGCAGGCAGGACACAACCTCCTCTGCGGTGGCGGCGGCATCCTCGTCCACTGCGGAGGTGCCGTCCCCGTTGGCCGGATCTTCGAAGTCGCCGCCGCTACCGCCCTTGTCGTCCGCAGCGGTGGTGCAGGAGTTGGAGCCGCAGGATTCCCAGTTCCGGGGCTCCCCCTGCTGGTCCAGCTGCAGGTACTCGCTGCTCAGGCTGAGCAGGGAGAGGCTGTCGCTGAGCGGGTTGACGGTCAGACAGAAGGGCTCCAGGTCGCCCCGCAGCTCCGTGTCCTCCCCCTGCATGTGGCTGAACGCTGGGAGGAGAACCAATCAATCAATTAAATACATTTAGTTGTACTGTGCATCGTCTGTGGTAACTTGGTAAAGGTGGTTGCTCATTACAGCGCATTGGCACTTAATTATATATAATTATAAAAGGTCCCCTACTATACCGGCAGGTGTGAGTGTGATTAGCCATTGCAAGCCGTTTCACAATTGCCATGTGACTGCCGTCCAGTGACATCACCAGCAGGAATGATGGTGGGAATGTCCACAAAGATGTATGCTGACTAGATCAGTTTACCTGTCGGTACTACAGTCCACCGGGTAGGCTGGTAGACTGATCTAGTCATCATACATCTAGGTGGACATTCCCACTTGTGATGTCACTAGACGGTAAATAACATGGCAATTGCAAAGGCTAATCACACACACAAGCACCTGGTGGCGTAATATCTTCCCTTTAATCCAATTCAAAATGTACTTTTATTTGCATTTTGTTGTTTTCACTCTTATGCATTATGTCTCGTCGTGTAAAGACTCTTGGAGCATTCAAGAAAGCGCTCCATGAATACTGTAGTGCTTACTATCGGAGAAGCTGGGCTCCCGGGCGTAGAAGGCCTCGGGTGCGTCCTGCTGGGGCGGCGGCGGGTGGCCGGGGAAGGCATGGGCCCAGTGGCGCCGGGCCTGCACCCTCTGGATGGAGACCCGGTGCGTCTTGGGGTGGAGCAGCAGCAGCAGCAGGGGCTCCAGCACGCGGGCGATGTCGTGCCTCTGCAGCACCTGGTTGAGCCAGGCGCGGCCCACCGAGCTGGCCGACGGGTCCCAGTAGCTCAGGCTGTCCAGCATGATGAACAGAGACCTGGGCCGGAGAGAGAGGGAGAAGGGGAGAGGGGGATAGCGGGAGATAGGATGAGAGGGGGAGAAGGAGAGAGGGGGAGAAAAAAAACAACTATATTAAAACTTATCAAAAGAACTTCAATTTCAATACTTGAAAATTATATATATTCATGTCTATTTTGAAAAACTTCCAATTCACAACACACTTTCACAAGTTGTACCTGTCAAACGTGCGGCTGAAGGGCGAAGACTTGGTGATGTTCAGGTCTCGCGTCAGGTGCCAGAGAACAGAGAACTTGACGTGCGCCTCCAGCCGAATCCTCTGCGAAGGGAACCGGAGAACCGGTCAGAGAACCGAGCAGAAGACACCCAACAGAACACAACAGCGTTGTAGCTCGCGGAAAGGATGCGTTGACGGGCTACAGGACCAACCTTGTCGCGGTGCATGAGCTGCTGGCTGATGACGTCCTCGCAGATGCTGGAGGACGGCACCAGGTTGTGGAGCTGATAGAAGAGCTCCACGCTGCGCTGGTGGTGCTGCGGCGTGCCCTCGCCCAGCTGGCCCCACAGGATCACCGCCACACTCTGATGGAGCAGGGGGGGGGAGGGGTGGAGGAAGAGGAGGTGGCAGAGGGGGAGGGAGAGGGAGATGGTGGATATGGAAGAGGAGGGAGAGAGGGGGAGGGGGATGCAGGTGGAGGAGGAAGAGAGGGCGAGGAAGAGTGAGGTGGAGGAGGAAGAGAGGGGGAGGGAGGTGGAGGTGGAGGAGGAGTAGAGGAGGTGGGGATGGAGGAGGAACAGAAGAGGGGGGAGGTGGAGGTGGAGGAGGAAGAGAGGTGGAGGAAGAGGGAGAAGGTGGTTGTGGAAGAGGAGGAGGTGGAGGAGTAACAGAAGGGGGGAGGAGGGCAAGAGAGCAAGAGAGCAAGATTAGCAAGGCTAGCCCGGATAGGCTAAGCTGGGCTGAGGGAAGACCGTTCTACCAAGGCCATGTCCCTGTCCCTGTGTTTGTGTTTGTTCTGCTCCCTTTACTTTATCTTATCGTTTCCTTTAGTTCTAGTTTTATCCTGTAAGGTGACCCTGGACATCCTGAAATAATAAATAATTATTATTATGCAGTCCTACAGTAACATAACTCATGTCTTTATCGTATCACAGTCAGTTCTTTACTTTACTGGGAAATGAATGGAAGGTGTGGCGTAGTCGTGTTAATGTGGGCTTTACGGATGTATATTTACATTATTATGCTGTATATTATTATGCTGTATATTAATATGCGTGTCTGTGATATTCGGGGCAATTACACATTTCTGATATGGCCATGTCTAAAATATGTTTGTAATAATTGTAATGGAATAAAACGGTTTTTTTGAAGGAATTCAAAGTTGGCGGGGAATGTGACCACAATAGCTCACTCAGCCATCTCAGATGAATATCATTAACATTAAATATCATTCATATCAAATAATAACAACAATAGCCACAAGCAGCGTATAAACGGGATGCTCGGTGGGAGGCGGAGCCAGTGGGGGGTTACCTTGAAGAAGTCCGTCTTGTCGGCCATGTACGTCAGTATTCCCTGAGTGAGTGGCGGGCGGATCACCACGGCGACCCGCCCCTGGCTGGGGCTCATGGGCTGCTGGCCCGAGTCCGGCCCGCCCCCAGCTCCGCCGCCGCCCCCGGAGCCCGCGCTCTCGGCCGTGACCATGGCGACGGACTGCGTGAGCCCCACCAGGTCCATGAGCAGGGAGATGGCCACGCCCTGCAGGCTGAAGTCCACGTCCAGGCAGCAGGCGTCCATCAGGGTCTGCAGCCAGACGGGGGGACACACCTGGTCGCTGTCTGCATGGCCAGGGAGAGGCTTCATTATTATTAATCATTATTATTATATTATTATTACAATTTCTGAAGTTTCCAATGTGAGGATTCGATAAGGGACAGGGTGTGTTGTTAATACAGTGGTATTATTAACACACACATATGTTGATCTTGGTCATCTTGTTCAAATCGCCTTTTAAGATAAGATAAGATAGAACTTTATTAATCCCGAAGGAAATTCTTGTGCCACGTTGCATTGCAATACAGTACAATAAAACAATAGAGAAATACACAGAATAATCCAAATAAACTAACAGATTTACAAATGTACAGTTAAAATATACAAATTTACAAATATACAAATATAGGCAAGATAAGGTATCTTAATTAAACTTAAGCCCTCACCACGTTGTTCTTCCTGCGTGGGCGAGGCCTTGAGGTTGCCCTCGGCGATGTACACCGGGAAGCTTGAGCACTCCAGGAAGAGCTGACAGCCGGCGGCGAACGCCCGCACACACTCCGTCTGCCGGGACCCCGCCGGGCCGGGAGGAGGACCACCACCACCAGCCGCGGGGCCCGGCGTCTCCGTCTGCGGCCCCGCGCACCCCGTGGGGCCACTCTGTCGCACGCAGGCTCCAGGAACCAGGGCCGTCGTCGCCGCCGGCTCCAGCTCCGCCCTCTCGCCCCGCCCGTTGCCGACCTTGCCGCCGCCTGCCTGCCGGGGGATGATGTACAGGGTGATGAGGTAGGAGAGGAAGCGCTGGAAGTGCTCCAGGCAGCGCTGCATCACGGGCTTGTCCTGGGGCCTGGTCGCCTGGGAGGGGCCTGGCTGCTGGTACGCGTCCTGGGACCCGGGGGCGGCCTCCACGCAGCCTCCAGCCTGGTACTGGACAAAGTCGGTGAAGCTGCACTCGGAGGCCGGGTTCTCGTTGGCCTGGAACACCTCCCCGTTCCCAGGCGACTCCAGGGCGAAGGCCTGCGATGGACGGCGGGAGGGAAGAAGGGAATTAAAGAGCAGTTGAGACAAACATTCAAATACTTGCACCAGGATTCTTGTTCTCCTGAACCGACCAAATTCCCGATGGAACAAAAGTCCCATCTGTACGTTTTCACACGCAGAAATGAGTAATTAATTGATGCATAGAACAACATCAACATCTATAAGAACAGCTTCCAAGCAGCTGATTTAAGCGCAACATAGAAAAATGCCATCTGCCCCCCCGCATTGAAACAATGCACACACACTGAGGTGAAGTCTGTGGTGGTTCACCCTCGGCACGCACATATGGATCAATGTGCAATGTTCTTTGATGGAGTGGCGACAGACACACACACACACACACACACACACACACACACACACACACACACACACACACACACACACACACACACACACACACACACACACACACACACACACACACACACACACACACACACACACACACACACACAGTCAGAGAGACAGGCAGAGAGACAAAGACCGATGGAGAGAAAGAGAGAAAGAAAGACCTCAGCTGTTGCGGAACCATCTACCATGGCACCACTTCCGGCTCCCTCACGGGCCCCGCGACCCATCTGTCTGGTCCCACATTCGGTGCAGCGTTACTGCGCTCGCAGCACGGCACTTGAAACCTGGCCAGGTAGCCGAGCGGGGGACCAGGAGGACATGCGGAGGCCCTCGGTTTATTACGTCCTCTGAAAGGATCTTCAGATGCCATGTGTTCAGGGATACCGAGAGGGGCCAGGGGCCAGGGGACACCACCACCACCACCACCACCACCACCAGAGCCCAAAGGGGCCCAAACTGAGTGTTAGGACTACAAAGCCCCCATATGATGAGTAACAGGCTGAAATATTGGCCACTACTTCAATGCGTTTGAACGTTTTAAACTTGTTTTTTTTGGCAGACGACGTGATAAAAGTGTTTCAGTGATGCCAGAGCGGTGCAGAACAACCGTTGTGTCGTGCATTGAACCTTGAGTCCTTCATGTTGTCTTCCAATCTTTCAGTTTCTCGATGACACACCCAAACCCACCCACCCACCCACCCACACACACACCCCAAACTGTATTCATTGGAAATATTACAGACAGAAGTATATTTCTACAACAAAGAGCAAAAGGAAGTTTGGCAGCAAGAAATAAATAAAACAATTAATTCCTGAATGTGGCATTCAGAAAGTCTCTCTCTCTCACACACACACACACACACACAAACACACACACACACTCACCTGTCTGTCCCCACCGTCCCGCATGGTGGTGGTGGTGGTCGGCGGCGTCGGGGCGCTGGTGGGGGCGTGGGTGTGGTCCCGAGGCCTGGGGCCCGAGGAGGAGGAGGAGAAGGGGGGCGGGGCCAGCGGCGAGACCAGCGGCGGCTGCACCTTGCTGAGGATCTTAGAGCAGAGGCAGAGGCAGTGGGTGAGCTCCTCCAGGCCGAGCGCCTGCAGGTGGGCGGTGAGC
Organism: Coryphaenoides rupestris; assembly: GCA_002895965.2. NCBI lineage: Eukaryota > Metazoa > Chordata > Actinopteri > Gadiformes > Macrouridae > Coryphaenoides > Coryphaenoides rupestris. Next base: position 173,205 of record PIJE02000302.1, read on the forward strand.
GCGGCCACCATGCGCAGCAGCAGCTGGGGCAGGTGCTCCGTCTGGATCTCGATGTACGTCTCCTGGGTGGAGGGAGGGAGGGAGGGCAGGGTAAGGACTCGAGGGCAGCGATGGCAGCCACATAGGTGGGAGTCCTGCACTGACGATGTGCAGGACAGGATTCTAAAAAGTGTCGTAGATGTAGATAGTACTTACCATAATCATACGCATCTCTACACGCAGAGATCTAAACTTTTGTTGTAAATTTAAGTGTATAATCAAAAAGGTGTTCATAATATTACGTTTAATTTATATACCTGTTGGATAATTATGAAACTATTAAAACACAAAATGTCCCTATATCTGTTACTCATATATAATGTAAACGTGTAATCAAAAAGGTGTTTATAATACTGTTTGTTTAATTTGTAATTCAGTTTGATAATTACAACTATTATAACACAAAATGTCCCTGGAAAACGAGAGGAATTAATCGGGGAAATAAATGGAGGAAATGGAGGACGAAAGAATAAAATGAAAATGAAATGAAAAAGAAGATCATATTTCTTCAATATTTGACTGAATGAGGGAACGTACGTATGAACACATGCGTGACGGACAGACGGGACACACACACATACGGTACAACATACACACACACACGTACACACTCACAGCGTGGATTTCATTTTCACAAGAGCACAGCCTGGGTGGCCACTTTTCAGCCGCCAATCAAATGAAGTGCAGCAAGGGATCGTGGGAGTTTTTTTTGGGGGGGGGGGGGGGAGATGCTGTTGTTGTTGTCGTTGTGTTGGCAGGGCTGTTGTGGAAATGTGATCGCAGCCTGAAGTGAAGCAGGATGAGGTGAGGAGGCAGGAAAGAGCCCTACTTTACCTGGCAGATCACCCTCATACTTCTAGTCGGCCTTGAGGAGGGAGAGAGAGACACAGAGAGAGAGCAGAGAGAGAGAGAGCAGAGAGATTCAACAAGACAGGAGCAAGCAGAGCATAGGGCACGCATACGCACACACACACACACACACACACACTCAGACACACACACTCAATCTTTCACTGTCTTGATGGCGCGGCGCACACACACACACACACACTCACACACACATACACACAAACTCAATAGCGGTGTCTGAGGAATTTCCAAACTGTATTCATTGGAAATATTAGAGACAGAAGCATATTTCTACAACAAAGAGCAAAAAGGGAGTTTGGCAGCGAGATAAATAAATCTAATTAATTTCTGAAGCTGGCATTCAGAAAGGCACACACACACACACACACAACAAAGGACAAATGTTCAGCATTCTGTAAGAATACTGACAATCAATGTCTGTCTGTCATATGTTCACAACACAGCCTTGCAGTGACACCGTAATTACACTGCAAGTGGGCAAACTGCAGCCTTGAGGGCCAAGAGGAGAGAGCAGGGAGACAACAGAAAGAGACAGAGAAGACAAACTGAGAATAAAGAATACAGAGGTGTGTGTGTGTGTGTGTGTGTGTGTGTGTGTGTGTGTGTGTGTGTGTGTGTGTGTGTGTGTCGTGTATGTGTGCATGTGTGTGTGTCCGTTGGTGTGTGTGTGTGTGTGTCCGTAGGTGGGTGTGTGTCGGCGTGTGTGTGTGTCCACGTGTGTGTGTGTGTGTAGGTGTGTGTGTGCATGTGTGTGTGTGTGTCCGTAGGTGTGTGTGTCCGTAGGTGTGTGTGTGTCCGTAGGTGTGTGTTGGTGTGTGTAGGTGTGCGCATGTGTCCGTAGGTGTGTGTATGTGTCCGTAGGTGGGTGTGTGTCCGTGGTGGTGTGTGTCCAGCGTGTGTGGTGTGTCCCATGTGTGTGTCTGTGTGCGTGTGTGTGTGTGTGGTGCGTGTGTGTGTGTGTCCGCGTGGGTGTGCGTGTGTGTGTGTGTGTATGTGTATGTGTGTATGTGTATGTGTATGTGTATGTGTATGTGTATGTGTGCCCTCACCAGGGACACGATGTCCAGCAGGAAGTCGACCAGCTGGCAGAACTCCAGCAACGACGGCGCCGGAGAGTCGACGCTCCCGGCATGCCTCCGCGCGTCACGTGACCCACCGCTCACCGTCCTCCTGCAGGGAGGATACTACTCAGCCCATTGAAAACCATCTGAACCGTGGGGTCCTGCAGAGACCCAGGTTCGATTCCCGCCGCTCGTCCCGAGGGTACAAGTCATTTTTTAGGGGGTGGGATTCACAAGAGCGTCGAGATTCTTCGCCTCCACAATACTCGACAATTAACCAAACACAAAATGAAGACGGGATCCTCAAAATGGCGAAGAAGACAGACGTTGACTTCGTGTCACGATAGAAGCAGCATCCTAACCTAAACAGCCCAAATGTCGTACAGAACCCCCGGCGCCAGTACCTGCAGCACTCCTCGAACCAGCGGGCGATGTAGTCCCACATGTAGTACGGCTCAAACGAGTTGAACAGCAGGTTGGCAGTTTTGATCAGCTCCGCCGTCCTCTTGTTCTCCCTGAGCTTACTGGAGGGGGGGGGGGGGGGGGGGGTTCAGGGAGCCGGCGTTATCGTTTTAAAGCGGTAATCTCGAAGATTTCCATTTCGTTCTCTTTGGCGACACCTATGGCCGAAAACGGTCATTGCATCCAAACTGTCACATACATTAGGTGAGGCGTTCCTTTTACTAAATGCTGCAAATGCACAGGCTTCATCAGCGGGCCGTAGGCTCAGTCACCAGTGTGTTAACTCGTTCAGTGATAGATGGTGACTTTACAGACATTTATTTACAGGAAAATCTTCGAGATTATTACTTTAACCACACCACCAACAACACACCAACACAGTTAGCAGCTGATGATAATAATGAGCCGCCCGGGGCCTTCCTCACCTGCTGAGGTGGGAGTGGTCCTTGCTGAAGGGGCTCTGGTTCTGCAGGTCCAGCTCGGTCCGGCACTGCGTGTACAGCGTTCGGAACACCTCGATCAGCACGTCCTCCAGGATGGCTGGCCCTAGGGGGGGTGCGATGTATTAGTGTTAGACGCAGGTTGTGGACGCTACAATATGCATGACCACCAGGCTGGTGGGTTCCAAGTGTTCCAGGTGAAAAGTTGTGTTTCCATTTGCAATACGTGCATGAGAAATGCGTGGTGTTCTTGGGGTTTCTCTTAATTGGATTTTTATATTCAATATTTTTATATGCGATATTACTTTTCAACACCATGTGCAATAATCTCAATATCATGTGAAATAATACTTTTCAATACGACTGCCGACTTTTCTATTTAAGTCAACTTATTTTACGAAATATATTACTTTTATTGTTATTCTATTAGGCTTATACACTTTACATATATTACACTTTCTTTGCATTTTTTTTTATTTCTATGTTATTACTTTCTGTTTAGTGTTCAATGTTATGCAACCAATTTCACAAAAGCACATTCTTTGTCTGTAAAAATGAAGGCAATAAAGCTGATTCTGATATGAAATATTGCTAATAGCCTACTACATGTATAATATCCTGGTTATAATGTGTGTCACCTTAAATAGCATTTTTAAATAGACGGTACAGTGGTAGGCTGTTGTTCCCATGACAACAGAATAAGCCCTGGTGCGTACTTTGTGCGTTCATTTGATATGGAGGTCTGGATGTAAGTTGTAAATCGATTGCATTTATGTCGCGATTTGATACCAAGCGCGAATAAAAATATGACCTCACATTCACCCATTAATACACCGACAGCGGTGCCAACCATGCAAGGTAACAACCAACACGTCAGGAGCAGGTAGGGTTAGGTGGTGTCTTGCTCAGGGACACCTCCACACTTAGCTAGGAGGAGCAGGTAGGGTTAGGTGGTGTCTTGCTCAGGGACACCTCCACACTTAGCTAGGAGGCGGAGCCCGGGGCTCGAACCAGCAACCTTCCTGTTGCCAGACAACTGCTCTACCTCCTGAGCCACTGCCGCCTTGGATATGAAATGACAACACTGCACCACCAGTACACCACTGCACTTGGGAACCAATAGAGAGAGGGGGAGAGAATGAAAAGGTGAGGCTCCGTGCTCCGCCCAGGAGAGGCGAGGGTTCACCTAGTTCCGGCTTGTCCAGCAGGCTGATGAGGATCCGGAAGGGCTTGAGGTCGTGCATGAGAACAGTCTCCTCCTCGCCGCCACGGGCCTTGCCCTGCAGGATCGCTACCATCGCCTGGACGAGGACACACAGACACACACACACAGACACACACACACACAGACAGAGGATTCAGTACGTAGATGCTCAGGAACACTCTTTGGATAATTAATTGGCCGACGGATTCTGCGCGAGCGACAGCATGTCGGTGTCGGGTCGGGCCGGGCCGTGTTGAGCGCGCCTCGTGTTTCACGCTCGGTCTGCCGCATGATGAGATGCGAGGCGGGGAACAGACGCTCCCGGCGGCACCCACACAGACACCCCCACCCACACCCAGACACCCCACCCACCACCCTCGCCTGGGAAGCCTCCACAAGTGGCGTGCGGCTTGTTGCCAGATGGCAGGGGGGGCAAATATTTGGGCAACGTGGCAGCCTATATTATCGTGTTATCGTATATATATGGTTGGCCAACCTACAAAAAAAAGCAGCAACAAAAAAAACCTGTTAAAAAACAAAGAAACGCTCCCTTGTGTTCGCTTCGTTTATGTCTGTTCCATGGTTCTCCCTGGGGTGCTTCGAGCACGCATCACAGCCCATCTGCACGGCCGGGGGGCTGTGGTTGTTGCAACGGGGGACTTACATAAGAGGGGGAATGTGTGTGTGTTTGACCCAGTGATGAAGCACACAGGGGAGGCTGCTTCAAAGGACAGGCCCCTGAGAGAGAGTCTATCTGTGTGTGTGTGTGTGTGTGTGTGTGTGTGTGTGTGTGTGTGTGTGTGTGTGTGTGTGTGTGTGTGTGTGTGAGACACACATTTAGGACCGCCCCTCTCCTCCATCCGTGTTTCCTCTGAAGCCGTACGATTTGGGATTTGAAACTTTTTTTCCCCCCCGTTTTTGATTTTATTTTAGGACGATTTTACGCATGAGCGCAGCTGCCTTCACATCACTGACCTGGATTGGAGAACAGAGTGTGTGTGTGTGTTTGTGCCCGTGTGTGTGTGTGTTTGCTCCACCTGGACGAGCATGTCTTTGGAGTAGGTGTTGAAGTAGTGGCTGGCGTGTTCCTCAGGGTTGCTCTGCCGCGTGCTGCGAGGTCCTATCCTCACGCCGTTGTTGTCGAAGCCTGCGGACGACGGAGAACAGCAGCGGAGGAGAGATCGTCAAGACTCGCCTGTTCATTCAGAGTTCACCTGCCCTTCAACTCTGCATCGCCTCCCTATTAACCCCTCCCCTATCACCTCTCCTCCTCCCTAAGCCACTCCCACTCACCCCACCCAGGGTTTGAAGCCCCTCCCCTCTTGGATCCCTGGCACTCACTTCACTATCTCGCTGTTTACCAGTAAGGCATTGACCTCGTAATTATGAGCGCTTGAAAGTTGCCTACTGTCCCGTCAGCGATATACTGTTGTTACCCTCTATATATTTTTATATTTTGACTGCACATTTGTAAATCTGTTAGTTTATGATTATTATTCTGTTGATTTCCATATTGTTTTATTGTACTGTATATGCAACCTAGCACAAGAATTTCCTTCGGGATTAATAAAGTTCTATCTTATCTTATCTTACTGACAAATGTGCTCATTGTAAGGTCACTTGGGACAAAAGCGTCTGCCCTAAATGTAAGTGTAAATGTAGATTAGAGACACACAGTCTTTACACCTGCATCTGAGGTGGGAGGGGCTAGGCCACGTATGGTGTGTGTGTGTGTCTGAGAGTGAGGAGGTCATACAGGTTGTCTGTTGTTGTTGTTGATGATATAGTCAGCAGACACTTACCGTATTTTTTTTTTGTTTTTTTTATCCAGAACAAGTGAGATGCAATTCAACACAGAGAGAACACAGTTAAAGACACGCACCACGAGAACACGACAAACGAACCTCACGTTAAGGCCGACACACATAGATGCAGATGCTGCATAACGTGTATTTTAACTCATTCCCCGCCAAAGACGAGTTTACTCGTTGTTTAAAATCCAACGCTTCCCCGCCAAAGATGAGTTCACTTGTTAATAGGTGTTTTCAGTGTTTTACACTAGATGGCGCGCTTGCGCACCCTGTGAGTAAATCTGGATTCCAGGTAAAAAACAAGCGAAGAGACGCGATCAAAAGACAGAAGTGCAGAGGCACCTGGTGACAGAATGAAACTGAGTTACAGACAGAGCGAGAGTGGTTAACTGAGTTACAAGACAGATGAAGTGCTTAGAGAGTTACAAGACAGAAGTGAAGGTGGTGTTAGACTGATTACAAGACAGAAGTGAGAGGCGGTGTTAGTTACAAGACTGTGAGTTACAAGACAGAAGTGAGAGGTGGTGTTAGGACTGAGTTACAAGACAGAAGTGAGAGGTGGTGTTAGGACTGAGTTACAAGACAGAAGTGAGAGGTGGTGTTAGGACTGAGTTACAAGACAGAAGTGAGAGGTGGTGTTAGGACTGAGTTACAAGACAGAAGTGAGAGGTGGTGTTAGGACTGAGTTACAAGACAGAAGTGAGAGGTGGTGTTAGGACTGAGTTACAAGACAGAAGTGAGAGGTGGTGTTAGGACTGAGTTACAAGACAGAAGTGAGAGGTGGTGTTAGGACTGAGTTACACTTGTGTTGTAATCACATTTGCTAATTGCACCAACTGATCAGCACAGCCTATAGAAATGCAGAGGAGCACACATCCTCCCTTTGGTGGGTGCAGGAAGAGTGTGTGTGTGGATGGAAATGAAGTCGCTTTGAAAATGGCTGTCAAAAATGCACTCTTTTTTTGAAAGGTGAATTATAAATGCACTATTTTTAAAATCGCAACTATTTGCTGGGAACGTTGGGATCCGACTCCGAGTCTGAGAGGTGAGAGGAGTGGGAGGAGCCTGCCGAGAGGACAGAGCCGGCGGGGGACGGGGAACGTGAGAGCCCGGTGTCCAGGGGGGACTCTTTTTTTCCCTATGAAAGTAGAGGATCTCTTCTATCTGTTGTGATATTCAGTGTTTCCATCGTCATAGAATACTATATTCTGTGGGTCTGGGAGATTAGTCAAAATGATCCAAAACCCTGACTGTGGCTGGTGACTTTTCCTTTGAACCTCTGGCAGGGAATGAGTTAAGTATTATAAGAATTCTAGAATAGGTTCGTATTATTATTGTCATTGGAGTGAGACAGGAGATTTCTGAATAATAGGGAAAGTCATGAGGTTGGCGTCAGTGTGTGTTGGTCTTAAGGGACGATTACGACAATGTTAGTAAATGCAAAACACATATATAACCCCATAACCATATACAATATGCAATTACACTAAATCATACACTGTACTTTGATGTGGACACATGATGTGTGTGCTTTTGCGTGTGCGCGTGTGTGTATTCTGATGCATGTGCGTGTCTGTGTGTGCACGTGCGCGTGTGTGTGCTTGCATGCATGCGTGCCTGTGCGAGCATGTGTATGTGTACGTGTGCATGTGCTGATTCACATGTGTGTGTGTGCATGTGCGTGTGTGTGCATGTGTGTGTGTGTGTGTGTGTGTGTGTGTGTGTGTGTCCCACCCAGCAGCCAGGCGTAGAGTCTGCGGTTAAGAGACATGTCTCTCCTCAGGACGACATGGAGCGCTGCACACAGGATCCGAATCATGTCCGGCCTCGTCACCTAAACACAACACACACACACACACACACAGTGTAACCATCATCTGCTAGATAACACATAAACCTCACACACACACGCGCGCACGCGCACACACACCTGACTCATGTGGAAAGGGAAGCAGAAGAGGATGAGGTCCAGGGTGCTGCGCTGCACCAACACACTGGAGTCCTGGACCGAAGTGCTCACCGCCTCCACCTGCAGGCCACCCCGGGAATAGCACACACGCACACATACAGACACACACACGATTACATCCTAGAACAGACTTCTAATATAATGTCGTGAGACAACAGTGTATTTCTCTGTATGTCACTTTCAGTCAATGATCATTTACAGGGTCATATACATCATTGTTCATTTTCATATTTACATTTTTATTGAAACCTATAAAGAAACCAGAACTGAAGACTTAAAACAGCCCTCATAACAAGTAACACACATTTCCCTGACCTTAGTGAATCCCAAACCTTGCATGCCAACAACATACAGTATGTACTAGCACGACATGACCAAACAAAACACAACATAACAATAATAATAATTTTGTGTTTTTCATTTCATTTAGGGCATTTAGGAGACGCTTTTATCCAAAGCGACTTACAAAGAGTACATTTAATATCATAATTAACATTTAATAATAATAATAATAATAATGTGCACCATGAGCTCAATGTCGCTGCCCAGCACGTAGAGCTGGTCCTCCATGGAGAGCTTGCGGTTGAGGTGCAGCAGGACGTAGGAGACCCCGGGCAGCCGCACGGCGGGGCTGGTCAGGATGCTGCCCCACAGCGCGCTGTAGAAGGCACACGGCTCCACCGCCGCCGCCACCTTCTCCAGCAGGGTGTTGGTCCTGGGGATGACAACAACAACAGTAGGCTATTGTTACCGTGGTTGTCACGGTGATACAGCAGATCTTTCAGAGCCCTGCTTGTGCTACTTAATGTGGGTCATTGGACGTGGAAAGATATCAATTGTGTAATGACGAAATGTGTTCTATTCATTATATTTTTACTGCACCATCAGTGATATTTTGTTGTTTCACTCTCTTGACAAGTGTACTTATTGTAAGTCACTTTGGACAAAAGCCCGAGATGCAAATGTATGTAATATTATGAGTCATTTGGCACAGAGGATTGGACGTGGAAAGATATAAATTGTGTGATGAAGTGTGCTTGAAACTTGTTCTATTTGTTCTGTTCTTGCGGTACCGACAGCGATATATTGTTGTTTTACTCTCCCGACAAATTTGCTTTAAACAAAAGTGTCCTAAATGCAAATGTCTTGTATTAAGAATGCGTTTCCAGAGAGTTTATGATGGGTTACACACACACACACACACACACGCACACACACACAACACACACACACACACACACACACACACAACACACACACACACACACACACACACACACACACACACACACACACACACACACACACTATGGTGGACTGCTATTTACACTAACTAATGTGATTCATGCAGGGTGCTGGGCTGTAATCTACAAGGTTAGGGTGTTGTCAAGTTTAAAGTGATATCAGAGTCAATAGCCCAGAGTGTGGAGAGTGTGCAGAGTTCTGAGCGTAAACACGTCAAGCAATTCATGGGCATGACGGCCAACTGTATCAGTGAGTTAGTTCCACTGCAAGTATACAGCGTATCATACTGGTATTACAGTTCGATATGAGACATCTAGTCACTGGTATACAACAGCTGTATGCTAGATGTTGTACAGATGCACAGAAAACAGGTTTCCACCTACCGATCATATTAATTATTATTAATATCATGTTATCTCTAAATATTACCTGTAATACTACCTCTCATCTCCTCTCATCATCATGTGCAATATCTCTCCTGCATTACCTTTCAACATTATGTGCAATATTCTTCATATTCTTTCTATCAGGTGCAATACGTCCCCTAACCATTATTATTATCACAGTATTACACTTCAATTATGCCAAATTGTTTTCGGCGTCTGAATATCTTATCTTGCGTATATATTTTTATATTTTGACTGTACATTTGTAAATCTGTTAATCTGTAAATTTTTATTATTCTGTTGATTTCGCTATTGTTTTATTGTACTGTATTGCTATGCAAACTGGCACAAGAATTTCCTTCGGGATCAATAAAGTTCTATCTTATCTTATCTTAATTAGTGAGAGTCAACAGTAAAATACAAACATGAATTATGTATTTTTCCCTGTGAGCACCTAACAGGTTAAGTATATAAGCATAGTTAGTTCATATTTTATTTAGTTTGTTTAGTCGAGGTATGATACGACAGCTCCCTGTTTCAGCTGGATATCGAGACTGCTGCTTGTGCAATCACTGTTTCTCAACACCGTTTCTCAACACCCTTTCTTCCGACAAGTGTTTGAGTTGCGTGGGCTGCGTCGCCCCACCTGTCATAGTACTCTGAGCCCTCCTCCAGGCCCGGAAGGACCCCGGTCAGCAGGCCCTGGAGGCCCGGTTTCAGCGTCTTGCCCAGGGGGAGGTAGTAGGTCTCGTACAGACCCAGCAGGGCCGGCTTCACGGACATCGCCGCGTTGGACAGCAGCGGGAACAGGCCGGCGCTATCGTGGCAGAAGGGGAAACGCCGGGTTAACTTCTGAAATGTCACGATGTCGTAATAAATGTGGTAATACATGTTCCAAGATTTTCTTGTATTATTCAAAACAGCTCTCTGTGCGTCGTTAGAAGCAGGTAGTAGCAGAAAGATTAGTAGTAATAAGAGTACCTGTAGAGGAAGAGATCTTTGGCCAGCCTCTTTGGTCCGATGATCTTGAAGATGATCTCGTAGGTCTCCAGGGCCTTGCGGTGCACCCCGCTGGGCAGGGCCGGGTGCAGGCATTGTGCCAGACGCTTCCCGATCGTCAGCTTCTTGGGCACCACCTGGTACTTTGCGTTATTCTGCAACACCTGGAAAGGGCAATTCACCAAGAAGATAGTTTAATTATTCGCTGAGCTTTTTCACATTATATCATGGAACTGAAACACAAGACATAAATCAAGATCTTTATGTATCTCACACGGGACAGAATGTACAAGATTGCCAACTCGCTCGTACCTTGTTGAGTTTCCCCAGGGCAGAGATAAGGTCCGCCCATTCACTGGAGTACTCAAAGTTCTTCAGGGCCTTGTCCACGGCCGCCACATAGTTCCGGTACTTGGAGTCGCCCAGCAGCTCCACCTCCTCCGCGTTCATCCTCCCGGGTGATGGTTCCGACACTCGGCGCGGGTATTCGCATCACACCTACAGCGGGCGAAGAGAAGACGAGGAAGAAAAAAAAAAGAGATTGATGATGAACAGGTAGAGACGGTTACTGATATTCAAAGCGATGGTTTGGGCTCTGTAGTCATTCACCCAGTCTCCAGAGAAGTACAGGACAAAAAACGCAATTTTCAGTCTCGGAAGACACATCCCAACCCCCCTTCATTAAAAGTAGAACGCAATAACAATGTCAATCTATTTGGGGATATCATGGGGCATTTGGTCCAAATATAACCATGTATTAATTTAAAAAAGTACACTTACTGTACAAGTACTGTCATTTCATTTTCAGACACACACACACACACAACACACACACACACACACACTTTATGAGGGAAACAAGGCAGCTCAGACATAAACAGAGCACATACCAGCAGACGACCTGTTATCCACACTGACAGTTCTGTCATCGCCTGAGGAACAGAAAACCAGACAACAAGTTGAGCAGCAGACGACCTCACGCAGTCCAGGTGCGCGTCAGGTGTGCGACAGGTGGCGTCAAGTGCGCAAAAGGTGTGTGTCAAGTGCACGTCATGTGCGCAGTTCAGGTGTGCGTCAGGTGTGCGTCGGGTGCCGTCAGGTGCGCGAAAGGTGTGCGTCAGGTGCGCAGTTCAGGTGTGCGTCGTCAGTGCGCAGTTCAGGCGCGTCAGCGTGCGCAGTTCAGGTGCGCGTCAAGTGTGCATTTCAGGTGCGTGTCAGCTGCTCGTCAGGCGCGAGACAGGTGCGTCCCCCTCCCTACGGGGCGGAGCCGCTCGTCCGTTAGCCAGGTGAAGGCTCGCTGAGCTCACATGATTATTATTATTATGATGATTGATTATTATGATGATGGATGATTATTATTATGATGGATGATTATTATTATGATGATGATGATGATGATGATTATTATGGTTATTATGATGATTATAATATTACAATTATAATATAATTATGATGACAACAACAGTGATGGTGAATAGAGTGGTCCAGGCTTACCTGCAGCTAGCTTAGCATGAGCTTAGCATTAGCTTCGCGACGCTGCGTCCACAGAGACGGTGGAGACGCCGACGCGGGTGCGGATTTAACGAGCGGTGTTCTTAACGGCGAATAAACAGCACGACGTCACGACCCACGGGTGCGTACGGGTCAGCAGAGACACGTCCCGTGGGGCTCCACGTCGTGTAGCGGTAAACACATCATCATGAGCTCACAATAAAAGGAAGAAACAGCGACAGCCGCTCCGCCGCCAGCCGGAAGTGAGAGTTTGACAGCTCGCTGCGGATTGGCTGCACGCCGGGGGTCGCGGGGGTTGCGGGGGTTGCGCTTCCGGCACGCGGTGGGCCGTTGGCGGTTGGTGGGCGTGTTTCCCGGACTCGCGTCACGCATGGAACGCGTGGAGCGGGATCCCCCAGAGAAGTGTTATTATCATTGGGTGAGAGGGAGTGGGCGGGACTTTCGATAGACAGTAGTAGTATCGGGCAGCGTATGAAACCGGAAACGGCTTCGCGGTGGACCGGAATAACGCGACAGTGCCGCATCCTGTCTCCCAGCAGCGCAGTCTCCATGCCGAACACACGCGTCGCGATGGAGCCCAGAGGCGCTGGATTATTATTCCTAGAGCTCAGAAAAAGACTCAAAAGCGGTGTTCTTATCATCGGGTAAACGTGGTCCTCTTGTGAAGTTGTGTTTATGTGGACCGTGTTGTTGTCATCATCGTGTGAGCCAGGCTAGGCTAAGCTAAGCTAATAGCAAGCTAATAGCAAGCTAGCGGTCTCCACTACTGTCTCCTGTCTGCTGTCAAACTGTTTAATTCTGCTGTATCTGAAGGTGTTGGGGGGCGGGAAATATAAATATCTATAAATATCTCGTCACCACAGGATAAAGTAATGCTTTCTGTGTTGATGAGATTAGTTATATTCATTAACATGAAGCTGTATGAAGCTGTGCGGAGCGCAAACGGCCACTAGATGGCGCCAGAGCTGCAGCCTAATGGACAGAAGTGCACCTCATTTATATCATCATCCTTATAGTCCTTAAGTACCCTTCTTCTTCATGCATGAATTGATGAAGTGCCCCATTATTTGGAAGACACTGTATGATTTTAATAATAAGATTATCTTATCTTAACTGTAATGAACACAGCAATATAATGTGCAATATGCAATACTACCTCAACATCATGTGCACTTTCCCCAGTTTTACGTGCAATATTATTAATATTACTGACCAACATCATGTGCAATACTCTTTCATGTGCTATATTATTATTATTATTATTATTATTATTATTATTATCATCATGCTGTCTATAAATACCATCTATAACACTACCTCTCCTCTCATCATCATGTGCAATATTCTTAATGTCATGTCCACAAATATCTTACCTTGCCTCCATATTTGTATATTTTAACTGTACATTTGTAAATCCGCTAGTTTATTTTTTATCATTCTGTTGTTTTCCATATTGTTTTATTGTACCGTATAGCTATGTAACCTGGCACAAGAATTTCCTTCGGGATGAATGAAGTTCGATTCTATTCTAAGATTGCATTAGCAGGAGTTTTCTCTGGCTGACACAAATAGGCTTCCACTGACTATGTGTTGATGATGAAATTGTTTCTGTGGCTTTTTTGCTGGGGATGACAAGACACTTGATTTTTGATGTGTTCTGCAAGTCCATGCGTTACGTTTTTGCATTAATTAGCGATTTGCAAAAACACTGCATGGAGACTGCATATAGACTTGGCACTCCTCATCCCCACTATTCTCTTTTCTCCTATCGCTCCAGGAAAGATCTTGTCCGGGACCCAGCTGAGGTGCTGAGCGTTGCCGGAGGAGGCGAAGGCTCTCTGGGTGTTCTCACGGTCTACGGCCTGCTGCGCCTGGCGCTGCCAGCGGGTGTCAGCCTGGAGCAGGGGTCCTGCGTGCAGACGGCTGGAGGTGGCACCGGCGGCCAGGAGATGCATTTCAGACTACGCATCAATGTTGACCAAGACACGGAGGAAGGTAAAAAATAAAAGAAAAGAAAAGAAAACACCAACATGCTCAGCAGGTATAAGAGAGGTTGTCTGGCAACAGGAAGGTTGCTGGTTTGATCCCCGGGCTCCCCCTCCTAGCTAAGTGTGGAGGTGTCCCTGAGCAAGACACCACCTAACCCTACCTGCTCCCCCTAGCTAAGTGTGGAGGTGTCCCTGAGCAAGCCACCACCTAACCCTACCTGCTCCTCCTAGCTAAGTGTGGAGGTGTCCCTGAGCAAGACACCACCTAACCCTACCTGCTCCTCCTAGTTAAGTGTGGAGGTGTCCCTGAGCAAGACACCACCTAACCCTACCTGCTCCTGACGTGTTGGTTGTTACCTTGAATGGTTGACACCGCCGTCGGTGGTTATTAATGGTCGAATGTGAGACAATACTGGTATAGCGCTTTGGGAATAAAAAGCGATATATAAATGCAAATCCATTTACCATCTAACCCCATTTGGTAACCTTTGCAAATAGCTCCGCTAGTTGTTGTCTGTTTTTTTATCGTTTCCACTCGAAAGTTGGTCTTCTGCACTCGTCAGGACTATTCGTATACTATATCCCATTTTAGCTCGACTATTCCCAGTACACAACCAGCCAATGTAAGCTTGCACAGCTATTGGCCAAAAAAGAAACCTTGTTAAAAGAAAAACCTTTAGCAAAAGATATATGATTTACCACCAAGACTCCAAGCCGAGTCCTCCGCTTTGAAGAGGACTCTGCACAGAACAGCCTGAAGGGCTTTCATTGACAAATCTAATCTCCGTCTGATTGATCGCCGGCACCAGCACCAGCACCCCACCAGGGCCACCGAGGATTTTATCGACTGTGGTGTCGTCGTGTGGTACGAAAATGTGCCCGCCCCTTGATCAAGTTCGACTTTTTGTGTGTGTGTGTGTGTGTGTGTGTGTGTGTGTGTGTGTGTGTGTGTGTGTGTGTGTGGTGTGTGTGTGTGTGTGTGTGTGTGTGTGTGTGTGTGTGTGTGTGTGTGTGTGTGTGTGTGTGTGTGTGTGGTGTGTGTGTGTGCCCCACCATCTCCACCCCCACCAACCACCCACCTCATATCTCCACCCCAACCCCACCCCCTCTCCACCCCAACAACACCACCTCTCCACCCACCCCATCTCACATCTCCACCCCAAACAACCCCAACTCTTCACCATACCCCACCCCACCCCACTTCTTCACCCCAAAAACCCACCTCTCCACCATACCCACCCACCCCACCTCACATCTCCACCCCAACAACCCCACCTCTCCACCCCACCCCATCTCACATCTCCACCCAACAACCCCAACTCTTCACCATACCCCACCCCACCCCACTTCTTCACCCCAACAACCCCACCTCTCCACCATACCCCACCCCACCTCACATCTCCACCCCAACAAACCCACCTCTCCACCCCACCCCATCTCACATCTCCACCCCAACAACCCCAACTCTTCACCATACCCAACCCACTTCTTCACCCCAACAACCCCACCTCTCCACCCCACCCACCCCATCTCACATCTCCACGGCCAACAACCCAACTCTTCACCCACCCACCCCACTTCTTCACCCCAACAACCCCACCTCTCCACCATACCCACCCCCCACTCCACCCCCCACCTCACATCTCCACCCCAACAACCCCACCTCTCCACCCCACCCCCATCCCCCACCCCACCTCTTCCCACCCCACCAACCCCACTCTCGACCCAACAACCCCACCTCTCCACCCCACCCACCCCATCTCACATCTCCACCCCAAACAACCCCAACTCTCACCATACCCCACCCACCCCACTTCTTCAACCCCAACCACCCCACCTCTCCACCATACCCCACTCCACCCACCACCCACCTCTCCACCCCACCCCATCTCACATCTCCACCCCAACAACCCCAACTCTTCACCATACCCCACCCCACCCCACTTCTTCACCCCAACAACCCCACCTCTCCACCATACCCCACCCCACCTCACATCTCCACCCCAACAACCCCACCTCTCCACCCCACCCCATCTCACATCTCCACCCCAACAACCCCAACTCTTCACCATACCCAACCCCACTTCTTCACCCCAACAACCCCACCTCTCCCACCCCCAACCCCACCCCCATCTCACATCTCCACGCCAACAACCCCAAGCTCTTCACCCCACCCCACGCCCACTTCTTCACCCCCAACAAGCCCCACCTCTTCCCACCATACCCCACCACAAACCCCACCTCTCCACCATACCCCACCCCACACCCACCTCACCATCTCCACCCCAACAACCCCACCCTCTCCACCCCACCCCACCCCCATCTACATTTTTTTTTTTCCTCCCAACCCCAGACAACCCCAACTCTTCACCGATACCCCACCCCACCCCACCTTCTTCACCCCAACAACCCCAACCTCTTCCACCATACCCCACTCCACCCCAACAACCCCAACCTCTCCACCCCAACCCCATTCTCACATCTCCACGCCCAACAACCCCAACTTTCCACCATACCCAACCCCACTTTCTTTCACCCCAACAACCCCACCTCTCCACCCCCCACCCCACCCCATCTCACATCTTCCACCCCAACAACCCCACATCTCCACCATACCCCACCCCACCCTCACTTCTTCACCCCAACAACCCCACCTCTCCACCATACCCCACTCCACCCCACCTCACATCTCCACCCCAACAACCCCACCTCTCCACCCCACCCCATCTCACATCTCCACCCCAACAACCCCAACTCTTCACCATACCCAACCCCACTTCTTCACCCCAACAACCCCACCTCTCCACCCCACCCCACCCCACCTCACATCTCCACCCCAACAACCCCACCTCTCCACCCCACCCCACCCCATCTCACATCTCCACCCCAACAACCCCAACTCTTCACCATACCCCACCCCACCCCACTTCTTCACCCCAACAACCCCACCTCTCCACCATACCCCACTCCACCCCACCTCACATCTCCACCCAACAACCCCACCTCTCCACCCCACCCCATCTCACATCTCCACCCCAACAACCCCAACTCTTCACAATACCCAACCCCACTTCTTCACCCCAACAACCCCACCTCTCCACCCCACCCCACCCCACCCCACCTCACATCTCCACCCCAACAACCCCACCTCTCCACCCCACCCCACCCCACATCTCCACCCCAACAACCCCAACTCTTCACCATACCCCACCCCACCCCACCTCACATCTCCACCCCAACAACCCCACCTCTCCACCCCACCAGAGGGCGTGGGCAGCCCGATAGAGAGGCTCCGGACCGAGGAGAGCTACTGCTTCCACTGTCAGGCCTGCAAGACCCGACTACTGGACGACAGGTGAGATGGAGGGGGAGGAGGTGGTGGTGGTGGGGGGTGGGGGGGCGTTACAGAGGAAACTGATTTATTAACGACCTTGTCGACGGGAAGAGGAGAGCTTATTGATAGTTGTGACCCAGCTGCCGTGCGCAGGAGATTCATAAGGTGAAGACAAGCACGGTAAAGTGTGTGTGTGTGTGAGTGTGTGTGTGTGTGAGTGTGAGGACGTTGTCCTGAGTGTGTCGGTCGTAGCTGGATTTAGTGGGTGATTAGTGGCCGTTTCTATAAAGGCCTCGCGTTGTATTTTCTCTGAATGTCACGCTAGCGACAGCTCTACCCAGACGCTTCCCCCGGGTAAGTGATTTAAAAAAATGGCAATCTAGTCTGCATTTCCAGAAAGGAACATCATTTGAAATACGTCCGTCATCCTGAACATATTTTCCAGACATCCGTCAACATTTCTTCGTATTCCTGCCAAATCCCAATTTGTTTTTCTCTCTCCTCTCCATCTCTTTGAAAGAGACTTCTGCAAACTGAGATATCAATTGAAACAAAAACTTTCCCCAGACTGTTTATTCACTCTCTCCCTCCCCCTCCGGCACCCCAGGGTGTTCAGGCGCGTGCTGCCCCTGCCGAACGGCAACTGGAACGCCATCGTGGACGACTGGTGCTGCCACCCGGACCCCTTCGCCGACCTCAAGCTGCTTGTGCCGCGCGCCGATGACTGCCTGCTGGGCGACACCTTCCTGCTGCTCGCCCGGGACCACAGCTGCCGGGACACCCTGCTGGAGGAGGAGGTGACCCACGGCGGCGCGGAGGACGGCCAGGATCCGAAGGTGATTGAAAAAAAATAAAAAAAAGACGTGTGCACACACTGATATGGTGGTGAGAGAAATCAGCACACGAGAAGAGAATAAATGTATAGAACAAGTTGCTGTGATACAAGCCAGTAGGTCCATATATCGTGATATTTATCGATGTGTAAAATGACAAAATAATGATTATCGTGATTATACATTTTTTCCATACCTAGCCCAGCCCTAAGATACACACACACACACACACACACACACACACACACACACACACACACACACACACACACACACACACACACACACACACACACACACACACACACACACACACACACACACATACGCATGAACCCAGCCACAACACACACACACACACGGGAGACCCACAATGTGGATATTATTGATTTGTGGCGCACAACAACCTTTCTGTCTGTCTGTCCGTCTGCCTGTCTGCCTGTCTGTGTGTATTTTATTTATATTTCATTTCTCTGTAACCGTATATAGAAGTCCTGCCGCAGACTGGTGAGCGTCTCCTGCAAGAGCTGCTCAGCGGTGCTGGGAGAGACCGTCGCTCCGGGTACACTCAGCTCTCTCTCTCTTTCTCTCTCGCTCTCTCTCTCTCTCGCTCTCTCGCTCTCTCTCTCTCTCTCTCTCTCTCTCTCTCTCTCTACTGTCTCTCTCTCTTCTCTCTCTCTCTCTCTCTCTCTCTCTCTCTCTCTCTCTCTCTCTCTCTCTACTGTCTCTCTCTCTCTCATACCCACGCATGTAAACACACAGCAGCAGTGGATTGGTTTTGGTTTTGTTCCTTTTTGTGTTTTTTACCTGTGATCTCCCTCCTGTCCCGGTCCTCACCGACCGGCTGACTGTGTCAGTTATTAATAACCGACGCGAAAAACGCAGGCTGCACGAAGTGAACGGCTGCTAACCTCTCTCTCTCTCTCCCCGACACCACCACCGCCGCCACCGCTGCTGTGTCCCATTTCCTCCTCCTCCCTCCTCCCTCCGCAGAGAGCCTGAAGTTGTACATCACCCAGGTGGTGGTGGAGCGCGCCGTGGGCGGGAGTCAGGTGGAGGCCTCCGTCAGCAGGTGGGTGGGCGGCGTCCAGAGACTCATCTTCTCGTACCGCGGGAGGGGGGGGGGGGAGCGCAACGAGGATAGCATCGTGTCAGGCCAGCCCATGACGGGACGGAGACATTTGGAAAAATAATTCATGAATGCATCCTTACTTTTGCTCTCTCACAAGCATTGTTTGTAACGTCTGTTGTTTTGTTTCACTTACCTGTCGGTGCGTGCTAGTGTTTGTTCTGAGTTCCCTCCACCCTCACAAAGGAGGCCGGGGGGGGAGGGGGGGTGTCCCTGAGCAAGACACCACCTAACCCTACCTGCTCCTCCTAGTTAAGTGTGGAGGTGTCCCTGAGCAAGACACCACCTAACCCTACCTGCTCCTCCTCCTAGCTAAGTGTGGAGGTGTCCCTGAGCAAGACACCACCTAACCCTACCTGCTCCTCCTAGCTAAGTGTGGAGTTGTCCCTGAGCAAGACACCACCTAACCCTACCTGCTCCTCCTAGTTAAGTGTGGAGGTGTCCCTGAGCAAGACACCACCTAACCCTACCTGCTCCTCCTAGCTAAGTGTGGAGTTGTCCCTGAGCAAGACACCACCTAACCCTACCTGCTCCTCCTAGTTAAGTGTGGAGGTGTCCCCTGAGCAAGACACCACCTAACCCTACCTGCTCCTCCTAGCTAAGTGTGGAGGTGTCCCTGAGCAAGACACCACCTAACCCTACCTGCTCCTCCTAGCTAAGTGTGGAGGTGTCCCTGAGCAAGACACCACCTAACCCTACCGGCTCCTCCTAGCTAAGTGTGGAGGTGTCCCTGAGCAAGACACCACCTAACCCTACCTGCTCCTCCTAGCTAAGTGTGGAAGTGTCCCTGAGCAAGACACCACCTAACCCTACCTGCTCCTCCTAGCTAAGTGTGGAGGTGTCCCTGAGCAAGACACCACCTAACCCTAACTGCTCTTGACGTGTTGGTTGTTACCTTGCATGGTTGGCACCGCCGTCGGTGTATGAATGGGTGAATGTGAGGCAGCTGTATAAACGATATAAATGTAATCCATTTACCATTTGCTATTTACAAAGGTCTGGTTCTTTCCATCCTCCCAGATCTCTGTTCCTGGAGCAGAGTGTGGCGGCCAGACTGCTGGAATTGTCCAACCGCCTGAGTGTCTTCCACTTTGCCGTCCAGACCCCCGATGAGAAGCCCTTCTTACTGGTAGGTTAATGGTGAATGGATTGCATTTATATAGCTCTTTTATCCAAAGCGCTTTATAGTATTGCCTCACATTCACCCATTCATACACCGATGGCGGTGTCAACCATGCAAGGTAACAACCAACACGTCAGGAGCAGGTAGGGTTAGGTGGTGTCTTGCTCAGGGACACCTCCACACTTAGATAGGAGGCGGCGGAGCCCGGGGATCGAGCCAGCAACCTTCCGCTTGGCAGACAACCGCTCTTATAACTCCTGAGCTACTGCCGGCCCAGTAGGAGCGTGAGCTCCTCCTCTTCCTCCTCCTCACCGCTTGCCCCCGTATGGCACCTTCCAGTCCCCCTGGAGGACTGCTGAACGCGGCTGACTGCTGGGGGAATTGGCCTTTCCTGAGCTCCCGCCGCCACGTACACTCTAAAACCGTCGAGTCAGGGAGAAGGCTGCAAAAATAACTTTTCAAAGCCGTCATTGTTTCAGTCTGTAACCCCGGGTTGATAATACGTTAATACTTTGGACCCCTCGAGAGTTGAGTTGTGTCGCTTGTGGATGTGTTTAACCCCATTGACTCCCACCCCCCATGGACACCTTAAATTTGCACCTTTTAATTGCTTATTTTTTTATATACAGTATATTTGTCTACTTTTATAATGGAAAATGTATTTTTCTACAATTCCTTCTTTTTTTAATAGTTTATTGTTAATTGTTCCTCCCAGTCCTTTGTGTTTAATGTGCAATGTTATGCACCAATTCACAAAAGCACGTTCCTTGTCTGTGAGAACTACTTGGCAATAAACCGATTCTGATTCTGATTTTGATTCTGATTTGTGTGTGGATGCGAATCGGTGTGTTGTTCCCAACCCCGCAGCTTCATGCGTTCCTCCAAACTCGACCACGGTAGTCACTCCACCCCCATCCCCCCCATCTCCCGTCTCTCCAGATCTGGCTGCTGAACACCGACTCCATCACGGCGTCGGTGGCGTCGGTGGAGGAGGCGTGCGTCCGCCAGGCCGACGATGCCGGAGACACGGGCGATGCGGAGAGCCCGGCCACGCGGGCGCGTCCGGCCCTCAAGCTCCTCTGGATTACCTGCGCCGACCGCGGCGTCATGCAGAGAGAGTAAGTAAGCCGCCCGGCGCACACCCCCATCGCCTCCACCCTCCACCTCCTCCACCCTCCACCTCCATCGACTCCGCCTCCGAACACGCTCCATCTCCACTTTACTCTCCTTAATGTTGTCCTTTCATCTTTCCCGTGAGATCTACTCCATCATCCGCTGCCTCGTCGGTGCGACCCCTGACAGAGAATGAAGGACGACTCTGTAGCCCAAACACCACCTCCTCCTCCTCTTCCTCCAGCCCAGCCCAGCTCTGTTCTGACCCAATTGTCTTACTTATTACTTTAGGGGACGAGTTAGCCCGCCATCAGGCAGGTGTTTACCCCCTCCTCTCCCTCCCCTCCCATCCGACACTATTCGAGACCCTGGGAGGGGGCTTTTACAGCGAGAGGCAGGAGTCTCCGTCTGCCGTCGTTCTGACTGCAGTGACTCCACTAGAGGAGGAAGAGGAGGAGAGACGTGAGGAGAGTGTGGGAGGAGGGGGAAGGGGGGTAAGGATGTGCTACTGGTGCTACACGATATCATCCGGGGTTCCAAAATAACACCCCGGCCTCATTACTCAAACCCAACGGCCCGCTTGCTCCTCCTCCTCCGCATCCTCCGTCAGGCATTTAGGACGGATGGTGGGTGGAGGGGGGGGGGGGGGGGGGTGTAGGGTGGGGGGACGTGTTCGCCGCCGTCTCCTGACAAGTGGTCTCTCCGTCTCTGACAGACCCTCCGCGCAGAGACGGGTTAATTAGGACTAAAATGTACCTTGAAAGATCGGCCCTGTCCTGCCCTAAGAGACCGACTCGGGGACACGACCAGGAGCCGCCAGGCTACTAAATAATGATGAATAATTATGTAACGAGGACGATTAATAATGAAAATCACATCCGTTGTTTATGGTGATATTAGAAAAAAATCTGCCGGTACCTTGCGAACGTCGGTCTCCCTCATATTTGTTCCGAGTCGTCTTGACGGAAACAGACACATTTTTCTCGCTCATTTGTCATATCGTGTCATCGTTTAATTTTGCCTTTTTTTATGAATGTTTTGTCTATCGGCTTGACTGGCTTTAAGCTTTTGATATCATTCAACCCGTTCCTTGGCACAAAGTCGGCAGTAAGGGAGACAGACGGGGGGGGCGGGGAATGCAAATCCCCTGTGATCAGGGAGACGTCTGCGTTTCTGAGAGGATTTAGCTGCAGGATCAATGGCTCTGGTTTTTTAAGTAAACTCCACTTGTCACTTTCTTTTACGGCTGGAGTCCCTCGATGCGCCGGCAGAATGAGGAGGCAGTGCAAAGGTTCTCCACTTCATGCAAATCAGTCGTCATACTTAATGGAAACACTAGAAAGATTGACAGCCGAAAGGCCCCACTGGGCAAGAGGATGGGTTAAGTGTTTTCACGTTTTTTTCTTCCAACCCTATTAAAATGCCTCTCATTTGAGTAAGGCGTCTTACTGTACAGTGTTTCTGCACAACAAGGCACTGGGCGCGGACGGTTACAATGATGCTGCCGACAGAGCCGGTCTTTCCTACTTCCCCCAGGTTTTAGCGTTTTAGCATTCGTTTCAGCACCTTTTCTCCCCGAATGCTGTATTGCCACGGCTGCAGGCGAACAGTGAACAATTACAGTATATTCATTAAGGCTTTATCATACGAAGCGGTCTGTAGAACTAAACGTACACTTCACAATACGTCGCCAATGCTGAAAGTAAATGTGTTTGCGTTGTCTAGTGAGTATAATCATAATAATCATAATAATAATAATATTGTGACACCAACCCACTAATTCAATAAGCGACTGATCTTTTATCGTTATTACTTTCAAATTTGTACTTCAAACGCAGTATTCTCTCGGGAGGCGTATGAGAGGCTGTTTATGCAAAAAGAGTTTCATATAATACGCTGCTCTTCCTGTTTTCTTCTTATTTAAGGCAAATCCTGAACCGACCGGTTGTTCTACCGTCGGGAAGCTCCCTGTAAAATTGAGGTGTTTATGCAGCATAAAATTTCATGGGTTGTTAAGATTATATATCGCTCAAAAAGGCCAGACGTGTGTGTGTGTGTGTGTGTGTGTTTGTTTGTGTGTATACAGGCGTGTGTGGATACAGGCGTGTGTGGATACAGGCGTGTGTGTGTGTGTGTGTGCTTTATTGCTGGGCCGCGTGTGTGTGTGTGTGTGTGGTATGTGATTGAGGGGCGTGTCTTATTGGAAGACATATTGTCCTGCCCCTTATCTGGCGGGGCCAGGGAGGTCCTTCCAGGACAACACCGCACAGATGGTTAAATGTCACCCCAATAAAACCGGGAGCCCTGCCACATATTCTGACAAGGCATCAATCCCTGCCGCCTCCATCTTCTCCTCCTCACCGACCGCCTTGTTCTTATCTGACTCGTACATTCACCCCCCGGCCGTCGTGAACACGCGGCATCAATCCTCCGTTAGTGCGTCCCTGGTAAACCTCCGATGGCACCAGGGGCTCCACCACGTTGGCTTGTGATGCCGTATAATAAGCCTTTGGTTGTTGCTCGTACTTCCTTGGGTTCCAAGCTGCGCGAGCGGTACAAGTCACCGTGATAGTTCGTTCTACTTTGTTAGAGCGGAACTTCTGGGGGCGGAGGGGGAGGAGTCACAGAGCCCTGGGCAGGTAACCACAAACTGCGGGGGGGGGGGGAGTTAAGCCTTGTTTCCTGTTTCCTTGCGGCGATATTCTGCTGAAGAAAACGTAATCTGTGCGAGTGGATGAAACTTTTATAAAGAGATTTTCCGAAGTGTATTTCTGCAATTGCCCGTCACAGGGTTGAGTTGAGTTTTTGCTGGCTGAGTTTGTGTTCGGCAATTACTCGCTGACAGATCCCCGCCTGCAGCGATGCGATTGATGAAAACAAACATGAAGCGAAGCGCCGCGTTCACCCAGACTTGAGCTTGTCTCTCTGTCACGATGATCAGACTAGATATGGATCTGAAAGTCTGATGACTCTTGATGTTTTGTGTTTTGTGTTTTTATGTTTTAGCGTCGTAAAGAGCTGGGAGACCAACTCCATCGGTCACCCCCTGGTGCTGCCGCTGGCTGTGTGTGAGGAGCTCCTGCAGTCCCTGGAGGACAGCAACGCCCTGCTGCCGTACGTCCTGCGGCACATGAGGTCCTACCAGGTGAGGACCGCAGGAAGGACATACACACACACCCACACACACATACAGAGGCCTTTAGGGGGTAAAGGCCTCTGTATGCTTCTTCCGAAATGCGTCGGAAACCGGCTTCCGTCACTTCTGTTGGGTACTTTTCATACAAGGTGGAAGTCGAATTAATCTCAGAACACTTAAGCTAGGCTGCAGATATGCATATATGTGGTCATTATGTAATTAGCAGGTTTCTGACAGCGATGCAGTTTAGCGTGACAAGAAAACATCATCATCCCATTAGTGGCACACCAGACACGCTCCCAGCCGCCAGAGACCATTACGGTCACATATAGCTGGTGTGTGTGGAGTCTCGCTGCGGTTATTATGCCACGCTGGACGACGGATGTCGGATTCAGGATTCAGAGCTTTTAATTCATGAGAAAAAGTGGATTTGCAGGCTATGGTTTTAGTTGGTACTTTTGTCAGCATTTCAACTTCTAGTATTCACCTGTGAGGACATGCAGAGAGAGAGCGAGAGAGAGAGAGAGAGAGTATAATTAGCGGGAACTGCCTAAAAAAAACCCCACAAAATAAATGTTTCTTCTCCCGACAGTCAGCGAGTAATTATCACCATTACCTGCTGAAGAGCGTCTCGGAGAGCGGAGACTCCAGACTCCGCTCTCAGCTTTTGCCTTTTTAATCGGTCGACTCGCGTTGTGGACTAATGTACAACTGGCACAGAGAGCGTTGCATTCCATGGGACACTGTCACTCGAGGAAATAAAGAAAAGTATTAATATACTGTATTTTATAGAGGAAAGCGTTCACACACACACACACAGAGCCTGGGCAGCAAACCACTAACTGTAAGGGGCGTTTCCTTCCGGAGATTTTCTGCTGAAGAAATGAAGAGATTTTATTAAGTGTATTTCTGAAATTGCCGCCGGTCTACACAGGGTTGAGTTCTGTCGCGATCCAAGAATATCATCACGCAAAAAAATATAACACCATCTCCCATGAAACGTGTTCATAGTGAGATGTGATGGTCAGTGTACAGTACATGTTGGTATTTTTTGTGTAACATAGCAACAAACACGCGCGCCGTCCGTGTGTTCGGGAGCTCTGACGTCAACGAGCGACGCGATTCTCCGCGCAATTAGATTAGACAGTCATGCGGTCAGCAGTCATGTTCCTGTGTGTTGCCGGCGTGCAGCAGAATTCTATATTCTGCTTCCCCATCGCTGGCTCCCCGTCACGAAGGTAGAACGTTCCGGAGGCAGACGATTACGACCCGTTTCCCTTCCCCGCACACCGCAAAGCACAACACCACAGCCCCTCCAGGACACTGTGGTAATTCAATTTCAGGGCTTGGTGCGGTGCCGGTCTCACCACTGTGGCTCGCTTCCAAAACCACAACCACAACCACGCTCCGCCGATACCCAGCGGGGGGGCGGGGGGGGGCTGCTGGAGCTATGGACCACACGTGGGCATCTTCTGGACACATTGTCAGTGTCGTCGGGCCGTTAATAAACTGAGCAAACTGTCTGATTCTGCAGCCTGCAGATCGGCGGTGGATAGGAGAGAGTGAGAGAGATGGGGGGGAGACGGGGGGGGGGGGGTTAATGCGATCACGAAGCCATCTCGTGTTACCAGAGCCGGTCTGAGAGAGTCTGTACAGCACCGGGGATCGGTCGCTCGCTCGCTCGGGAGGGCGAGGGATAAAGCAGAAGCAGCGATAAAGATCTGAAGGGGGTGTGGCTTCATCAGCGGGTGGATGGGGAAGAGGAGGATGATGAGGGTGGTGCTGGGAATGGAAAAAAAGGGTGAGGATGGCCAGAAAGCCATGAGCGAGTCTGCGCTCGCTCCATAAATGGATCAAATCGTACCTCCCCTCGGTGGTGGTCGATGTTCTCTGCCATTACGTGGAACGTTCTGCTACTGTTCCTGACCCCTGTTCCCCGCCACTGAGCCCCCGAGCCCCGCCAGAGTAATGGGACGGTGTGTGTTCTCACCCTCATATCATCAGAGCGCAGACGAGAGACACCCAGCGTCTTTCACACGCCTCCCTCCCACCGCACCGTTACTCGCTCACCCGAGATGCCCCGGCCCCCCCGGAGTCGTTAAATGTGAGCGAGTGCAGGCGGAAGGATGAAGGGCTAAACAATGAGGAGGACGTGCCAGCCGCGAGGCTTCGGAGGCCCCCCTCGCGATGCGTCCTCCTGTCCTGTGTGTTCACAGCGGATTCCAGACTTGAGAGCCCAGAGAGATGTTTTTAATCAACTCTCTGTTTTATTGGAGGGCTGTTGTCTGTCTGGGGGGTGGGTGGGGGGGGGTATGGCGGTCGGGGGGGGAAAGGCAAATCAGCACGGCTCAAGAGTCGCTGTTTTACATGCGGACAAAACATCACGGGATCGCTGCAAACGGCGCTCGGTAGTCCTACCCGTTTCTTTGACACCTGTGCTTTGACTGTACAATGGCATTTGTGTAGCTAATCCTCCCCTGTCCCGGGGCCAAGCCTAACAGGGGCCGCTGTAAAGATGACATGTTGTCTCCTGGCCCCGGGCGCCCTGTGCTTTGGCAGCCGTGGAGAGACGGCGTGTTCTTCAAGTCGTTAAACATTTCAATATTGTTTTGGTCTTAAGGACAACTCTCCGTGTTTATTCAAACGCGCATTAGAATCTTTCTTCGTGACGGCCTGGCTACCGAGACTCATTTGTCTCTCTCTGTAGTTCAGTAAACCGCACAAAGTCGGCAAGTCGCAGGCGTAAGTGCTCTTCGGCGGCGATTACGATTCGTCCTGCATGTTCAGGTCGTGTCCCCCTGAATGATAAACCGTTTCTTTCTCAGGTGTTGTGCTCGATCTCAATCTCTCTCTCTCATTAAGTTGGGGAATATTCTCCCTGCACCCTTGCCAAGCTTTGATAACCGACCTTGTGAGCGCCGGTGAGCACTCAAGTACTGAGCCGCTCCTGGGAGTCTGCATGCTCCCGCGTCCTCCTGCCTTTCCCCGTCTCAATGGCACGACGGCTATCTAAATGGTAAATGGATTGCATTTATATCGCGCTTTTACCCAAATTGCTTTACAATTTCACCTCCCGTTCACCCGACGGTACATCAGCCATACGAGGCAACAGCCAGCTCGTAAAGTTGTCGAGTTGTTTGGACGAGCGGTTCTCTAGAAAGCTGCGAGCGATCGGCCCGTCGAGAACAGGCACGGAACGGGCAACGCCGCGCCGGCGGGCGTATTGCCGAGGACCCGAGGAAGTGCAGTAGTGTCGAGTGTGAACTTATTTGGGTGAGCGGTTCTCGGAAGAGTTGCGAGCAGCGGCGACACCGGAGGCCACGCAGTCGGTCCGACTCACACTGGAACATTGTGAACGGCCACATGAGTTTGGAGACAGGCCGCCAGCCCTGTGTCGGGAGGACGGGACGGGAGACTGCACAGAGCCTCGGCAGGACGTCAAGAGAGAGATATTCTACCAAAGGAAACTCTTAGTTGGGAGGGAAGGGGATTTTAAGTGTATTTCTACAGTGGCCAGTCAACCGTATTGATTTTAAACCTTGATTACATTTTGTGTGATGGATGCTGTGTATTTTATGCTTTTAGTTTCTTTAGATTATTTTAACATCATGTAAAGTGTCTGAGTATCCTGAAAAGCACCCTATATATAAAATGTTATTATTATTATTATTTTTCTTTTGTTCAGTTTACTTGATGCTGGCAGTGAGTTTGTGTGCACCAATTACATGCTTGCACGTGCCTGCCTCTGGCGCCACAGAATGTGAGCCCGTTCAGCGAGATTTGATCTCGTCTCGCCGTCACGACTGTGATTCGTGAGGCCGTTTCAAACGCTAACCCTCGTTACGTACAACGGCGCTAATGTTTCTAAATGTGGTGGAGTAGGCGGAGGACGCGTGATCATTATGGGTCCTACGGGCCTAAGCGAACCGACGCGCAGAAGCGGGATTTGAGTGAATCGTAACGACTTCACACCCTCCCGATCGCGGGCGTGGTGACGGAGGTGCTCTTGTGGGAGGTCCCGCCGATGATGTACACCCGAAGCGGCCCACCCCGCCTCCGGACGCACTCTGTTATCATTTGTATGAGTTACCGCCGCCGCCGCCGCCGTGCCCGCCGCCGTGCCCGCTGGCCCCCGAGCAGACGGGGGGGGGTTGGGGGGGACGCGACCGGGAGACGAGGCCTTGAACGCCGCAAATTCCCTCATCCATCATCTCGATATAGAACTCTCCGCGGAGTCTGCTGGCCAGGCAAGCGCCCAGGAACAGCAGATGGGTTGGAGAAGGACGCATAAGTGGGGTGGGTTGGGATGTTGGGTGTGTTTTTGGCAGAATTTGTTTTGTTGGTGTATTTGTTTTGTGGGTCCATTGGGTGTTTGGATTGCTGCCGTCTATAAATCGTACATAAATGCCTAAAAAATGTGCCACAAATGGCGCCGTAGCCGGTAGTCGTAATAATACTAATTGGTTGTTTACAGCACAGCACAGTGCAGCAGAGATCCGTCACGTTGGGGCTTTTTGTGACGGAAGACTGCAGTTGAATCTTTTATTTTGTATTATTTCCTTCTGCTTCCTGCGTTTACCTTCAAATGATAATCCCAACGTCTCCTACCGCCGTTGCCTGTTCTCTGCAGGTGGCGTACCTGAGGCTGTGAGAGGTCACCGCCCCCACGACCCCCCCGCGGCCCCCCTCCCAGAGGGGTCAGAGCCCCCCCCCCCCTGCGTCTGGAGACCATGTTGTCCTCACATTACGGTCGGTTTATTATGACAATCATATGAACTGTCCTCCTGAACCGTGACCCAACACCTTTTGCTTCATTCCCTTCTGTTGTCGATGTTTAGTTTTGTTTTGAGGCGGACAGTGTTAGTCGTAACTCTTTCCTCACACTTTCCAACCAAAATGCAAACAATGTGAACGTGTTCATGTTTGATTGTTCATCGGCCAAAACCAACAACTTTGTCACCAACAAGCTGGTACAACTTGGCATCCACAATATGAAGAGGATTCATGGTTTTTTAGTTTTATGTACTGTATGGAGCCATGTGTATGAAAAATCATTCCAAGGCCTTACTAAACCGAAATGTTTACATCTGCTGTAAATACTGCATTTATATTTTTGCCAACCTCCCCCCCCCCCCGCCACAAAAAAGAAAATAAACTGAATTGGATTTAAGTATTTTGTCCGTTTGCCAGTTGGTATGAATTAGCTTTAGCTGTACTGTGACAGAGCTAGCAGCCCCCACTACACCACAAGAGCTTGTGGAGACGCCCCTCATACACTACCTGTGGAAACGGAGCTTTTTAAATTAGAAACGGTATCAAATGGCATCAAGGTGTATTGATTACTGTACGCTATATATGGGTTCGACAGATTTCTTGTCACTGCTGTTCCGCTATAAAGGAAGGAACAGGACTTGAACAGCTGATCTGTCCAAGGAATTTCTTCCATCCCCGCGCTATAAATGCCTGAACTGAAAATGCCTATTTTCGTGGGACCATCTCAGCCATGGATGTGCTGCCGATGCCAAAGCCGCAACGACGAAAGACGCACTGTGGCTGCCGGTCGAGGCGGCGAAGCGAGTGAGTGAATGGGCTAATTAAATTCAACCGGTCCTGGAGCATCGAGGAGGAGGAGGAGGAGGAGGAGCGTAGCGAGGCTTTACATTCCCTGCCTGCTGCCCTTTCCCCGCCACATGAAGTGAGACGGAGTGTATAGCTCTCCAGATAACCCGTTTACCGTTCTCTCTCTCGCCCCGCTGTCCGCCCGTACGCAAGGATACGTCTACGGTAGGCGGTCCGGCCTGCCGCTGCTGCTGCGGGTTTGAAGCCACGGACCGACCGACAGACATGCGTCACGAAAGAAAGAAATGTGTTTTCAGAGTTCTCGTCTCCTCCGTTTGTTTTTAAAGTTGTGCGAGTTATCTCGGCGGGGAGAAGTAGATTGCGTCTGAACAAAGGCGTCCGTATCTCCATATGCAGTCGGGGTAATTATGGTTGGAGGGGACGGTTTTTTGCTTGACAGTTTCTTTTCTTGCCTCCTCCCTTTGATAAAGGCCTCTATAGGCTGGGGGTGCCTTAATTGTTGCTATATAGGTGGAGGAAGGCATCCGGTGGTAATTGCCTTATTAGGACGACACGTCGTGTTCCTCCAGCACTTGTGTGTCCCATGTTCTGTTCTCTGCTCTATTTCCACATTCTCTCAGTCACACACACACACAGCAGTCCATATATTAATATTGAGTTCATAAATAAGTCGTGCATTAATAATGCAATGGCGTAATTGTTTAATTGGCCCTTATGGATCATCGTGGTTGTCATCGATGGTTGACGTGACTAGAATTAGATCTTCATTATATTCAGAAGAGAAAAAGGAATCCATAGGCCCACGGGTGTCTAGCTTCCTAAGGACTCATTACAGTTGAACGATTAGGATTGGAATCTATTTCCAAGAGTTTACAATTAAATGAGAAGGAAAAAAAACGACATTTCGGGTCTAGATGAACGTGGCCTTTTTACTTTTTACCTTCCGCAACTTTCATCTCTTTCATATCTTCTCATCATCATCATCAGCTGAAGTGTCTTCTTCTCGATCACAAAGTCTACGGACGCCGCCGCAGAGCGTGACGGCGCGCGGTTCAAATGGGATTTTCATGGTCTTTGCAAGAGGCTAATGTGTACGATATTATTTTGTGATTGAGCTGGACCGTGATGTGTGAGATTACATGCGGCAGAGGTTTCCTTCGGCGGGGGCGTGCCTCCATATAAAGCCAGGCTCATCTCTGGGAGGTAAATGAGCCATTAGATTGAGTTCCCGTTTTGGTCACCCGGTCCTAATGGGTCATGGCTTTCTATTTTGCGTAATTTCTTTCTGGTTTTGGAACAGATTGCGTCTACGTACGTACATGCAGTCCTGCTGGGAGGGGCTGCAAAACAAAACTTTGTTGTATTTGTTTTTCATCACTCCGGTAATTAATCAACCATCCATGATATTGTTAATGTCGGGAAAATCTTGGCAATCAGTCTACGGAATATGTGGAGGGAAGAGCACATTTGAGTTAATTAAGACGGTAGCTTTGCAAACTGAAAAGTAATGATATGGGCCAGAAATAGACGATGTTTTTAATTGGCTGTCATTTTTGTAGATTGCACAAAATGACATTTGACCCCTTTCTGCACACACACACACACACTGTTTTTATATGCAAGCGCACATAAGCTTTAAGAACAAAATCATAAACCAAAACGTGTAACCTTTGCTTTTATTCTGCTCAGAAGATTGTTGATTAAATCCGACAATAAAGGATATCCGATCTAAGCGGGAAAAAAACTGTTCTTGTTGGTGTGATAAATATAACATGGTGGGTATAATATTACCACTAAACATCTGGCTCAGCTGCTTCAGGATTGACAAACATAACATCCACTAATGATCTGCATGAAGCACATGGAGAATACGTTATACGTTATACGTTACGTATACTACATCACGGATGCGTAACCATGCAGGAATGTGTTTACTTCTCTCCCTATAGGTCCGTCCTCTCTCCATATCAAACACTCTTATAGCAAACCACTCGGATCTGTAAATCTGTCTCGCTCCGTCTACCCACAATGCTCTCCTCTCCCGGACCGCTCTACTCTAACGAGATCACCGCGGCCTGTCGGTGGAAGCCTTCTGGGGCTCATTAGCTCGCCTATTGTTTTTTGGAGCGCGTGCTGTAACCTACGGGCAAGCCCGAGGTAGCGCCGAGCGTACTGGAGCGGGCGACCGGCTGGAACCGGTGTGACGATGCGCGGTGCGAACGGTCCGTCGGCGTAACCGAGGAATCACTTTGAGAGGATCTTTTGACACCGCGATGCGATGATCAACGATCCACAAAACTGCCCGTAGGCTCACAGCAGGAAGATCTGCCTTTCAAATGCAACTTTAGAAAGTTTAAATCGCTCACCAAGACTCCTGACGTTAGAGCGATATCTCCAGCCGACCGCGTCTACCTTCAGGGAAACAATCTGCTTTCAAAGTGTTTGCCAGTGTTTGTGATCAACAATACGTTTTATTGCCTGCCGGCCCGGTGAGCGGTTTGGAAATTGCACAGCGCATCGATGCTTCGGCCATTCTTCAGCTGTCCTCTCCGTTCCGTCTCCGTGTGTTTTAGTGGAGCCTGCAGCCCTGCAATCTTGCACCCCAGCCTCATGTTGGTGGAGCCGTCTGGACCCCCGGCCTCCAGCGCTCGCCGGCAATATATCTTCACCTGGTTAGCTCGGGACAACAGGAGGCTAGCAACCGTGTGTGTGTGTGTGTGTGTGTGTGTGTGTGTGTGTGTGTGTGTGTGTGTGTGTGTGTGTGTGTGTGTGTGTGTGTGTGTGTGGTGTGTGTGTGTGTGTGTGTGTGTGTGTGTGTGTGTGTGTGTGTGTGTGTGTGTGTGTGTGTGTGTGTGTGTGTGTGTGTGTGTGTGCGTGCGTGCATCCATGTGTGTGTGGGTATCGTGTGTGAATGCCTGTGTATGTTCTGTTGTCCATGCCTGTGCGTACATGCAGTGTGTGTGTTGTGGTGTTAATATCTGTGTGTGTGTGTGTGTGTGTGCTGCTAGAGCTCCCCCTCTGTTCCCCCTCAGCCAGACAGCAGTTCTACATTTCTTAATAAGTGCGTTGGCCGCTGACGAACACGATGATCCTGGGAGGCGTGAACACGATACGATACGTTCCGTTCCCGTCCTCACCGCCGCCGCCACCGTCCCAAATTACCGCTCACCGCAGAGTGTGTCGAGTGACGCTTGTTTGATTAAACTGCCGGTGAAGTCTTTACCAGGTGAAGTCTTTACCAGGTGAAGTCTTTGCCAGGTGAAGTCTTTACCAGGTGAAGTCTTTACCAGGTGAAGTCTTTGCCAGGTGAAGTCTTTACCAGGTGAAGTCTTTACCAGGTGAAGTCTTTACCAGGTGAAGTCTTTACCAGGTGAAGTCTTTACCAGGTGAAGTCTTTACCAGGTGAAGTCTTTACCAGGTGAAGTCTTTGCCAGGTGAAGTCTTTGCCAGGTGAAGCGTTTACCAGGTGAAGTCTTTACCAGGTGAAGTCTTTACCAGGTGAAGTCTTTACCAGGTGAAGTCTTTACCAGGTGAAGTCTTTGCCAGGTGAAGCGTTTACCAGGTGAAGTCTTTACCAGGTGAAGTCTTTGCCAGGTGAAGTCTTTGCCAGGTGAAGTTTACCAGGTGAAGTCTTTACCAGGTGAAGTCTTTACCAGGTGAAGTCTTTACCAGGTGAAGTCTTTAACCCAGGTGAAGTCTTTACCAGGTGAAGTCTTTGCCGGGTGAAGTCTTTACCAGGTGAAACTAACACAGCGACACTGGAAAAGAGAAGGACCTCCACTTACACGGCTGCAGCTACAAGGATAGGAAGGGGGGGGGGGGGGTTGTCACATTGAGAGAAACCGCACCATTTATTTTTATACTTAACTTACAACGTACGAGCTCTAGCTGGCCTGCCTGGGGTAGGAGTGTGTGTGTGNTGCGTGCGCGTGTGTGTGTGTGTGTGTGTGTGTGTGTGTGTGTGTGTGTGTGTGTGTGTGTGTGTGTGCGTCTGTGTGTGTGTGTGTGTGTGTGTGTGTGTGTGTGTGTGTGTCGTGTGTGTGTGTGTGTGTGTGTCTCTCTTTGTTGTCTTGTTATCTGCCATACATATGCATCTTAGTCTGAGTCATGTAATTGCCTTGTGGCCACAGTGTTTCTGCAGCCTCCTCTGTTCTGCTGTTCGTGCGTCTGAGCTGAGCTGAGCTCTGAGCGGTTCGGTTCTGTTCGGTTCTGTGGTTCCTCTCTCCTCATACAAGCAGGACCAGGAGGGAAACCCGTGTTCTACATAAATGATTGACAGTCCCATTATTTCCCCCTCTTCTGCGCTCGATGTAAACTATCAATTACCTTCTAATCTGGAGCGGCCAGGGTGGCGGGAACGGGACGGGGTCCAGTGGCCCCGGCGGGCTCCAGTGTGGCACTGCCGCCGGCTGTGTATACGTTACCACGCGGTGAGCCGGGGTCGCGCCGCGGACTCACTCACAGAGGATAGGTTACGTGTTGGCTGTCGGCCATTTATGGCTGACCGTCTTTCAGTGCACACACACACAGACAGACAGAGACACCCACATGCATGGATACACACACATGCACGCAGACAGACACACACACATGCACGCAGACACAGGCAGAGACACACACACACACACATGCATGCACGCACTCATGCACGCACACACACACACACAGACACACATGCACACACACACACATGCACAGACCGACAGAGACACACATGCACGCACACACAGAAAGACACACACACCCCTCACAGGCTTCTCCTCGTGGGGTCTGCTGTCTGTGTCTTAAGATATGGGGGTGGGGGGGGTGCTTCTGCAAATCGCCCACATTTCTTCTCGCCGTTTCTCTCATTGCTTGTTATCCGGAATCTTCTTGATCTCACACAAACAGCAGCAGCAGCTCAGGGCCCGCGGGCTGCTGCACCGTCAGACCCTGCTGCTAACAGCGATGCCTTGTATACCACCGCAGTCGACACCACCATCGCCACCTCCACCACCATCGCCACCACCACCACCACCACCACCATCGCCTCCACCACCACCACCATCGCCACCACCACCACCACCATCGCCTCTGTCCCCGCCACCACCTCTGTCCCCGCCACCGCCTCCTCCATCGCCACCGCCGCCACCACCACCACCATCGCCACCGCCGCCACCACCTCCACCACCACCTCTGTCCCCGTCACCGCCTCCGCCACCACCACCACCACCGCCACCACCACCTCCGCCTCCACCGTCGCCGCCCAGACCAGAAAGGGCAACACTCTACCCGGGCTGTCATCAACACTACATCACTTACTACGACATTTACTGCTTCATACAAAACAGGCACAAGAAGACCGAGCGAAGCCAACAAGCTTGGTGTGCGTGTGTGTGCGTGTGTGTGTGTGTGTGTGTGTGTGTGTGTGTGTGTGTGTGTGTGTGTGTGTGTGTGTGTGTGTGTGTGTGTGTGTGTGTGTGTGTGTGTGTGTGTGTGTGTGTGTGTGTGTGTGTGTGTGTGTGTGTGTGTGTGTGTGTGTGTGTGTGGCTATACAGAAGCGCTCGCTTGCTGCTGCTGATGGTGCGTCAGAGCATTAGGTTAATGAACGCGTGTCGGGGAACAATAAACAGCATCTCCCTTCAGAGAAGACCAACGTTGTGACAAACGTTGATGTCCTCGGTGAAATGAAAGCGTGATCTGAACGTCTCTTCCCGCCCTGACCCTTCACCTTTTTCCTCCCGCGCGTACACACACACACACACACACACACACACACACACACACACACACACACACACACACACACACACACACACACACACACACACACACACACACACACACACACACACACACACACACGGCGTAGAGTCCAAACCATCCAACCAACCGTCGCTTCGGGTCTCTCATCGGTCGGTTCTCTGCGCCAGCTTTCCACATCTGTACGATTCCCCCCCAGCAGCAGCGTGTATAAAACACAAGGCCGGCGGATCCAAGTGAGCGAATGTGCTCCTCTCTTCGAGTTTTCCCTGGAAATCAAAAGCTCTGCGCTCGTCTGTGGACGGATCGTATGCGATGCCGAGCAGCGAACAGCCCTGCAGTCACGTTCTCTGGTGATTTTCAGCTCGGATTCTCTTCATTAACAAGTCTGCTTGAAATCGGCACAACGAGCTGCTGAGGAGCGGAGAGAACAACGACGGAATGTGAGCGAGACGGAGAAAAGAAGTCGAAATAAAAACGTTCAAACACAAGTGATCTTTTTTGCACAGAGTATGAGGAGCAGCCGATGTGTTGTTGTGTTGTGTTGTGTTGTGTTGTTGTGTTGTGTTGTGTTGTGTTGTGTTGTGTTGTGTTGCGTTGAAATGGCTCCTGAATAACTTGCGCGCTGTAAACGACTATTCCACACAGAGAGGGAGAGACGGACTTTCTTTCCGCGAGCCATCAGGACTGTGAACTCTGACCTCACCGGGACACACATGCTTATGACGTATGACATACATATGGTCTGTACTCACCTTATTCTATATTTTTTTCATATTTACATATTGTTTTGTACTGTCTTTTATATATTTTTTATATTTCTCATTCCTGCTGTTTTTTTTTTTTTTTTACAGTAAATATTCTTAATATTCAGTTTCTCATTCCTCCTATTCAAGTCATCTATAGTATTTGTTTCACTGCATACCCTGTATGTGTATGTGACAAATAAAGTTATTGAATCTTGAATGTTATATACTTTTTAACTTCCGGTGCCTTTTTAACCTCTGGTGTGCTGACGGTCACA
Source organism: Coryphaenoides rupestris (assembly GCA_002895965.2). Taxonomy (NCBI): domain Eukaryota; kingdom Metazoa; phylum Chordata; class Actinopteri; order Gadiformes; family Macrouridae; genus Coryphaenoides; species Coryphaenoides rupestris. Next base: position 210,205 of record PIJE02000302.1, read on the forward strand.
CTGACAATGGCTCCACGTTCAGTTGGCCATTCTCAATCTACTGTATATTTATAGATGGACCGTACAGAATGACCCTCGGTTGTGATGTACATGTGACAAATAAAACACTTTGACTTTGACTGATATATTTCATACAAATGTTGCCGACTTATGTCACTTCGGAGGACGGCCGTCTGCCAGATGCACTAAATGGAAATATAAATGGAAATGAGTGCAAACTAGTGAGCCATCTTTCACACTGTTTGATATGGACGAGCCGGCCGTCGTCTTGTGTGCGTGAACTTGTGTGTGTCTCTGTTTGGAGAGAGAGAGAGCGAGCAGACAGATTAGATTAATCCTCTCCGCCTGGCGTAGAGGCGGCTCGTAGTGCTTCTATGTACTCTGAGTGCATCGCTGGAATTTAGCTTCTAATTGGCCCCCTTGACAGATGACTTTCCCCCCCCGATCCTTAACGTCACGTTAGCCCGGCCGTGCCTCATCAGATTCCAGGGATCGGAAAGAAATATCTTCAAAAAGTTAACGGGTTTTGTTTTTGAGCATGTGAGACGGCGCGGCGGCGGCGGGGAAGAGTTCAAGTTAGCGGACGCTAAATGAGCTTTTATCCTCCCTCCTTATCTGGCGCCCGGGCTCGTGTACGGGCCGGTAACTGGAGAGAGGGTAATTGCCCGACGCATTGGCTTATGTTTGCTAATAACGCTATCTTGGAGTACTATCTGATTTCTCCACGTGGCGGTCACGTTACACGGTGCATTTACAATATTGTATTCCATCCCGTGTGCGTCAGTGTGTGTGTGTGTGTGTGTGTGTGTGTGTTGGGGTTGTTTACCTCTTCTGCCCATCGCTGGTACACTCGCCTCGCTGGCATCAAGACCTCCTCTCCTTGTATAGTGAATACAACTTTTTGAGATGCAGCTGGCGGTGGTGGTGGGCAAACTTGGCTTCCCAGGTTGGAAACACAGAGACAGACAAACACACAGACAGACAGGAAAGACAAGACAGGACAGGACAGACAGACACTCAGACAGACAGGCAGGCAGACAGACAGTCAGACAGACAGACAGGCAGGCAGGCAGACAGGCAGGCAGACAGACAGACACACAGACAGACAGGCAGGAAAGACAAGACAGGACATAAAGACACTCAGACAGACAGACAGGCAAGACAGACACACAGACAGACAGACAGGCAAGACAGACAGACAGCAGACACACACGTAGACTAGAGGGAGTGTTTTCCAGATATCCATGAGGAGTGATTTGAGCGGCGCAGGCCTGCTGGCGGTGAGACGTGACTCAGGGATGACCGCAGATTCGCCAGGAAATGAACCGGCAGCTGTGAACAATTCAGAGCGTCGTCGTCGTTGTTGGGACTGAAGACACGTTCACCACCGGAGCTGATTCACGTCGGGGATATTTTTTGTCGTATTTGTGTTTTTCTCTCTCGGGCGTTTCGCTTTGCGATCGTGACCCGAGCGCGAAAGCTTCCCACAGCTGACCTCGTTGAAGCAAAGCGTTGACAAGATGGCGTCATAGCAACGCCCGGCGATGCCTTCCGTAATCTGCGCCGTTTTTGAAGGGATTACTTTAAATAGTTTGATGTTGTGCACATGGTCTCACTCAATGGGGACCGTGTGGGCAAACAGATTGCTATTTACACGGTTGAAATATTTGATTTGTATTGATTATTGAATTGTGTTTTTAAAAACAAATAAAAAATACAATAAAATATTATTTTTTTTATTATTTTTTTGTAAAACATTTGAAAAACTCAAAAATATTTGCACATGTATTTAAAAAAAGCTGAACTATTTCAACCGTTTCCTTGTGTTTGCTTTGCCTGTACTGTCCTCAATCTCAAGTTTATTTCATTCCACACTAATTCCACACTAAAGTCCGGCCTAACTGTGTAAATACTGTAGGAATCTGATATAAGCTTCACATGGACGGCCGACGAGAGGCGTGGACACGATATGAGAGTCAAATGTTTTCACTCTGACTTTCCTTTAAACATTTACCAGTATACCTCCGGCCCTCTGGCTTGCATACTGGGAGTTATTCTCCTGGCTCTCCGCTTTTTTTTGTGAGGCCTTGTTGAACGGTTAGCAAGTGAGCAGGACACACACACGACACACACACACACACACACACACACACACACACACACACACACACACACTGCTAAAACTAAACTACTTAAGCAGTGTTTAGGGTGGGTTGTCTCTGGAGAAATAACACGGTGCTGCTGGTTTTAAGGCAACTCTGAGACCGCCACCGCCAATTAATATCAGCCCTCTCTTAATCGGCAATTGATTCCCACAACGCGCATCATGGAGACTGATGTGTGGCTCAGCTTCACAGTCCAAGACCCGTCCGTCTTGTTCAGCGGCTCTGTGAACGTGGAGCGATGATATTCAGTCGTTCAGTCATTCTTACAGGCGGGCCGTTAATGTATTCATAGAACACCTGAGCAAATCCACTATCAGGCTAATAGAAAATCATTTGGGTGGTCTCGGGCGAAAGGCGGAAGGCCGGGGAAGCCTTCGGATACGACTGCAAACTTTATCTCATTTAGCAACGGGGACGTACCTATAAGTGAGTGTGAGAAGACACACACACACACACACACACACTGTTGGGCCCCATGTAGATACAACAGGTTGGAGAATAGTTGTGTATTCACCATGAAGACACTTTTTTTTTGTACCTTTTTTTAAGTTTAAAAAGCCCCTCTCCAGAAGGCCCTCGAGGAAAGGTCACGCAGTAAAGGTCAGCGTGTTATTAACATTTGACATCATCTGCTACTACTGAGCATTCATTCAACGGTTTGTGATGCCGGCAGCCAAAACTCACCTGACCCTTCGCCAAGGTCCAGCCCTACTCCAAGTCTCATAAAAAGGTCATTCTCTCGCTCTCCGTGAGTTCCTTTGTCACATTTTAACCGAAACACACACACACACACACACACACACACACACACACACACACACACACACACACACACACACACACCAGTACCTCCATCCCCACCACCACCACCATGTTAATGTGCCTTCTCCTTCCTTCCCATTGGCTCTCTGGATCTGCCTCTGGAACGACTTGTGACATGACATCACTCGCAGGGGGGGGGGGGGGGGGGGGGTAGTCTAGATGTGTCTTCGTTTGTGGGTGTGTGTGTGTGTGTGTGTGTGTGTGTGTGTGTGTGTGTGTGGGCTTGTTCATTAGGCCCAGTCTGACGCAACTGTAGGCGCGCAGCAGAGACACACGGCTTCATAAATCCACATTAGAGAGGGGAGGTAGCAGTGTGGCGTGTTGTGCGTGACATCACGAGTAGTCTGATGTATCACATTAAGGACATTGCATGGTAGCCTGTATACAGGGACATTGTATGCTAGCCTATATACAGGGACATTGTATGGTAGCCTGTATACAGGGACATTGTATGGTAGCCTATATACAGGGACATTGTACGGTAGCCTGTATACAGGGACATTGTACGGTAGCCTATATACAGGGACATTGTACGGTTGCCTGTATACAGGGACATTGTATGGTAGCCTGTATACAGGGACATTGTATGGTAGCCTGTATACAGGGACATTGTATGGTAGCCTGTATACAGGGACATTGTATGGTAGCCTGTATACAGGGACATTGTATGGTAGCCTGTATACAGGGACATTGTATGGTAGCCTGTATACAGGGACATTGTATGGTAGCCTGTATACAGGGACATTGTATGGTAGCCTGTATACAGGGACATTGTATGGTAGCCTGTATACAGGGACATTGTATGGTAGCCTGTATACAGGGACATTGTATGGTAGCCTGTATACAGGGACATTGTATGGTAGCCTTTATAAGGGGACATTGTATGGTAGCCTATATGCAGGGACATTGTCTGATAGCCTATGTACGGGGACATTGTATGGTTGCCTGTATACAGGGACATTTGGGGTCTTTCTGCTGATTTGGCCCACGTTCTAATAGAGGCCAGGAATTTCTGTGGTGGACCCTAACGTGGGCTCACAAGTCGGCATCGGCGAGCGGTGGTCAGGGGCGGGGGGGGAGGGGGGTGTCTCTCCAGGTGTTGGTTGCGCAGCAGACCGGCACGCTGAATGTAATTACGGCTCTCTGGCAATCTGATAACCTGCCAGTCTGGCCCTCAACAACACGGGGGGAAAGAACACCAGCATATTAAATGGGATTCAGCGGCAAACACGGCCGGGAGTAAGTTGAGAACGTATTCATGGACACGAGGGACTGCCAAGAGTGTGAAGGGCGATTTTGTTTATTTTGTAATGCATGTGTTAAATAAGGTCTTTATATATATACAGTATATACACGAACACACACACACCTTATATCATATTTGTGTATGGAGAGTTTATGACATGCTGGGCACGCTGCTGTCCATTTAGAAACGTGTTCTCTTAAAGGTCAGAAACGGCAGCAGAAATCCAGTCCAGTGTGCAAATATTGCTTCGATAAAAAACTATAAAAAAGATATAAACACTGTACATAGAAAAATCATAGAGGACATTCTATCCACAGTTGAAAAACTGCTAAAAGACAACGTAAGCAACAAAGGGCTTAGCTAAGCAGGGACACACATGGACGTCCGGTGGGTTGGCGGGACGGTGGGCCGCGCAGACCTTGGCCCGGCTCGCCCCCCCCAGCCCACATCACAGCACAGAACCTCCGGCTTCAAAACCTCAAACGGCTGCAGACCGGCGAGGACGCGTTTCCACAACAGAGCAACCGTGTAATCTAAAAAAAAAAAAGAAAGACGGTCCGGAAAAACAATCCCGAGCGCCGGTCCCCCTCTTTTATGGCACATTTCACGGCACGCCACACGCGTACAGGAACGGCGTGGCGTGGCGTCGTAACTCTGGCAACATTAGATTGTCAGCTCGGCAGCGTGTGTGCTCTTCCTCCTGCCTCCTGCCTCGCTCCTGGGATGAAACAAGCCAGGAGACGTAACCTCCGGGGAGCCGTGTCTTCCCCGGCGGCCCTCAGAGAATTGCCCCTTTGTAGGGTTGCCCTCGATTTACCAACAAAGGCCCGCGGTGGAAATCCGTTGCCTCAAGAATTTCCTTCGGGATTAATGAAGGTCTATCTTATCTTATCTTATCTTATCTTATCTTAGGCGTGCCGTAGCGGACTCGATTGAACCTGATAAAACTACCATCGTATGGGAGAGGGGTGGGGGATACAATACCACAGCATTGTAGTCGTACAAATAAAGATGATCATATTGTAGAAGCGACATTTCTCAGCCGAGACCGCGATGCCACGTCAGCAGCTGATGTTGCCGCTGACTGTTTTGCCGGGGACAACACAATGGGACAACACAATGGGACAACACAATGGGACACTCAACACCCGCCTGCGGTCGGAGGCCCAACAGTAACACACTCGGCGGGAGAGCGCTGACATTCTTTTCCGCGTCAGATTTGCTCTGATTCTCAACTATGTCCAGGGCGCCGCGGCGGGCAGGTCTACACACGGCCCGCTGCAGGCGGCGCGTTGCTGCGGAAGACCACATTAAAGAGGTTATTAAAATGTGTGAGGATGCACCAGAGATACACGCCATCATCCCTGGGTTGACTTTAACAGGCCTGGGGAAATTTGCTCGTTTCCCGTACCGAGACGACTGGCATGCATTCAAACTTGTGGCGGAAATGTATTAAAAGATAATGGCTGCGTAACAGTGGAAGGCTGGGGACCCCTTTTCTCGTAAGTACAAACATAAGTGTTCTGCAAACACATATTTATCCAGTCAACGATGACCATCTAGGGTAAAATTATATAAACACAGGGAAGAGGCTTCACACGAAAGGAAAGGCTTGAGGCTGGCTCCTCTAATAACGTGGGATTTCACGACAGACTTGGATTCCCGTTTCCCTCCGTCTTGCGTCGTATTCATCAAAGAAACAGTTTGTCTGCTCTACCTTCCGACGCCCCAGGAAAGGTTTTTATTATTTTGTCTCTTATTATATTGTATGGGGGCATTTTGTTTCTTAACCCTGTACCTTACCAGAAAAAAGCAAAGAAGACATTCAAAATACCTGCTAGTTTGGTGTTTAACACGAACCAAGTTCTGTTACAAGTTGTAAAGTTCCTTGAGGCGTTGCAGATGTGTTGAGTGTAACAATGAGCTCAAACACATTGTGTGTGTGTGTGGCCTGTATACAGGGACATTGTATGGTAGCCTTTATAAGGGGACATTGTATGGTAGCCTATATGCAGGGACATTGTCTGATAGCCTATGTACGGGGACATTGTATGGTTGCCTATATACAGGGACATTTGGGGTCTTTCTGCTGATTTGGCCCACGTTCTAATAGAGGCCAGGAATGTCTGTGGTGGACCCTAACGTGGGCTCACAAGTCGGCATCGGCGAGCGGTGGTCAGGGGCGGGGGGGGAGGGCGGCGTCTCTCCAGGTGTTGGTTGCGCAGCAGACCGGCACGCTGAATGTAATTACGGCTCTCTGGCAATCTGATAACCTGCCAGTCTGGCCCTCAACAACACGGGGGGAAAGAACACCAGCATATTAAATGGGATTCAGCGGCAAACACGGCCGGGAGTAAGTTGAGAACGTATTCATGGACACAAGGGACTGCCAAGAGTGTGAAGGGCGATTTTGTGTATTTTGTAATGCATGTGTTAAATAAGGTCTTTATATATATACAGTATATACACAAACACACACACACCTTATATCATATTTGTGTATGGAGAGTTTATGACATGCTGGGCACGCTGGGAGGGATTTCATACTGCTGTCCATTTAGAAACGCGTTCTCTTAAAGGTCAGAAACGGCAGCAGAAATCCAGTCCAGTGTGCAAATATTGCTTTGATAAAAAAAGCAATATTTAAACACTTTACATAGAAAAATCATAGAGGACATTCTATCCACAGTTGAAAAACTGCTAAAAGACAACGTAAGCACACAAAGGGCTTAGCTAAGCAGGGACCCACATGGACGTCCGGTGGGTTGGCAGGACGGTGGGCCGCGTAGACCTTGGCCCGGCTCGCCCCCCCCAGCCCACATCACAGCACAGAACCTCCGGCTTCAAAACCTCAAACGGCTGCAGACCGGCGAGGACGCGTTTCCACAACAGAGCAACCGTGTAATCCAAAAAAAAAAAAAGAAAGACGGTCCGGAAAAACAACCCCGAGCGCCGGTCCCCCTCTTTTATGGCACATTTCACGGCACGCCACACGCGTACAGGAACGGCGTGGCGTCGCGTCGTAACTCTGGCAACATTAGATTGTCAGCTCGGCAGCGTGTGTGCTCTTCCTCCTGCCTCCTGCCTCGCTCCTGGGATGAAACAAGCCAGGAGACGTAACCTCCGGGGAGCCGTGTCTTCCCCGGCGGCCCTCAGAGAATTGCCCCTTTGTAGGGTTGCCCTCGATTTACCAACAAAGGCCCGCGGTGGAAATCCGTTGCCTCAAGAATTTCCTTCGGGATTAATAAAGGTCCATCTTATCTTATCTTATCTTATCTTATCTTAGGCGTGCCGTAGCGGACTCGATTGGACCTGATAAAACTACCATCGTATGGGAGAGGGGTGGGGGATACAATACCACAGCATTGTAGTCGTACAAATAAAGATGATCATATTGTAGAAGCGACATTTCTCAGCCGAGACCGCGATGCCACGTCAGCAGCTGATGTTGCCGCTGACTGTTTTGCCAGGGACAACACAATGGGACAACACAATGGGACAACACAATGGGACACTCAACACCAGCCTGCGGTCGGAGGCCCAACAGTAACACACTCGGCGGGAGAGCTCTGACATTCTTTTCCGCGTCAGATTTGCTCTGATTCTCAACTATGTCCAGGGCACCGCGGAGGGCAGGTCTTAGCACACGGCCGCGCTGCAGGCGGCGCGGTTGCTGCGGAAGACACATTAAAGGGTTATTAAAAATGTGTGAGGATGCACCAGAGATACACGCCATTCCCTGGGTTGACTGTAAAGGTCTGGGGAAATTCTTGCTCGTTTTCCAGTACGAGCGAACTGGCATACAAACTTTGTGGCGCGGAAATGTATTAAAAGAATAATTGGGCATTGCGTAACAGTGGAAGGCTGGGGACCCCTTTTCTCGTAAGTACAAACATAAGTGTTCTGCAAACACATATTTATCCAGTCAACGGATGACCATCTAGGGTAAAATGTATATAAAACACAGGAAGAGGCTTCACACAAAAGGAAAGGCTTGAGGCTGGCTCCTCTAATAACGTGGGATTTCACGACAGACTTGGATTCCCGTTTCCCTCCGTCTTGCGTCGTATTCATCAAAGAAACAGTTTGTCTGCTCTACCTTCCGACGCCCCAGGAAAGGTTTTTATTATTTTTGTCTCTTTATTATATTGTATGGGGGCATTCAAAATACCTGCTAGTTTGGTGTTTAACATGAACCAAGTTCTGTTACAAGTTGTAAAGTTCCTTGAGGCGTTGCAGATGTGTTGAGTGTAACAATGAGCTCAAACACATTGTGTGTGTGTGTGTGTGTGTGTGTGTGGTCCCAAATTCCTCAGACAAACTACTCACAGACTCTTACCAGAGGAAAAAAAAGATGAATATGAAAAAATAATAATCACCAATGAGCCATTTTATTTAGGAGTTGGAGAACATTTTTCACAGAAAAAAAAGACACCGATACTAAATGCAACAAACGATGCAATGAGCACAATAAGAAGGCCTGCTCCGCATATAATGAAAGTAACAGATTAATAGACAAGCAGTATAGTACAGTCGAGGCATCACGACCAGACACTTGGTGCCATCTTGCCTATAAAAGCCGTATTCACATCTGTCCCGTTTCTCCTTAAAGTGAAGTAAAAAGGTTTGATGCAATGATGACACATTGTCCATGCAATGTAATTATAAAAAAGTACAAATTGACATCACAGCTACCGGACGCGGGAGCATGCGGAATTCATCAAATGGTGGTCAAGGTTTGGTTTTTTTGTCACTTATTTATTTATTTTAAAATGTTTTTGTGTTTTTTTTTTCCTTTAAAATGGGGTCAGGATTAAGGCGCCATCATGACACACAAGTGTTCTGTTATTTCCACGGGGAGCGAGAGAAGCAAGGAGGGCAGGCGCTCTCTCTCATGCAGAGGACACCAACAGACAGTCCCTCGCTGTCCCTCACACTGCAGGGCATCAAAGACAGTGTCCCTCGCTGTCCCTCACACTGCAGGGCATCAAAGACACTGTCCCTCACACTGCAGGGCATCAAAGACACTGTCCCTCACACTGCAGGGCATCAAAGACAGTGTCCCTCACTGCAGGGCATCAAAGACACTGTCCCCCGCTGTCCCTCACTGCAGGGCATCAAAGACACTGTCCCTCGCTGTCCCTCAGACGTCCGAGTTGATGCTGAGGTTGGCGAGGCGCGGGTCGGAGTTGATCTCGTAGCGGTAGTGGTAGCCCTCCATGTGGTCCCGGCACGCGTCCCGGATGTTGTACATCCACCGCTTGATGCCCCTGCGGTTCAGGTAGAGCACCAGCAGGAAGATGACGCCGATCAGCGCCAGCACCAGACCCAGGAAGACGTAGGAGGTCTCCAGGACACCCTGCATGTCGTTCGAGTAGTCGCACTCCAGCCGGGCGGGCTCCAGGCGCAGCAGCGGCGTGCTCCTCAGGGCGGCCGGCTCCACGCAGGTCAGGTTCTGCCTGTCCTGCACCAGCCGGGTGGCGGCGGGGCCCTTCAGCCACACCACCATGTCCTCGAGGAAGCAGTCGCATCGCCAGGGGTTGCCGGACAGCCGCAGCACCCGCAGGCCCGACTTTTGGCTGAACTCGGCCAGGGTGGCGTTGGGCAGCTCCCGCAGGCTGTTGTCTCGCAGGTCGAGCTCCCGCAGCAGGGTGACCGGCAGGGTGCCGTTCTGCAGGGCGACGAGGGAGCCGTTCCGCAGGATCAGGGAGGTCAGCTTGGAGAGGCCGTCGAACATGCCGTCCGGGAACACCACAAAGCCATTGTCGGACAGGTCCAGGGTTGTGAGGTGCAGGAGGACCCCGCTCCGCAGGACACCCAGGAGCACGTCTATGGTGGTATGGTTGTGGAACACGCTGCTGAGATTTAGGACTTGCAGGACATTGTTAACAGGGAAGGCTGTCTCATTAAAGTGCAGGATTGTGTTGTCGGATAAATCCAGCTGTACAAGGTTGGGCAAATTGTCAAACACCATTGAATGCACGGACGTGATCTCGTTGCCACTAAGGTGCAGATCCGTCAGCTGCTCAAGGCGGGTGGGAAACGAGTCCGGGCTCAGGTTGTAGATGCTGTAGTCCTGTGACGAACAGGGACTTGGTGTTGGCCGGCAGCGGTCGCGGCATCGAGTCCAAGCCCTGACCGTGGTGGAGGAGGCATTTGACGGTTTGCGTGGCGCACAAACACGCGGCGGGGCAGCCGGAGCAGGACGACACCGCCGCCAGGAGGAGGAGGAGGAGGAGTTGGAGGAGGAGGTGAAGCGGCGGACCCCGCGTCGGACCGAGGAGCGGTGCTGCCGGGACGACGGCTCCACGGCCGGGTCGTCCACAGCCTCGACACGGACACGGAGAGACAGCAGTCGGAGCGGACATGTTTGACGCGCACATCTGGCGGGAGGACACAGCGCGTAAAAGGACAGTAAAGACACAAAGACAGTGCGCGTAAAGACTGTACGTAAAGACTGTACGTGAGGACAGTGCGTAAAAAGACACCGCGCCTACAGACAGTGCGCGTAAAGTCTGTGCGTAAAGTCAGTGCGCGTAAAGACGCTACTTTTTGCGTCACAAAGTCTTCAGGTTCCGACTCCCCAAACTTGCTGGGATGCGATCCAAAGCCATCGGCCAACAATACGCCATCGATACGTCTACATTTCCGTGTGGATTGTGTGAACTTCTTGGAAGTGTCCGCTTATTCCCGACCCGAAAGTTCCCAAGTGAAGAAAAAAACTGAGAAGACGCCGAGATCTGATCTGGTCTCCGAGCCGAGAATACAAACAATGTAAAAATAAAAAACCTAACAAACCGCGCCTTTGGTTCGGCTTGTTGTCACTTATTTATTTAAGAAACCAAAAAGGACGACGGATGAAGACAACGAACGAAGAGTTAAATCCACTCCGTGACGCCGTGAGACGCGACTTCCCGCCGCTCCTCCAGAACGGAATGAGGAGCGACTCTGACTCTGCTGCTGCTGCTGCTGCTGCTGGGCCAGACCATCAGGAGGGAGGGGGGAAACCATTAGGGGGGGCAGACCATCAGGAGGGCGGAACCATTCCTCCTGTAGGGGCGGTGAGGGGGGCAGACCATTAGGAGGACGGAACCATTCCTCCTGCAGGGGGGGGCAAACCATTAGGAGGACGGAACCATTCCTCCTGCAGGGGGGGGGGGGGGGGGCAGACCATTAGGAGGGCGGAACCCATTCCTCCTGGCAGGGGCGGGGGGGGGGGGGGCAGACCATTAGGAGGGCGGAACCATTCCTCCTGTAGGGGCGGTGGGGGGGCAGACCATTAGGACGGAACCATTCCTCCTGCAGGGGGGGGCACCATTAGGGGGACGGAACATCCGAGGACGGAACCATTTGGGGGGGGGCAGACCATCTAGAACGATGGAACCATTAGGAGGGGGGCAGACCATTAGGAGGACGGAACCATTCCCATGCGGGGGGGGGGGGCAAACCAGGCGTGTGGTTGGGGAGGAATATTTGGGAAAAGTGCCCCCCCGAATGGCCGATCATATTGTCAAATTTTTTACTGTAAATCCCTTAAATGTCCCATAATACAGTGCACAGCTGCTATCCCAAAATCTCCTTTTTTTTAATTATAGATTCTGTAAGATAAGATAAGATAAGATAGAACTTTATTAATCCCGAAGGAAATTCTTGTGCCAGGTTGCATAGCAATACAGTACAATAAAACAATAGAGAAATACACAGAATAATAAAAATAAACTAACTAAGATTTACAAATGTACAGTCAAAATATACAAATATGTAGTCAAGATAAGATATTCCGACGGCGAAAACAATTTGGCATAATTGAAGTGTAATATTATTGGACATGACATTAAGAATATTGCACATGATGATGAGAGGTAGTATTATAGATAATATTTATAGACAACATGATAATAATAATATAGCACTTGATAGAGTATAGAAGAAGATCTTTATTAATCCACACATGTAGTCACACAACACACAGCAGGAAGTGGTGGCCGCCAAACAAACACACACACATGCAGGGAGGGTGGCCCGTGGAAATGTGTCCTCTGCATTTGACCCATCCTGCTGCCCCTCCAGGGGCATCCAGGAGCAGTGGGCAGCCATTCTGACGGCGCCCGGGGACCAACAGCTCCAGGTTTTACGTCCACATCTTGGTCAGGGATGTGGACAGGAGAGGAGATCTTCACATGTTTTTAATTGGGGTTCTTTTACTCCATAAGGAGACCCCGCAGAGCACGGGGAGAACATGTGTGGCGTGAAGGGGATGGGAGGCATTGTCCATAATACTGAGTAGTTTACCCAGCATCCTCCTCTCTGAGACCTCTACCAAAGACTCCAATTCCACTCCCAGGAAAGAACCTGCGTTCCTGATGAGCTTATTGAGTCTGTTGGCGTCGGCTGCCTTCACCCTGCTGCCCCAACACACAACAGCGTAGAAGATGACGCTGGCCACCACAGAGTGATAGAACATCTGCAGCACGGTTCTGCAGACGTTGAAAGATCTGAGTCTACGGAGGAAATACAGGCGACTCTGTCATGTGATCAATGATGGTCAACGACTTCTACTATAACTCTACTTTCAGCCCGCCGCATTAAGCATTAAGTCCTCTACATCTGTTATGTCCTTTTATACATGATGAATACTGCGTATATGTTGTGTATATGTTTGATATTTGATCTTGGACACACCACACACACCAAAGGGGCCAGCATGACGCCTTTTAGAGAAATGTTGGTTTGCTCCAATTTCACTTTTCGAGTGGCGGTGACATGAGACCCCCACCCCACCCCCACCCCATGGTGAACCAGTTTGAAATAAAGGCCTATTATACATGTTGACACCCGAACCCGTTCGCTAGACTCTAACCCAGGCTGGCAGTATATTTGTATTTGATTAATGCCATTTGCTGTGGGAAAAATACACGCCACCGCATCCTTTAAATTATGAATGGCATTTTAGAAGGAAAACTTCTAAGATTTAAGCCGATGATTATCGCTCTGCAATGCAATTGTTATTCAACCCTACCCCCGTTCAACAACAGTGTTCTTTGACGAAGACTTACAATTATGCTCCCTAAAGTCCCTGAGGTCTATGGCCTGTGTCCACACGATCTCATTCTAGCTGAAATTGGATCTGTTTAAAATCTGATTTCGACCTGTACTGTCTCACAAATGGAGGCATGATGGAATTCCCACCCCCTCGTGTTAAATCATTTGAATACACGATTCTGGAGAGACTAGATACTGAACGAATTTGTACATCAAACCCACACACACCCACCCACACCCACCCACCCACACACACACACACCCACCCACCCACACACACACACACACACGATCATCCACTATCCTGATTAGATTCACACAAAACAATCACATATATAATAATTTACTACTGTCCAATAATGGCCGAATGGCATTTGCTGCCAAACATCCTTTCTTGATTTGAGACTAGTTGTGAGAGTTAAAGGGTTGAACAGTCACTACCTATTTTTATTGGTGAAGGGTCCTCCGAAACCCTGCCCGTGACCTCCTGTGACCCCCCTCGACCCCCCGGCTATTCAAATGCCAGCCAACAAGTCATGAAAACATTGAAACCAGCTGTATATTCTACCCACAGAAACAAGTTACAGGGCGAAACCCGCATTTGGCCTCGGCCTCCAAGTAAAAGCAAAACATCCACCACAAAATGTTTTCTTAATTAAAATCGCCGATGCAAAGTAGGATTACGCCGGCCACACGCAGACTAACGACAATTCCTACACGTGTAGCTTTGTAGGTTTAACATTTGGTTTGATTTCAATTGCATTGACAAGCCAATATGAGGCCATTTGGCTAAAAAGCAACTCTGTGCTCTATATTGTGTTCTATGTTATCCTTAACATGTCAATGGTATCAACACCGCAGGGTTACATGTAGGGTTAGGTTAGGGTCAGGGTCAGGGTTAGGGTCAGGGTTAGGGTCAGGGTCAGGGTCAGGGTCAGGGTTAGGGTCAGGGTCAGGGTTAGGGTCAGGGTTAGGGTCAGGGTCAGGGTTAGGGTTAAGGTTAGGGTTAGAGTTAGGGTCAGGGTCAGGGTTAGGGTCAGGGTTAAGGTTAGGGTCAGGGTTAGGGTTAGGGTCAGGGTCAGGGTCAGGGTTAGGGTTAGGGTCAGGGTCAGGGTTAAGGTTTAGGGTTAGGGTCAGGGTAAAGGCTCAAAAAGCTTTGGATATTGGTCAACATATGTTAACAACACGCCATTAAAAAAAGGCAAAGGCAACGAAATAAAAGTTCAACATTTTCCACATTGAAAAAGACTGAGCTGGGAGACGGGAGAGGATCCCGGATCGCAGCGTTATCCCGGTTCACGCTCACTCACGTCACTTCCGGTCTCTGCGCAGTTTCGCCGGAAGTCCCGCCTCTCCCTCTCTTCGGGGGGCATCCGGTTCAAGAGCGACGGTGCGCGGAGACACCCCCCCCCGGCCCCCCTGTCACTGGCAGGCGGTGTTGACCAATAGCAGCCCGGGGACGTGTTCGCCACTAGCCAACGAGAAGGCTCCGTGCTGCTGACACGCCCCTCCCAAGGCCCGCCTCCTCGCCTCTCTGCCTCCTCTCTCGTCTCTCAGATCTTTCATAATCTCATTTAAGTTTATATTCTAACGTCTAATAATGTCTGCAAGTTTATCCTCCGTTGCCGCAAGACTCACGCGTCGTGTGCGTGTTATCTAGCGTGAGGTGAGACGTGTTATTTTGTATATTTATACGTTATAAATATATTATTATATCATATCTTATATTTCTATGCTAGCGGCGACGTGTCAGACGCGTTGTTCGCCCTCCACGTTGAAACCACCCCACGTATTAAATACTGCTCATTATATCCGACGTCTTCCTCACTGAAGATGTTAAAACGCCGAGTTTGGTCTAAAAACACAGTTTAGCAACACCGCCGCCGCCGCCACGCACACATTGCATTGCGGCGCGTTCCGGTTCGACTCGCCAGTCGGAAAATCTGACTTCCCTCCGAGTCGGAAGTCGGTCAGGACCTCAGGTTGGGCAGTTCCGACTTCTGAGTACAACTGGAACTCACCGATTAAATTTCAATTTCAATTTCAATAAAAAAGTATAGAACTAAATATATACAGGTCAGTAAGTCAACTTAAAAAAAATAATATATATATAATATAAAAAATATATATATATAGGCCTATACAAAAATACAAAAAGAAAATACAATAAAAAAGAAGAAATCATCACCATGACACTACATAATATCTGATGCCCTTTATACATGTTGTCCACGTGGTGTGTGTTCCAGGTTGCTGCAGGACATTGGATCAAATGTCAATTGATCGATCTGTGTCTCCTTGATCAGTATACATATATTGGCATGTTGCATAATAACAATATTAAGCAACATGCCACAAGACATTTGACGAGGTCATGTGCTCAGATTGCATTGTACTGAGGACTCTGACTCTGACCAATTTCCATTGACCTGACAATAGAGCACAATCATATTCGCCTTGAATGTGCTGGAATTCTATGCTGATCCCTAACTTTTTCTCGGATTACCGGAGCACCAGCTGTAAACCCTTTGTCCTCAGGCCGGTCAGCTGTTTACCAGTGGACTATGGCGATCCCGGATGGGAAACCATAACCCGCCGCTACCAAGCATTTTGCTTGCCAATGTTCAATCACTGGACAATACAATGGACGAACTACACACACAGATTAACTTCCAGTGGGATACTGCGAACTGCTGTGTGATGGCGTTTAAGGAGACATGGCTGGACCCTGCAGTACCCAACTCGGCCATTGCCCCTGCCGCTTTCTCCATCTACCTGCAGGACTGAACAAGCGAGTCAGGGAAACGCAGGGGTGGATGTAGCAGTACTCACAACACATTGCTCACCGGACCTTGAGCTCTTATCTATAAAAGTACAGCTCTTTTACCCCCCCCCCTGGGAATTCAGCTGTGTAATAATCACAGCCGTCTACATCCCCCCCATTGGCCGATAAAACGCGAAAACGACAAAAACAGGAAAACCCCATCTATCGGGCAGTTCAATGTTTGAGGGAGGAACACAAACCCCCTCTTGGGAACTGTTTTGAAACCACAGACTGGCCGATGTTCTGTGATGCAGCGAATGGGGACATTGATGAATACACAGTCACAGCTACAGACGACGGCATCGCCCTGAAGGTTCACACCGCCCTCCCACCTGGAGATGGCGCCGTACGTGATGGCTGCCGTGTTGCGAGCTCTCGTACGCCGACAAGGTTTTTTGTTATTTATTCTTTTAATTGCGACTATCCTCGCACAGGAAGTTAGCAGTAAGTTCACTTACGACAGTTGTACACTTCTGGAGATTAGAACGACAGTCGATCGCCGCCTACCGGAGTTTTTCAAGTCTTTCGACTCGGACGTCCCGCCCGGAGTCGTGGCTGGACTATCTCCGTCCATCTTAGGCGCGATCACACGCAGGCGTCGCCGACGGAGAGGGAAGCGAGCCGGCGTGCTGGTCAGGCTGAGACGTCGTGCCAATCGACCTCCACTACCCACCATTCTACTGGCTAATGTACAGTCTCTGGACAACAAGTTATGCGAGCTACAGGCTCGTATCCAATTCCACCGGGAAACAAAGGACAACTGCATCATCTGCCTGACGGAAATATGGATGTCGGAGGGGGTTGCCGACTCAGCCATCGAGCCGACAGGATTTTCTGTCCACCGCGCGGACAGAACAAAGACTCTCTCCGGTGAAGATCGCGGAGGGGGGGTATGTCTCATGATAAACAGATCTTGGTGCAACCAGAGTCATGTGCAGACCCTCAAGTCTTTCTGTTCCCCGGACCTGGAGTACCTGATGCTTATGTGCCGACCATTCTGGCTACTGCGGGAGTTTACAGCAGTAACCGTGACTAGGCCTGTCGCGATAAGCAATAAATCAATTAATCGCATGATAAATTAAAATGAGCTCGATAACTTTGCCGGCCGCGATAATTTCCATTTGCATGCTTGTTTGTTTTCCTCGTCTCTCTCTCTATCAAAGAGACTGGATGACAAGAGTTTTCACTCCGGTGCATCGGTCTCGACTGACCCCCCCCCCCCGTCGCTTCCTTAACGTAATGAGGAGTAAACCCTCGTGTCGTGTCAGTCACTAGTCAGCCGCATGGTCTCTGTGTGGGGAGGCGGACCCCTGGCGTTACACAGAGTGCAGCATGATAGCCCCGTGAGGAGTAGCAAGCCAGAGAAAACGCTAGTTGAGATTTGGAGGAATAAAAACAAAGATGGAATTGGTTTCAAAGCCGAACGCGACAGCTGCCGTGTGGGAGCACTTCAGATTCAAACCGAATGACCGTGAACCACTTAACCTGTGCGAGCCGCTATGTCGCATTTGTTGTAAAACAGTAGCAACTAAACGCGCCAATACAACAAACATGCATCTGCACCTAAAGCATAATCACCCGATGCAGTTTTCCCAGCTGGGACAAAAAAATACAACAGAGATGGGACGTCTCCGTCTTCCCGACAGTCCACAATCATTGGGGCGTTTAGTCGACAAACAAAGTACAAACAGGACAGTGCAAAATGGTTATTTATTGTTTCGGTGGTTTTTATTTCCATTTAATTTATTGTTTGTCGTTTTGTTTATTTATTTTGGATATTTAAAATGTCTTCCAGTTCCAGTGTTAAATATTCTTTAGAAATAAAAGTTTATTGATCTTTGAAAGGGTGTAGGCCTACTTGCATTATTATGCCATTATCATTATATTAGTTGAAAATGGTCTCAAAACGGCAATATTATCGCTTATCGCAATAATTTCTGGGACAATTTATCGTCCAGCAAAATTTGTTATCGTGACAGGCCTAACCGTGACTGCTGTGTACATTCCCCCTCAAGCCAACACGGACATAGCGCTGAAGGAACTTTATGGGGCTATCAGCGAACAGGAGTCGGCTCACCCGGAGGCTGCTTTCATCGTGGCGGGGGACTTCAATAAGGTGAACTTGAAGAAAGTTCTCCCGAAGTTCTACCAACACATCACAAGCAACACACGGGGCGAGCGGATCCTCGACCACTGCTACACCCCCTTCCGGAACGGCTACAAGTCCCTCCTCCGCCCACCGTTCGGCAAATCGGATCACCACTCGATCCAACTACTCCCCGCCTACAGGCAGAGACTGAAGCAGCAACCAATCGCTGTGAAGGAGGTCCAATGCTGGTCGGACCAATCGGAGTCTATGCTGCAGGATTGTTTTGATCACGTGGACTGGGACGTGTTCCGGGTCGCGTCGGACAATAACATCAGCGAGTACACGTCCTCAGTCACCGGGTTCATCAAGAAATGCATAGATGACGTTGTTCCTACTAAATCGGTTTGGATTTATCCCAACCAGAAACCGTGGATTAATGGCGATGTTCGCGCCGCACTCTGCACGCGTAACGCCACCTTTGACTCCGGGAATATGGCGGAATGGGTGGAAGGGGCTGCAGACAATCATGGACTTCAGAGGGAGAACCAGCGGTGTAGAGAACTCCTCTACCTCCCTCCCAGGCGAGCTAAACACCTTCTTCGCTCGGTTCGACGTGAACGGCAGCCCGCCGAAGTCAGCGCTGCCTGAGGAGACCAGCCTGCTGAACATCTCAGAGGCTGATGTGCGCAGAGCCTTCAAGCGGGTATACATCCAGAAGGCGGCGGGCCCAGACCACATCTCAGAGCATGCGCAGACCAGTTGGCAGGAGTCTTCGCAGACATCTTCAACCTGTCCCTGTCTCAGGGATGCGTGTTGAGCCCTCTCCTCTACTCCCTGTACACCCACGACTGCATGGCTATGCATAGCTCCAACGTCTTCATCAAGTTTGCTGACGACACGACAGTGTTGGGACTGATCGCCGACGACGACGAGACAGCCTACAGGGAGGAGGTCAGATCACTGGCACAGTGGTGCCAAGAGAACAACCTCGCCCTCAACGTCAAGAAGACCAAGGAGCTGATCGTGGACTACAGGAAGCGGAGAGGAGAGCACGCCCCCATCTCCATCGACGGTGCTGCAATAGAGAGGGTCAGCAGCTTCAAGTTCCTCGGCGTGCACATCTCCGAGGACCTCACATGGACCACGCACACCACACACGTGGTGAAAAAGGCCCAACAACGCCTGTATTTCCTCAGGCGACTGAGGAAATTCAACATGTGCCCCCGCATCCTCAGAACATTCTACTCTTGTACCATCGAGAGTGTTCTTACAGGATGCATCACCGTCTGGTACGGGAACTGCACCGCACTGGAGCGTAGAACACTACAGAGGGTGGTGCGGACGGCCCAGTACATCGTTGGAGGTGAGCTTCCCTCCCTCCTGGATATATACACCAGGCGGTGCGTGGCCAAGGCCAAACGGATTATTAAAGACAATAACCACCCCAGCCACGAACTGTACACACTTCTACCGTCAGGCAGGCGATACCGCAGTATCAAGTGCCACACGAGCAGACTCAGAGACAGCTTCCACAGTCAGGCCATCAGGCTGCTGAACAAGTTCGGCATCAATGTTAAGAGCTAAGTGCTAGTGCTAAGTGTTACTGCTAGTGCTAGTGCTAGTCCTGGTGATAAGTGCTAGTGTTACTGCTGGAGCTAGTGCTGGTAGTAGTGTTAAGTGTTGGTGCTAGTGCTGGTGTTACTGCCAGTGCTAGTGCTAGTGTTACTGCTGGTGCTGGTGCTAGTACTGGTGTTAGTGCTAGTCCTGGTGCTAATTGCTGGTGCTAGTGTTGTGTTGACTGTCTGAGAAGGTATTCTGTGAATGTCGGCATATAACAATGTATATTTTAGTACATTGATTTATATGTCTACTGCTCACCTGGATATTTTGTTGTATATTCCATTTCATTTTATTTTGTTCTTATTTTACACAGAATTTATATTTATAGTTCTATTTCTATTTTGCATAGTTCTATTTCTATTTTGCTAGTCCTACTTCTATTTTGTAGTTCTATTTCTATTTTGTATTCTTTTATAATTACTGTCGGCTGTCGGGCGTTTTGCACAAAAGGTTTTTCACTCACTGCTTATACTTGAAGGGAAACACATATACAGTATGAGGATGCTACTCATTGACTACATCTCAGCATTCAACACCGTTGTGCCCATCAAACTTGTTCTCAACCTCAGGAGCCTGGGGTTAAACTCCTCCCTTTGCAACTGGATCCTCAACTTCCTGACGGGCAGACCCCAGGTGGTGGGGATGGGCAGTCTCACCTCCTCTGTACTGACCCTGAGCACCGGAGTCCCTCAGGGCTGCGTGCTCAGTCCACTCCTGTATGCCCCTTACATGCATGACTCCAACTCCAACAACATCCTCAAGTTCGCGGATGACACCACCATCCTGGGTCTCATCACCAGCAATGATGAGACCACCTACAGCCAGGGCAACAACCTCTCTCTCAACGTCTGCAAGACTAAGGAGGACGAATTTCCTTCGGGATTAATAAAGTTCTATCTTATCTCTTAAGTTATGATTGTGGATTTCAGGAAGCGACATGGTTATTTTATATTTTTTACAAGAATTTCACTGTTCAGAATGGCCCTGTGTTATGAAGAACACGTGACAATAAAACACTTTTGACTTTGACTTGACTTTAACTGTTTGCAGTTAATGATAGAGTTCATGATTGATTCTCTGTGTGCCTCTGTCATGCTTTATTTTCAATGTTAATATCCCTATTTGTTTTCTCTTTAGGTGCTCAATTTAATTATGGAGTTGTAAAAACGCTGTTGGATTTTGGAGGGGAAGGAGTCCTTTCCCCTCCGGTTGGACGCTTGGATGCAGAGAGCTGTGTAGTCCCCGAATGTGAATAGAGGAGGGTGGGTTCAATTGTTGCCTTTTTGTAAATAACTTTAGATAGAATAGAAACTATTTTTGGAAACTCTGGTTCAGTTTGTACGCTTTTTGTATAGAAAAGTATAGACATTAGTGTTCATTAATCACCAGATGTCGTTTTACACCACGACAAGCACCTTGGTCTGTGTTTTGCCTGCTATGATGGTGGACTGAGTTGAGCCACTCCCAGGCTCTGGGGTCGCTAGGGTGCAGTGGAATTTCAACACGAGCACAATTCTAGCACCCCAACTCTATCTCAACCCACCCCTTATTATTATTATTATTATTATTATTATTATTATTTATATTTTGTAACTTCTTCATGAGTGCAGCTTGAAAGAAATCATGAATTGAAGAGTTGAGAGGCTCAGGTTAGTGCTGAGGTTATCATTCATTACCACAAAGTATTCTCATTATTTTAGGGTTGATTCTTTAGGGTTGCTAAGCGTTTGTGTGGGTGGTGGGTAGCTGGGGCGCGACTGCGTAGAAGCTTGGTGATTAGACAACGCCAGGATGAGTCCGCCGACGCCGGAATGCACGGCGAAGTGCCGCTCGACGAAACACGCCGACCAAGTGGTGGCGGCGATGACAACGCGTGGCTCCGAGAAGCTCCTGCAGGCCTTCCTGGTCGGGCACTGCCACAACGCCACCACCCTGAAGGATGGCTTTGGACGCACCGCCCTGCATCTGGCGGCGTCGACGGGCAAGAGGGCCCTGCTGGAGTGGCTGGTGGAAAGCAAGAACGCGGACATGGGCGCCAAGGACAAGGAGTCTGGGTGGACGCCTCTGCACCGCAGTGTCTTCTACGGCCAGATCCACTGCCTCATGGCCCTGGTCAAGGTGGGTGGAATTGCGAGTGTGTGATTTGATTCACTACTACTGGGAATCATCATTTTTGCATCACGATTTTCATTTTTCACTGAGAAAAAACTATTAAAAGCATGATGGGATGTTTGTTGGGGTTTGTACCAAACACATGTTTTAGATCTGGAGGATTAAGGGTTAGTGTTCGTAGGCCAGGGCATCTCTGCATTACCACAGTACTTAATCTAATGGTGTTAGAAATGTACATTAGACATTTTATATTTGTCAAAAAATTGCAGCTCCTGCGATTTGGATATTGCACTTGGCCGTAGTGCGATCTCGATGATATTTTGATAAAAAATGCAATCAGAGATGCAGGCAGTTTGTGTTTATCAAGGACAAATCTAGCTTGTCATATATTTGAAGAAGGTAGTGAGTAGATTGGGGCAACGTGCAAAACAGTCTACTGTAAGCATTTGTATTTGAATTGTGCTTTTTGTGTATGCTTGTGCTGCGGCAGCATGGAGGACTCCTCTCCTCCCAGGACCGCGAGGGTCTGTCCGTCTTGGACCTCACGATGAAGGACAGACCATCACACGTGGCCTTCAAAAACACTGGTAATCACACAGCCTATGTATGTTGTATGTTGTGTGTTGTATGTTCTCATAACTACTGGCCTTTGCTATAGAGCCAAATGCATGAGAACCATGAGACTCAACCAAAACAATGAATACGAACCATGAGACTCAACCAAAGCAAAGTGTGGGGGACGGGTGCAACATTAGCTGATCGCGGCGTTGGCGGGCAGGCGTGGGTGCCAATAATGTTATGGCTGCTGGGGTTGAAATGTAATGTAATTTTCTTCCCCTCTTCACAGACCCAACTGAGGTGTACACGTGGGGCAATAACACTAATTTCAGTCTTGGCCAAGGGAACCAGGAAAGCAGGCAGCACCCGGAACTGGTGGACTTCTTTGCCAGGAGTGGCGTCTACGTCAAGCAGGTAGGAGTTGAGTTGGCAGCGTTCAGCTATGCTTATGCTTGGCCTTTATTATCCACAAACGTTGACACCTACACTTGGAGAGACTCTATTCAAATTGTAATTATATACAGTATTTCAGAAGTTTATACTCCCAATTTCTACTCCCAACTACTTCAAACTTCACAACTCGGTCCATTTTTCGTCTACTACTTGCCATCGTACTTTTTGTTTAGGCCTACCTCTAGAGCATAGATTCAAGACTCAAGAAGTGACAATTAAACTTCTTGAATCTTGAATCTATGCTCTGCTATAGCCCCTTTGACCCTGGCAGTTTCATTGTGGGAATGTTGGGAAACTGTTCAAATATTTGTACTTGGGTTCAGTTATTCAACAATTCTATAAGTCTAAAACTATTAAGCTTTAATTTAGCAAATTTTACATGACTGCACTGACCACATTTTCTGCATAAAAAGCATTTTCTAGTGTGTCATTGTTTTGTGTCTCATGTCTTGACGGAGTAAGGAACTGTTTACTACCGATATATGGACACGGGGATATGGCTTTCACACCTTAAACGACCTATCCTTCTGTGTCGTGCTCTCTGCTTCCCGGTACTCTGCACCAACGCTATAACAACGTGTTACATTCACAAGCATCCCTGGGGCAAATCCCCCGTGTTACCCCGGCCACCCTGCGAAAACAGAGCGTCCCTTGATGCCCGGTGTAAGTAGCAAGCCTCTTCACCCGGAGAGACTGTCCTAGAAAAGGGATATTGTTTTGTGTCCTTGGAGCACTTTGAAGTCTCCTCTCCTGGTTGAGGGAGTTTTTCAAGAGGACGATCGCAAACCAGCAGTATTTGCTTGGATACCACTTAACGCTAACTCATTGCACTTAGGGCAAAGTAGGTGGTTATTACTAATATGGTCACGGTACATATTGTAATGTAAAACCTTTATGAGCAGCGACAATGTTCGCCTTTCACTACAGGTCATGGCTGGGTGATGAGAAATCGGAGGCCATCAGTGAGTTCATTCTACTAAGTGGAGGAGCGCAGGGCAGGGCAGGTGTACCGGCCCCGGGGCCCACTTGGCCCTGTGCCTCTGTGTAAAGGTTCATTTGTACCTTTGTGTGGCCCCAACCGCCTGGTTAATACCACGCTCGCCCATCCTGCCACCGCAGCTACGGTTTCATGCCACTTGTCACTTTATCAACGGTTATCAAAGCTGTCGCTCACCGTGCCCACATCTCTCAATGCTAATTATTATTCATGGCGCGCAGTCAAATTGTATATATGAAATAAAAAAATGGCATGGGATGCATGTTATTATTCAAAGTGTGGGTTTTTCTTTACATTTTGTGTGAAGGACCAGGATCCATTGAGCCATTTAAACTGTGGGTTGCCATGCTGTTGAACTACTTTAAAATATGGGTTGCCATGTTGCTGTTTTGCACGAGAAGCTCAATGCTTGTGTGCTGTTTATGTCGGCGTGGGGGAGGGGTGTCTCCCTAACTCCGTGATACTTATTGGGGGGGTCAAGTGGATCCCGTTTCACGGCCACCCGGCAGCCGAGCGGGGCTCCGGCCCGCGCACGGCCTCGGAGCCGCTGTCATCTTAACCAATCTGGCAACGGCTGGAGGTTAAATATTAATTCCACAATGACATGTTTTTAATTAAATGAGCCACCCTGTGTGGGTGGATGTTCCCCTCAATGCGGTACTCCAGGAAACATCACTACAGCCTTTTGAGGCTCGATAGGAACCATGGATTAATAATGATGTTTGCTTTTCCACTTGTGCCTCACTCTTTTGTTGGCACGGCTTGTTACTATTACTACGGGTGGGCCTGGCGCAGGCCATGGAAAATAACACATGGCAACCCACCAGGGCAAGATATTTATCAGTGTAATACATTAAATAGGGCCCCACAATGAATCGAAATATTATCAAAATCCTATGTGGCGAAGTCCAATATCCAAATCTCAGGAACAGCTAAGGGTAAAGTGTGTACATTTATAAAACTATTATAAATTAAGTACTGTCGTGCAGGAGAGATGCCCTACAATTAAAAGCATTTTTAATTGTGACTTTTGGCCACTCATCTGAAATGTGTGAGACCACATGTACCGATGTTCCCTCGTCTCTGTGCGGCCAGGTGGTGTTGTCCAAGTTCCACTCGGTGTTCGTGTCACAGCAGGGCCAAGTGTTCACCTGTGGCCACGGACAAGGAGGTCGCCTGGGACACGGGGATGAGCAGACCTACCTGGTACGGAGCTACGGACTAAATATAAAGGGCTCATTGTTGATGGGCTCTGTTCTCTAATGGAATGCTGCAAAGGTCATTGCAGAAAAGTAATTCAGTCTGGCTGCAAATCCGTTGATGCATTCACCCTTTCATCCTTCCTCGCATTAGAGTTTTTGCTGAAACAACATTTTTCAATTATCTCCTGACCTGTGGACTGATTATAACCCAAGCCATGAATGCCCATTAACACTTGTCACCTGTGAGAATCCTCCGCTTTGTCCCCCCAGGTGCCCCGCATGGTGAAGGGCTTGACGTCGCACCACTGCTCCCAGGTGGCCGCGGCCAAGGACCACACGGTGGTTCTCACCCAGGAGGGCTACGTCTACACGTTTGGCCTCAACACCTTCCACCAGCTGGGCCTGTCTCCTCCACCCGCCTCCGCCCATGTCCCCATGCAGGTAGCGGCGGCAGCCAGTTGTGTGTTGTTGGGGGGGGGGGGGGTGTGGTGGTGGTGGTGGTGTACCTCGTTGAAATGTGCCCTACCCTGTTATGTTGCATCTAACATCTAATCAATATATATTGATTAGATGTTAGTTAGATGCTACCATAGCAGGGTTCACCTAAGGATTTTTTCGCATGGTGGCCGTGGGGGTGGGGTCGGGTAGTGGTTTCAATGCAAAGAACTTGCGTGATATTGTGCCTTTTTGCTTTTTG
This sequence comes from Coryphaenoides rupestris, assembly GCA_002895965.2. NCBI lineage: Eukaryota > Metazoa > Chordata > Actinopteri > Gadiformes > Macrouridae > Coryphaenoides > Coryphaenoides rupestris. The sequence continues at coordinate 236,032 of PIJE02000302.1, forward strand.
CTTTTTTGCGCGTTATTCAAATGGGATTAGGGGAAAAAGGGGATTAGGGGATTAAAAGGGGAAAGAAGTGATTATTGCATAGAAAATAGAAAACGACTTCAACTAAATGCCCACGTTGCGACATGTGTGCTGCTCTGAAATGTTCCATGTTGCCTGCTGGAAAGGTAGCATTGCATCATTGTTTTAACCATTGGTTTGCTGTGTGCAGGTCTTTTCTAAGAACCTGCAAGGCAGGACAGTGATCGGTGTGGCTGCCGGGAGGTTCCACACGGTGCTGTGGACCAGGGAGGCCGTCTACACCATGGGCCTCAACGGAGGCCAGCTGGGTGAGCATCAACATAGCACAGCAGGCCCTCTTAGAAGGTACAGCAGGCCCTCTTAGAAAGTACAGCAGGCCCTCTTAGAAGGCACAGCAGGCCCTCTTAGAAGGTACAGCAGGCCCTCTTAGAAGGCACAGCAGGCCCTCTTAGAAGGTACAGCAGGCCCTCTTAGAAGGCACAGCAGGCCCTCTTAGAAGGCACAGCAGGCCCTCTTAGAAGGTACAGCAGGCCCTCTTAGAAGGTACAGCAGGCCCTCTTAGAAGGTACAGCAGGCCCTCTTAGAAGGCACAGCAGGCCCTCTTAGAAGGTACAGCAGGCCCTCTTAGAAGGTACAGCAGGCCCTCTTAGAAGGCACAGCAGGCCCTCTTAGAAGGTACAGCAGGCCCTCTTAGAAGGCACAGCAGGTACGTAATGTAATGATTCAAATGACTTATTTAAGATAAGAAAAGATAGAACTTTATTAATCCTGAAGGATTTTTTTGTGCCAGAGGTTGCTAAATAAATATCAACATGAGAATTAAAACAATATTGCTATTATTATTATTGGTATTATTATTATTTTGATTATATGATTATATTATTATGCCTTGACCCTTGACCTCGTACCTCACCCCCAGGTTACCTGCTGGACCCCAACGGGGAGAAGTGTGTGACAGCCCCGCGGCAGGTGTCAGCCCTGCACCACAAGGACGTCACCATCGCCATGGTAGCGGCCAGCAACGGAGCCACCGTGGTCGCCACAGAGAAGGGCGACGTCTACCTGCTGGCCGACTACCAGTGCAAGAAGCTGGCATCCAGGTGGGCGGCTCGATCCTGGGCCGTTTGGCTCAGATTTGCGCTGTCGTGTTTTTAAGAGGTTCAATGTGGATGGATGCCAATACACAATGTTGTTGTTGTTGTGGGTTTTCTGTTCTATTCCTCGTTCACTGTGGTGAACCCTGACAGGCAACTGAACATCAAGAAGGTTCTGGTGAGCGGTGGCAGCCTGGATCACCGCGTGGCCCCGCAGACCCTCAACGAGGGCCTGGGCGAGAAGGTCACCATTTTGGCCCTGGATGAAGCCGGAAGGGTGAGTTCTCCTGCCAACCAGGACCCAACAGGGACAGCAGTGTCATCTCTTTTTTGGCATCGTCTCATGAATCTGAATCTGCCCGTGTGTTTGTGTTCTGCCAGGTGTTCTGTCGGCGTTCCAGCGGCTCGGTGAGGCCGTGCCGGTGGGCGTACGGCCGGCAGGTCTTCATGTCGGACATCGCCCTCAGCAAGACCGCCATGATGTTCGTCACGCAGGAGGGGGAGGGCTTCAGCGGCGTCTGGGCCGGAGAGTGCAAGAAGGTCGAGGGGAAGAAGGGTGAGGAACCAGGAACCAGGAGAAGAGCTCTAGGAGAGGATGCTCAATACACTCAATACGTTTACGTTTATTTCTATAGAGCACATTTTAAAACGACCACAGTTGACCAAAGTGCTGTACAATAAAATAGCATAAACAAAATGAATAACAATATATGGTTACTGCAAGGAAGCAGGAGACATAATAATATTAATAGTAATCTAAATATACACAAATAAATACGTAAGGAACAATGAAATATGGATAAAATATACAACACAAGGGGTAAAAGTAAAAGACAACCTTAAGGACATTCAAAGGCCTGAGAAAACACATGAGTCTTTAGTTTTGTCTTAAAGATGTCAACAGAGGGGCAACACTTCATTGAACATGCTAAGCTGCTCCAAAGCCTCGAGGCTCCAGCTACAGCGAAGGCAATAGGAACCTGTTGGTTTATAGTTTGCACAACTGTCGTTGCGTAACAAACAAACTGCAGTGTGCTGGGATGCCTGCAGACATGGGCGATGACGACGTCTATAAGGTGGTTCAATATTATGTAGGAGTCTGGCAGCACACTGCTCAATAACACGCATCTCTGGTCCGGAACACGTGTCCGTCGGTGTTCAGGCTACATGGGCGATGTGCTGTAAATACTATGGATTCTAGTCATTGATTCAAATTAAGTCTGAAATTGCTGCACCACCTCCGCCGCCGCCGTCTTCGCCGTGTCTAATGGAAGAAGATGGAGGCTTTGACAGCATCCTGTGTTGGGTTCCAGACGGCGGTGTGGAGGTGTGCGGTGGCGGCCATTCCAGCGCCGCCACGGTGTACGAGCGCGTCCGCCTGGCCAAGATTCCCCACGTCCACCGAGCCGTGGGCATCACGACCGACTCCAAGGGACGCAACTTCGGGGTGCTTCAGTCTGACCCCAAGACGAGGTCAGGGCACCATCATCACGTCTACGATTTTCCCCTCTCTCTCTGTTTATTTTTACACGTTTCCATTTTGGAGATCGATAACATCTCATCTCGCGACGTTTAGATGGGTTTAGCCCCGATATGTTGGATCTATAAGGTTCGGTTCAACTCTAATCAACACTGTAAGCTTATTAAATGTAACACAATAATACACTTTTCTTTTTGGAGAAGAAATGAATGCCCTGCTCGCCATTTCCCCCCAAAGTGGATCCATTTATAAATTTTTTTCCTAATCCGAAGCGCCTAAAATGGCAACGAGGAAAGCTAATCTCTTGTTAATCTTGATCCCTAATGGCTCTCCTGATGTTCCTTCTGCGCAGCTTGTTTGAGGTTCCCAGCGTCACCCCGTCCTGCTTCTACCAGCACTTCGCCGACCTGCTGCAGGAGGCCGACGAGACGGACGCCATCCACGACGTCTCGCTGCAGGCGGGCGACCGCGTCTTCCCCGCCCACAAGTACATCCTGTCCGCCAGGTCCGAGTTCTTCTGCAAGCTGTTCAGGTGTGAGCGCGGCAGCAGTGACAGTGGCGGTGTGGTGGCGGCGGTGGAGGCGGCCTCCGACGGCGAGGTGCAGGTCGGCGAGGACGCGGCGGGCTGCGACCTGCTGATCCTGGAGAAGGTCCCGGCAGACATGCTCGGAATACGCCCTGGCCTTCATCTACACCAACTCCTGCGAGCTGCTGGTGCACGGCACCAGACCCAGAGGAGTGCCGTCCACACCAGACCAGGGCCATGAGCAGGTCCAGGTATGGAGATGATGAGGAATGCTTTCATTCCTGAGGGATTTTATTGTTTTTGGAGTGGAGCCGCCTTGCTTAAGGCTGTTGTGGGGGTGAATGTTCTTGGATCGTCGTTTTAGTAATTCATCTTTTGTTTGTTTTCCCAGATATTACAGCAACCATGTTCACAAGTAAATTGTCAAATAGTAAATGTCTATTTTAAAAATCTATTTTATAACAAAATAGCTTGAATACATAACAAAAAGTCTTCAGCAATGGGAGAATTCAACACATCCATTGGAAAAAAAACCTTGCATATTAAACGGTGGGTGAGTTTAATTTCTTCTTCTTCTTTGGTTCTTTCGTTGTGTCACCCTCCCTGTCCAGGACACCGAGGCGCAGGAGAGGCTGATCAGCAGTCTGCAGGAGTTGGACCTGAGGGGTCGCTCTGCCCTGGAGGTCTACCGATCCCTAGCCCCCGCCGGCCAGAGAGACGGCCAAGACAAGGCCAAGAAGAAGGCCTCCAGGCCGGGCAAGAAGGCCAGGGAAGCCAGAGGAGACAACAAGGGAGGCGCCAACCCTGTGAAGGCCTTGCAGGGCATCGCCAAGAAGCTGGGTCTGGCCAGTCTGTCTGCCAGGTGCGTCCTGCCTACTGTTGTCTCTGCTATGCTATCGTTTAATGCAGAGTTCCTCCATACCCTGGAGTCTGGGAACAAGGAGACAGAAGGAGCCCGCTAAAGAAAGAGATACAGCCAAGACGGAAATACCAAAGTGTTTGTTTGTAAACCCAAAACCCAAAGTCACATTCCAAGATGTGAAAACCCGAGCAACTATTCCCCCCCACCCTGAAATGGTTTGTGCTGATGATGAAAGGCGTACTTCGAGGGTGTACATTACTAAAACAAAAGTTGTTTGAGAATCACCGATTTAATGAATAACACTCAATAACCGGTGCATTTCTTTAATGACTCCAACAGGCTGGATGGTGTCAAGTACGAAAACGGACGGATCAACGCTGTTAACAAAAAGACCGGCAACAAGCCCAAGTTCAGCCAGAAAAAGTGGCAAGTGTGACAAGCCTGTGTTTTGTGTTGTTCATCAAGTGAGTTTATTTGTTCCCCTGAGTAAAAAGGTTTGTCTTTTCGTCTACGCTCCTCTTAGCGGCCACCTGTGTGATGTCACTCTGAAGGCTGAAGACGGGAAGGAGTTTCGCTGTCACAAGAGTGTCCTGTGTGCCCGACTGGGTAAAAACACTTTATATTTTTATTGAAGGAAAACCAAACTCGAAAACGTCTTGGATCATCTTGGATCAAAAGTGATGTAGTGGGTTCCATAGCAGTGATATATGGTCGTGGTTTGATCCTGGGCCAAATGTCGAATCTTTTTGGCCCCTTGTAGGTTACACAAAACGCTATTGTGTGCTTTTATTTGTTATTCGGCAGTTTTGGTTCACCAGGTGACGGCAGTCAAATGTTCCGTCTACACGCCCTCCACAATCTGATTGTCGTGGGTGGAGATAGTGAAAGCAAACATAGCCTGCCTCCTAAATGAAAAACCAGAAGGCATTTCCACATTTTGATAGTGGGTTTGAATGAGCTAAAACTGTGTTTGCTTTTCCTTTTAAATGTTGAGCCACCTTAGATTACCCAAAACCACTTTTGAAGGAAGTAGGTTCCTTCAGCCTGTTGTGTTCTCCGTTTCCACCGTGTTCTAAGGACCTGCAAAGGTTAGGCCAGTTAGTCCGCTGACTATGAAAAAGCAGTTCTATGTCTAAATGTCTCCAAAACATGCATGTCTGCTTTAAAGAAGGCTCCAAATGCACACCTAAGCCGTGTTTCCACCACAGGAGGAACCAGGGTCTAAATTATGTTTTGTTCTGCCCCAAAAAGTTCCTCCAAACGTACCTACAACAAGGCTTTGTTGTACCTTTGCCCAGCTTGTACTATATTTACATTTACATTTAGGGCATTTGGCAGACGCTTTTATCCAAAGCGACTTACAAAGAGTACATTTGTTGAAGGAGAGGCAGCAGTATATCACTGTGGTACCTGAAGATAAGAATAGAGCTGTTTTCGAGCATTCCTATTTACGAGACGAATAGAACGAGTTTCATAATTGCCAAGTTGCCTGCATAAGTAGCTGGGCAGGCGTGCACTATGACATGTGTACTATGACATGGCGTGTACTATGACATACTTGTTGAACACAAATACATGTTCTATATCCATAACTCTTTCATATTTGTGCTTTGCAGTCTGTATAATCTGTTTTGTTATATTTGCAGAATACTTTCATAGTATGCTTGGAAATCCATGGATTGAGGTATGCAGAATACTTCATTGACTTCATTTTTTCATGGTCACTGTCTCTGAGAAATAACGTTTGTCTGGTGCCCCCTGCAGGCAACATCTTGTACTGCACTGGAAATGCCCACCAGCTCAGAGGTCCTGCAGGTCATCCTGGAGTACATTTACACTGACGACTCTCCCGTCGTCAGAGGTCCGCTCTTAAACACAATGCTGTGTACTTCATGTATCAGAGCATTACGTCGTATTTCGTTGGGAGTTTCTGTCATGGATCTGTCGTCTCCTCTTCCCCTCAGATTGTCTGAACGTTGAGTTTCTGTGCAACGTTCTGGTGGTCGCCGACCAGCTCCTCATCACCCGCCTCAAGGAGATGTGTGAGACCGCCATCACAGAGAATCGTAGGTCACCCCCTCCTCCTCCTCCTCCTCCTCCTCCTCCTCCTCCTCCTCCTCCTCACCATCCATATCATTCCTTGTCTTTGGTTTATTAATAATCGTAACCAAAAGTCCATAGTTGTAGCATGGCCCTGAGGAGAAACCGAATGATATTGTTTTGATGCAGCAACAGCACACGCATGTAGCATGGCTGCTACATCCTGCTAGTTTAGTCTTTATGTGGAGTGTGAGTAGAGTTGGTGGGGGGGGGGGGGGGGGTGATGTACGAGGTCAGGGGTCAAGGGGGTATTTCAAACCCTCGAGCACAATGATCTGCTACACTGGCCGACGTAGAAGTTCACCCTCCCCGCTACACGCCACTCAGGATGCTTTGCTTTGGGGCTCCTCCTCCTCCATCTCCTCCTCCTCCTCCTCCTCCTGGAAACGGGTAGAAACCAGTTTATTGCAGAGACTCAGAGTTAGAGAGTTGAAGTTTTGCAGGCAAATTCAGCACTCTGTCTTGAAGTGTGTGTGTGTGTGTGTGGTAATGGCTGGTTTAAGATAAGATAAAACTTTATTCATCTTGTGTCAGAGGTTGCTCAAAAATCAAAACGTAACAATAAAAACAATAGAACAATACATGTAGAGTGTATAGGCCTAATAGAATAACAATACTAAGTCTAAGAAACTATCCTATGTGTGTGGGCCTGGATTGGCCAAATGCTCCACAGGTGTGCAGCAGCCTTTACAGTAAGCAGCCTTTAAGCAGTTGGTGGCTGCTTAAACCAGCCACCAACTATCAACCACACACACACACACACACCACCCGGACATGGCTGCATGCATCAGGCCTCCCTCACCCCGGTGTTCCTCTGTGTTTCCAGTGACCTTAAAGAACGCCGCGGAGCTGCTGCAGTTCGCCGCCGTGTACAACGCGGAGCAGCTGAGACTCTCGTGCCTCCAGTTCGTCGTGCTCAACGTGGCCGCCCTGCTAGAGGCCAAGTGAGCTGCCGCTGAAACTGCCCGTGATTTGTATTCCCTCTCGTTCGTTTTGTCCTGCCAAGTCACGCAGCGGGGGGGGGGGGGGGGCGTGGCCTGCCTGGCAAACACGCAGCCCGTTACTCACCGGGGACAAAATGGTCTTGGCTTTGAACGTGGTTCTGGCCGCGTGATCGGTTAAAATCAACCTAGTTCTGAGCTTCTTGGGTTTCTTAGCGTGGAGATTTAGAATAGCAGGGATGTGAAATTAATCCAGATATCGTTGGAAACGGTGTGTGTGTGCATGTGCGTGTGTGTGTGTGTGTGTGTGTGTGTGTGTGTGTGTGTGTGTGTGTGTGTGTGTGTGTGTGTGTGTGTGTGTGTGTGTGTGTGTGTGTGTGTGTGTGTGTGTGTGTGTGTGTGTGTGTGCCTCATGTGTCTCATCAGAGCCCTGGATGTTCTCAGTGATGACGTGTTGCTGGAGCTCTCAGAGTCCTACAAGCGCATGGTGAGTCTTCTCCTGGCCTGGGGTGACCCCCTCCCCAACACACACACGCACACATGCGTTGTGTTGGGCCAATTCATTCTGTGTAAAGTCTTGTTCGTGCGTGTCGGATCAGCCCTGTTGTTCGTGGTGTTGGCCGCCCCCGCCGCCGCAACACCACAGCTGATCTCTCTCTCTCTCTCCTCTCTCTCTCTCTCTGTCTCTCTGTGTGTGTGTGTCTGTGTTTTCAGATCCCAGCCATGAAGCAGAGGGTCATCACGCCGTACTCGGACACCCCGGACCTCCGCGAGTACGTCGGCGGTGGGGGGGAGGAGGGGGACGAGGGGGAGGGGGAGGACTCGGAGTCCGTCGTGCTCAGTCCCAAAACACGCGGCGAGTTGGATCGCTCGTGCAGGTCGGGACCCCTCAAATCGTCCGTTTTTGTCGCCAAGTCCGATGATCAAGTCTGGCTCACGTTCTCCGACTCGACACCTGCTTAACGAAAATGATGTGATGTTGGCCTCCTCTGCTTCCCCGCAGGGAAACGCTGTTCAAGAAGGCCAAGGTGAAGGCGAAGAAGAAACCGCGTAGACGCTTGGAGAGTTCCGGAGGCTATGCCATCTCCGATCGGATCCAGAGTCCTCCCGTGGCCGGTATGATGGATACGCCTCATTTAAAAAGTTGTACTGAGCGGTGGGCGCTGAGGCCGCCATTGACACTGCTCAGGTACATTATCACCTCGAGCAAAAACTCCCAACTTAAATTGAAATTCGACCGTGAAAACGAATCAATTATTTGGCCAATTATTTGGGTGAGATTTCCTCGCTCTTCTTGGGAATCAATTTTTTTGTATATAATAACTTTTCTCTGGCGTGATTTTTCACACCACTCGTCACTGGCCTGCCAATCTCATTTCGTCCCGAGTTTTTGGATTAATTTCGTGGTTTAAATGTCGCAGTAGGTGACGCAGTAGAACAGATTGCTTGTGTCTGCAGCCTCCTCACCCCCCCTTCGCACACGCATACATTTCACAACAACGGCATCAATAATAAAGAAACGTATGCGATGCAATAATAAGTGAGTCTGTTGTTCTGGTTGGGTCTCCTCCTCCTCCTCCTCCTCCTCTTCCTCCCAGTCGTGTCCCCTCGCCTGGGGACGTCCAGCGCGGCCAACAACTCCATCGACTCTCTGCAGGGGGCGATGACGACCTCCGACTCCGACGGCAGCTCCAGCCCCCGGGACCTGCAGTCGCCCGTCTTCCACGACGAGGCCGAGGTCTCTCTCTCTCCGTCCCTCTCTCCGTCCCTCTCTCCGTCCTCGCATGACGCTAGCGTTTCCGATCGAGGGCGACGTCCACGAGAAAAAACGTTTTTCCGTCCACGGACCGCAAACCATTTCCAGAACGCTGTCTCCATCCGTCCACTCAAACGTTCACAAGCCAGAAACCACTGTCTGATCGAATCACGCAATTAAAACAAAACATGCTCTTTTAAAACGTATGTGCATTAGTGTGGTGGACATGGCTATAGTTGTCTCCCTCCATGAAATTCATTTTCAGAAATCAATTTACTTGTGTGTCTATAGCAAGACAGTCTGACTGGGGGTTCCTCGTGTCAATACAAATGGTACATAATACAAATCTGCTTTGCTATCCAAGACACAACACCAGGATGATATAATTTACATTTACATTTAGGGCATTTGGCAGACGTTTTTATCCAAAGTGACTTACAATAAGTACATTTGTCGAAAGAGATAACCTAACATAAGATAAGATAGAACTTTATTAATCCCGAAAGAAATTCTTGTGCCAGGTTGCATAGCAATACAGTACAATAAAACAATAGAAAAATACACAGAATAATACAAATAAACTAACAGATTTACAAATGTACAGTCAAAATATACAAATATATAAATATATAGACAAGATAAGATATTCAGACGGCGAAAACAATTTGTCATAATTGAAGTGTAATACTGTGATGATAATAATAATGGTTAGGGGACGTATTGCACCTGATAGACAGAATATTAAGATAATGTTATAATGTTGAAAGGTAATGTAGGAGAGGTATTGGACATGACATTAAGAATATGATGAATGAAGAATATAATGTGATGAGAGGAGGTGAGGGGTAGTATTAAAGATATTTAGAGATCACATTAAATTATTATACATAAAGATAGGAATAGAGCAGGTTAAAAGCATTCATAGTTGCAAGGTTAATTATGAGTTTCTTAATTGCGAGGTTGGCTGCATAATATCTGGGATAAGATAATGACCCATGGCTTGACCTGGCTTGACCTCCTGTGACAGGCGGAGAAGGCCGTCGGTCAGAGCGTCACCCTGACCAGCACCGCGACTTCACCGGGTGACGGAATTCACACCCCACCCAGTAGCTCTGCGCCAAGACTCATCCCCAAGGCCCCGGCCAGGTAAGATCTCATCCTCCTCCTCCTTCTCCTCCTCCTCCTCCTGAGATGAATACTAAAACACACCGGTCCTGATCTGGTGGTGGTGGAAAATATGACGAGTGTTTGGGCATGATGCACGATTCCTCTTAGAATTTAATTTGTCTTCATTCCGATAAGCGTCATATCCCCAGAGAAGCTATTCAGGGGATTACAAACTCTTTTCTTGGACCGTGTGTTCACCTACTTGACTTGGAGATGTGGAGCTTCCATCCAGAAGTCTGTCTTCGCTTAAAGGGTGGGGAGGGGAGTGGGAAGCGGGGTTTGTGGTGGAACTAAAACAATAGAAGCGTTCCCAAACCCTGACGAGCGCTGCGTTCCCGGTGCCCAGTCCTGCAGGTCCATCGGTACCGGTCCTGGACCTGAGAGCCATCATGGACCTGGAGGCCAGCAGCTGCGCCAACTCTCGCCACCTGGAGCCCCCGCGGCCAAAAGCTTGGGAAGGTTGGTTGGGCTTGAAGATCTGGTCCTTTTTGCTTGTTTGTTTGTCTTTGTTTGTTTGGTTGCTTGCTTTTTATGCAAACCGGGCGGTAGCAGCAGTTTCACAATCTGGCAACATGGGATGATGTGTCGTCGGCGGGCCAGAGGGTTGATGAGCTCGGTCTGTTTAGTTTTGTTATTCGTAGCGACGCCACAACCATCCCTCTCGGCGTCTCTCCTGTCTCATACCCACGACTGCAAGCTAGTTCTCAAAAAATGAGAATGTTGTGGATATCGACTAATGTCTAATGAGAATATTTTGCAAAAGTACTACAAGTGATGTCACCGCTCATACATTTCATGCGTAGCCTGCCTTTTTTAATATTGTTTTTAATATAGCTGCATTAAAACACAAGTCCCCTAGTCTGAAGGATAAACCACAACTAATGGTTTGTCGAGACATCTACAAAAGCTGTGTGTGTGTGTGTGTGTGTGTGGCAGCAAGCTCTCTGCTGTCCCGACCAAGTTGTCCCAGAAGCAGAGGAAGAGGATGGCTCAGCCAATCAGGGAGCTCCCCGAGGTGGGCGTGGCCAGCACTACCGCCGCCGCCCCCACGGTGACCCCCACTAAAGGCAGCGGCAAAGCCTGGTGAGACGCCACTCAAACTCTTACTGTCTCTCTCTCTCCCTCTCTGTGTCTCTCTGTGTCTCTCTCTGTCTCTCTCTCTCTCTTTCTGTGACTCTCTCTCTCTCTGTTTATTTCTCCCTGTCTCTCTATCTCCATCTCTCTCTCTCTCTGTCTCTCTCTCTATCTCTCACTGTCTCTCTCTATCTCTCTCTCTCTGTCTCTCTCTCTGTCTCTCTCTCTGTCTGGTCATGTTTCTAATACATTAGAGGAAACCCTTCGCTTGGCAGAGACTTAAACACACGAGTACATTACACAGACATTAGCAATGCTCAAAGAGACATTGATGGCGCTGTGAAACATTAAAAGACACTTTGAAAACATTATGCAGCATTAGGAGACATTAAGGACATTAAAAGAGACATTCAAAAAGACATTAAACGCATGACAAAACGTTAAAAGGCAGCAATATGGTGATCAGGATGAATTCTGAACCCAACGACCCCCCCCCCCCCGTCTCCAGGGGAACAGCGGTGACGCCGCCCTGTTCCGCTCGCTCCTTCCGGGACCTCCTGGCCGAGGAGGAGAGCATCGTGGGTAGCGGCGGAGGGAGGGGCGGGCCGCTGTGGGTCGCCGCCCCCCCGCAACAAGGGAGCTTGGTCGCCGTGACAACGCCGAGAAGGGTCACTTTCAAATGTGCCGAACCCAGTGAGCCCGACAAAGCACCCGGGTAGGTGACCGTGTACACACACACACACACACACACACACACACACACACACACACACACACACACACACACACACACACACACACACACACACACACTCATGCACACGTTCACACACACACTCAATGTACACACACACACACACACACACAATGAACACACACACACACTGCACAATGACTGAATCCAAGGCGTTGTTGAGCAGGTCTACGAGGGACCGATGCGGAGATATCAGCTCTGGGTTCTTCACCGTTGCTAGTAAAGTGATGCACGTGCTCCATAATACTCCATAATACTCAATTATTTTATGAATTAATTAATACCAACATGTATATTGTGGCTGCTAAAGAGCTACACAGTTAATACTCAGCTTGTGTCGACTCCTCCCCAACTCTCCAAAAAATGGTGTCCTTGGTCGTAATTAATCTATCATAATCATAAACAGCTAAAATGTCATAATGATAATCACAGAAAATACAGAAAGATACTCAGAGCAGACCGGCACATGTTTCTGTCCACTGGGTGGCGATGTTGAGGCGCCACCACCTTGTGTGAAGTCTTTCTGTTCATTTGTATTTGCATACAGTATTTCTTTCTTCTTCATAAAACGACTCAATAAAACGCCGAAGACCAATCGACGCGCACTCTACATTAAGTTTTAATGTCAACCAAAATCCACCGCTAGGACACACACACACACACACACACACACACACACACACACACACACACACACACACACACACACACACACACACACACACACACACGTGTGTTCTTACGTGGATGATAACAGTGTCTGAGCGGGGCAGGAGTTAGATGACCAGAGTCGGGGTCATGATGACCACTGACTTTCGGGGTCAGTCTGACCTTCGCCCCCCGACCACCACTTCCTCCTCGTCCTCCTCCTAATCCCACCGCAGGGAGAAAGACACAGCCGACTGCAGCTGAGATGTTCCTGGTAACCTGTGCTGCAGTTCATACACTAACTGCTGTTTTATTTTTATGGACACGACGAAACTCGTCGGACAAAGTTGGACATTAAAACGACCTCTCCGATGCGGCGCTATCAAAAATGAGACCGTACGTTTCGGTTTGTGTGCGCAAAATCTAATTTCCTTGCCCTTGTCGGATCGACTTGGGGATGACTTTAGCTTCTGAGCGTATTTTCAAGTGCAGATGCTTTTATTTGATCAGAGGTCAGATTTCCACAAAGTGTGCGCCCCCTGTTCCAGTCTGTCGTCTGGACGATTAGGATCCGTCACTGTACATTTTTAGACTGGTACGCACATCTCTCAGCAAAACTCTAAATAACATTGATTATTTATTGATTTATTTTATTCTTTGTATATTTATCATTAGTATAGTATAAAAAAAATTCTACAAACTCATTATGTCACGTTGGTCTATTTACATTTACATTTACATTTAGGGCATTTGGCAGACACTTTTATCCAAAGCGACGTACAAAGAGTACATTTGTTGAAAGACAGACAGCAACACGCCAACAAAGTGATGAAGATAAAGGGAGAGAGGGAGCCGCACCTCCTCCTATAGAGGTGACGACCATAGAGAGGCAGCTGGGCCTGAATCCCCCTGACGGTAACCACCATCGATAAGAGCAGGGGGTCATGTCACCATGTCACCATGTCACATCAATCACCCACGAGGGAGCCTAGGACCCCCCCCCCCCCCTGTGTGTGTGTGTGTGTGTGTGTGTGTGTGTGTGTGTGTGTGTGTGTGTGTGTGTGTGTGTGTGTGTGTGTGTGTGTGTGTGTGTGTGTGTGGTGTGTGTGTGTGTGTGTGTGTGTGTGTGTGTGTGGTGTCCGAGTGAGTCTTAGTCTCCGAGTGAGTCTCTGAGTCAGTAGGAAGTGTTGCCTGCCCAGCAGCATCATCTGTGCCTCTTCCACCGTCCAATCGACTCGGAATGCCGCGGCGGTGCCAAGGCTCTTCAGCCGTCGGTGGATGCACTGATTTTCATTTCCATTTTCATTTCCTTCGCTGCTCCTCAACCTGGCTTTGTGTCGTCTCCAATGCGGTGATGACGTAAATGCATCGAGGATTCTGCATCCGCTCTGAGCTCTGAACTGCACCCCAGAGAGAGAGAGAGAGGTTCGGCACCAACCACGGGCAGTTTATCGCACTGCATCCCAAACACGATAGATAAGAAGATAAGTTGAAAATCGGTTATTCTAAGTCATTCTTTAAAGTGCCTTCCTAAATGTTCGCTCTAGTCACACCTGTAAACGACACATGCTCTGCCTACGCTGTGCATCCCAGGGCGGCAGTAGCTCAGGAGTATAAAGAGCGGTTTGTTGGCACAGGGAGGTTGCTGGGTTCGATGCCTGGGCTTCCATCCTCGCTAGCTAAGTGTGGAGGTGTACCCTTGAGCCAAGAACACCAAACCTACACCCTACCTCTTCCTCCTAGCTAAGTGTTGGAGGTGTCCCTGAGCAAGACACCACCTAACCCTACCTGCTCCTCCTAGCTAAGTGTGGAGGTGTCCCTGAGCAAGACAACACCTAACCCTACCTGCTCCTCCTAGCTAAAGTGTTGGAGGTGTCCCCTGAGCAGGACACCACCTAACCGCTACCTTGCTTCCTCCTATCTAAGTGTGGAAGAGTGTCCCTGAGCAATACACCACCTAACCCCTAACCTGCCTCCGTGACGGTGGTATGAATGGGTAAATTGAATGGGCTTTTAGTTCCAAAGTTACTTTTGGATAAAAGCGGATATATACATGCAATCCGGTTTTTACCATCCACCTGTCAGCGTCGGTTTACTCAAAGCTGGTGTCTGAGTCTCTCCCGGTGCACACGGACTCAACTTCTGCCCACCTCACGCCTCATTTGTAGTCACCGTGCTGTAGGAGGGTGAACCCACCTGACTGGAGCATCGGGTGCACAGAACTGCATCATTAGTCGGCGAAGCTGTGGCTATAAATAACTGTCGCACGCACGTCACAAACGGAATGACGCTCAGTGGTGTGTTTGTCGTCTCCCCCTCTCTCTCCCTCACCCCCTCTCTCCCCCACCCCACCAGGCCATGGGTGCTGGGCGTGGTGGGCAGCCCCCCCCCTGCCCCTCGGCGTCACCTTCGGCAACATCGTGGAGGAGGAGCGACGGCAGGAGGCGGCGTTGATCCGCCGCCGAGACAAACCCCTGGCCCTCATCCAGGGGAGTGGGGGGGGGTGGGGTGGTGTGGTGTGTGTGTCTGTGTGTGTGTGTGTGTTGTGTGGGTGTGTGTGTGTGTGGGGGTTGTGTGTGCACGCAGGTGTGAAAAGTATGGAGTTTGTTTGAGATAAGTTCGTCGGTTATTTCTATTTCTATGTAATTTGCAGTTACATGTCAAGCGTTGTTTAACTTTGATCCGTCTATATTGTTCTAGCAGTGTGCTTCAGGTATATGTCTAGGTCATTTCTATTTCTATGTACAGGTATTTGAAGTACATGTCAATCATCTTATTTTAACCTTGATCATCTGTATTGTTCTACCAGCGCGTAATCCATTTAACATTTACTATTGCATCAATATTGAGACGTTAAAGCAGAACTTCAAGAGGTCTTCCAATTTAGTTCTGGAAATGTACGGAATTTAGTGTGTGTCTGTCTGTCTGTCTGTCTGTCTGTGCATGTGTTGTGCATGTGTGGTTGCCGTGTGTGGTGTGTGTGTGTGTGCGCGCATGTGTGTGTGTGGTGTGTGTGCATGTGTGTGTGCATGTGTGTGTGCCTAGGGCTGTCCTTGTCTCTGCGTGTTGTTCAACACGGCTGCAGCATGCGTGCTCCGGACCTGACGTGTGGCGTGTGGCGTGTTAGAGAGGGTATTTGAGTGTTCTGAGTTCTAATGACCACCGTGGTCGTTTGAAGAGCGACTCGGACCACTGTCAACACCTCGGGGCGGGGGGGGATGTCCCAGTTCCATCTTGTTTTCCCTTCTCTCGGGCCTCCTGCTCGCCATTATGTACAACGGTATTATTACCATTTTTGCGTTCGACGTCTCGTCAGCGTTTTCGTAACCCCTCGGCGAAAACCGCGAGTGGTTTTTGGTCGGTCAGCCGTTCGTTCCGGGGTTCAGACGCATCGCTTTCCCCTCCGACTCTCTCAACCCCGCCCCCTCCGACTCTCTAAACCCCGCCCCCCCGCCAACTCTGTAACCCCTCTAATCCTCCGCTCTCTAACCCCGCCCCCCTCTGCAGATCGAGGAGTGTGCGATCCAGGAGCTGCTGTTCCACTACCGGGCGCGCGACAACCCCGATGAGCTGATCCTGGTGGAGCGGTCGTCCCCGGGCCCATGGCCACGCCCCCACCTGGAACAAGCAACACTAGTGGTCACGCCCACCGCGCTCCGGTCAGGTGACGCCCAGCCCCGCCCCGCCCCGCCCCCCCGACCTCCAATCACACAAGACGGCTCCGTGTCAAGCCCCCCCCCCCCCCCCCCCTTCAAGCTCAGCTGGCCACCACAGTGTGTGTGTGTGTGTTGTGTGTGTGTGTGTGTGTGTGTGTGTGTGTGTGTGTGTGTGTGTGTGTGTGTGTGCGCTGAGTGTGATACAGTGCAGATGTGCTTCACTTTGCCAGTGTTCCATCACATGGTCTTTATTGTGTTGCTGCTTTGCACTTTGTGCTACTTTAGTATTTTTCTCTTATTTGCTCGGCAAATGTGATGCCAGAGAAGAAGAACAGTGTGAGTTTTCTTTTCTTCTTTTCTTTTCTTTTTTGCTTTTCGAGAAAACAATTGTTATTCTTTATATTTTGCGATGTTCGACTTGCCAAAGATTCAGAACACCCGGATCCAAGCGTCGGTGCACGAGTGACCCCTGTGTCTGCATTTAGAAGCACAGTCGCCAGGGGTGGGGGTGTGTGTGTGTGTGTGTGTGTGTGTGTGTGTGTGTGTGTGTGTGTGTGTGTGTGTGTGTGTGTGTGTGTGTGTGTGTGTGTGTGTGTGTGTGTGTGTGTGTGTGTGTGTGTGTGCAGGTATAGACACGTGTGTGTGTGTGAGACAGAGTGCCATGTGTATATATACACACACACCGCTGCATGTACATCCATCCATACAGCCACCCCCCCCACCCCCCGGGAGTTCATGGGTTTCTGTCCTCCTCAGCGTTTTGCTTTTGGTTTTGTTAAGCTGATGATTAGATTCTCAACGCTGGCCCGGTGTCTCAGATCTGGAGCAGAAGACTCCTGCAGTCTCTGAGAACTGAAGACTCTGAGCTGTGCTAAGCAATAAAAGTACTAAAGCTCTCCCTGGTCCTCTGATCCTTTTTCATTTGGTTACTGACACGCTTTAGATAAGCAGACTGGATAAAATGAACAGATTAAGATTTCATTTAACTGTCATTAAACTCTTTTTTTTCTTTCTTTTCCCTTTCTTCTTTCGGCAGCTTTTTTAATTGCCGCAATATCCCGGAGACTCGATCTTTCTGTCGCCAAATTAAAAGGTTATACAAAAAAAGGTTGGAAAAAGCCTCATCGGATCTAATAAAGATAACGTTTCATTTTGCATTCGTCTTCTGATCCGGTGTCTCTCCGCTGTGCGAGCAAACGATGAAGCCATTATGGAGTCCTTGCCTGTGATTAGAGATAATGACCTCGCTGGGCGAGGTGAGTGTGACGGCGCCGTCGGCCCGTTTATTGGACGTGATCACGACAAGAGCATCGAATTAGCAGCCGGCCACAGATGGCGTGTGTGTGTCTGTGAGTAGTAATGAGAACGGCTCATTAGAATACTTACGCGCAAAATGACACGGTAATCGAAGGGGTAAAGGTGACGACCCCCTCGTTAATGCATTATCTCGCATTGTCCCCGCTCCCAGGCAGATACATGATCGTTTATATCTGCACACATGGAGATCATTTTAGTGAATTGAAATGGAAACCGAGTTGGAGAGAGAGATGGCAGGATCTTGGATGACTTGTCACTCCTACGATGCCAACACCGCGTGTGCTTTGTTTACATCAATCAAATCAAACTCATGGCACAGGGGTGCAGAGGAGCATTATTAAGGTCATGATTTGGTAACAGGTGTGGAATAAATAAGATTTAATATAATCCTAACCCTTAACTAACCCATTCTACTAACCCTAACTGAACCAGTCTACTCGCCTTAACTAAACCAAATGTAATCAGTCTACGAAGGGTCTGCTGTATGTGTGGTCTGTGATTGGCTGCTCACGTTCAGCGACCTGCCCTCACAGCAACGGGTCGCTTCTCAGCTCTTTTTAAATTTCGGAACCCAATCTTGGCTTTGCCTACGTTATGAGCGTTTTTTGAAGCATATGGTTTTACAATTTGTAATATGGCGTCTGTGCCCACAGTGCAGTGGGCACGGTTTGGCCTGAAGTCATGAGGGAGATTGGTGTGACAGAAAATACTTTTTAGTAATTTTTCTTGGGTTATTTTTTTTGTACAAAGGGTGTGGGGGTAACAGTGAGTGGAATAGAGAGTTGTTATTGGACTCCCGTCCAGACAGATGGTAAAGTCATGGAGGCCGCTGTACAGACGGGGAATATTCTCACCGTGTGTTTGTTTATGGAGTGTGTGTGTGTGTGTGTGTGTGTGTGTGTGTGTGTGTGTGTGTGTGTGTGTGTGTGTGTGTGTGCGTTTTGTGTGTGTGTGTGTGTGTGTGTGTGGGGGGTGGTGGTTGGTTTAGAACTCTGAACCAACACACACACACACACACACACACACGTCACTCAGCTGTCACTCAACTGCCTCGTCAATACAACTTGATTCTTGTTTCTGCTGTGGCTGCGCTTTGTGACGGATTGACTTGCAATCGCCGGTCCGTCCAAAATCGGCATCGACATGCGGTCGTCGTGAACTATTTACGGGCGGTGAGCCGATGCGACCTCGGTTTGTCTCCGATTTTTATGAAAGTTTTCAGCTCACAGATTGATTTAGTGTTCAATCATCAAGTGTACCGTTAATATTTAGCCTCGTCGTTAGTCTGTAATTGCAAACGCCGCGGAGACGTGCTCCGGACCCGTTACCCGCTGGGCCCTCTCAGCAGACGTCTTGTTGACTCCCTCCCGTCCGAGAGGAAAATACTTGTTGACACAACGTGGCCTCGTTTCAAACCATCCCACGAGGGTCTGGCTCTGCTTCCCCCACTTCCAGCAGATATGTTTGAAAAGCTCTTCAGGGTGTTTCTATACACTCTGTCTGGACGCTCGTCTGGCGTTGGATGCGTTGGACACGCAGGGGAACGAACACGCCGTGTTATGTGTTAGATTGTGTGTCTGCACGCAGCGTAGACACCGGCTGTGCGCACCGTGGATCCCTTGTTTCCCCATTTTCTATATTCCCCAGTGGACACTATAGAGGACAAATATGGGACAACTCCGTCGGCATGACATGTAAACATCGTAAACAAGCCGAAGACAATGAAAACCACGATGCCGTGCCTCGGGATATCGTGCGGAGATAACTGTGTATCATTTCATGGTGCATTATGGGTATTTATTTATTTATTTGTTTATTTGTTTGTTTGACAGGGACATTGTAACGGCGTCTGTACCAGAGTTGGCTAAAAGCTCATTTGCGTTTGTAGTGTATTAAATATTGCACTTTACTGGGGAACCATATTTGTACACATTATGTTGACCCACCGGCCCCCAAATTGTGCGCTTTATAGGACCGGTTTGGAACACAACCTCCGCATCCGCTGCTAGTCAGTGTGACAACGCCACTGTGGCAAATTGCAGTAATCACAATATTGGCGCCGTATGCAAGGTAGCCTGTATTGGCTTTGTGTTAACTAAACATATATCATGTAGCTGTTCTACCTGTATATCCGCACCCATCACTCTCTACTATATCGGTAACAGTGGATTTCATTTATACAATCGCTTTCTACCCAAAGGTCTTTACACGTATCCGCCTCCACGTTCATCCATTCATACACCGACGGCGGTGTCAACCATGCAAGGTAACAACCAACACGTCAGGAGCAGGTAGGGTTAGGTGGTGTCTTGCTCAGGGACACCTCCACACTTAGCTAGGAGGAGCAGGTAGGGTTAGGTGGTGTCTTGCTCAGGGACACCTCCACAACTTAGCTAGGAGGAGCAGGTAGGGTTAGGTGGTGTCTTGCTCAGGGACACCCTGCCACACTTAACTAGGAGTAGCAGGTAGGGTTAGGTGGTGTCTTGCTCAGGGACACCTCCACACTTAGCTAGGAGGAGGAGCAGGTAGGGTTAGGTGGTGTCTTGCTCAGGGACACCTCCACACTTAGCTAGGAGGAGCAGGTAGGGTTAGGTGGTGTCTTGCTCAGGGACACCTCCACACTTAACTAGAGGAGCAGGTAGGGTTAGGTGGTGTCTTGCTCAGGGACACCTCCACACTTAGCTAGGAGGAGCAGGTTAGGGTTAGGTGGTTGTCTTGCTCAGGGACACCTCCACACTTAGCTAGGAGGAGCAGTAGGGTTAGGTAGTGTCTTGCTCAGGGACACCTCCACACTTAACTAGGAGGAGCAGGTAGGTTAGGTAGTGTCTTGCTCAGGGACACCTCCACACTTAGCTAGGAGGGGAGGAGCCCGGGGATCAAACCAGCAACCTTCCAGTTGCCAGACAACCGCTTTGACCTCCTGACCCACTGCCACCCTGTCACCCATGCTCTGTGGTTACGTTTACCATTGTACTGGTAACTCTCGTAGACTTCTTTAAAACAGCTTTGTAGGATCCTGGCAGGTAAGACCAAATTAACTGACGCGTCACCTCTCTCTCTCTCTCTCTCTCTCTGTCTCTCTCTTTCGCTCTCTCTCTCTCCCCACTCCCACTCCCCCCCATAATTCCTGGTTTAGGTGTTATTCATACGCGTCTTAGCCCCGGAGCGCGGCCCTGCGTCGCAAAGCCACTTCCGCCTCTTTAGCGTTTCCCATCGGCGGCCGGGTGAGCCCTGCCCCACCCCCCCCTGCCCTGCCCCCCCTCGCCCTGCAATCCCATTTAGCGGACATGGAGCCTGTTAGCATGGGATTAGCTAACGGCGCCACGACCGCTCGCTCACTCTGTGGGCTAAGACCATTAGGAGCTCTGGAGGAGGAGGGACATTAGTCTTGCTGATCCCATCATAATTTTAAGAAGTGTCTGTAAAGTTTTCAAATCAACACTGAAGTGTAGAAAGTCCCCTTCTTCTAGAAGCTTCGACCACTCACAGGAATGGGAGGAGTTTTCTTTGGTAGAATATCTCCAGAAGGAAAAATGAAACGAGGCATAGCTCCGCCCCCTTGCCGTTCCTGGTTTCCGGCCCTCCTCCCCTCAAAACCCAGTTCTGCTAGAACATAATCGTGACATTTTTTTTTAGGCTAATATGTGAGCTGAGGTAAGCCACAGTTTATCCTGATTCACATGTTAAAACCCCAACTAAAATCCATCCGTCCTCCGGGGGAACGTTTGAACAATTCCACTCATCCTCTCATCAATCCCTGTTGAGTATGTGGAGGCTATTAGCTCCCTAAATGCCTCCTGCAGATTCCTCCTGGTTCTTCTGGCTACCGTTGGATTACGACCCCCCCTCCCCCCCTCTGCTTGTCATGGATCACAAACGCCTCGTAATCAGGTGTCCTCGGGGCCACTCGACCTGCCCAGGGGGCCCGACACCACTTCAGGTTACAGGCTGCTGAGCCAAAAACTGTGCAGTAAGCACCCCAACACACACACACACACACACACACACACACACACACCCACAAACTGACCCGCATCCACGCACATGCATGCACACACACACACACACACACACACACAACGCATGCATCCACGCATGCACACACACACACACACACACACACGCACTCGGGCATGCACATGCACAAGCACACTCAAGCACACACACATACATACAGTACATGCACACATAGATGCATGCACACACACCCACACACACCCCCATGCTCATGCATGCGCACACACGTGCATGCCACACACTCCACACATGCACATGCGAATGCACATGCGCAAGCACACACACATACACACATCCACACATCCACGCATGTGCACACACACACACACACATCCACCCAAACACGTACACACACCCAAACACACATCCATCCATGCACACACACACACCACACACACACACACACACACACACACACACACCCATGCACACATAACGCACAAATACAAAGAACGTGTGTGTTATTGTGACAGTCGTCTAGCAGCGGTGACCCAAACTGACCAGAATGTACATTTACTTGAGAAGATTGACGGCTTCTTCTACAGTTCCCCTCATTTCTCTTCTCTTTTCCTTACATACATTTATTTTTTGTCACGGCGACTCTGGAAATCCCATCTGCTCCACCTGCTTGTGATCCACGACCAAAACCAACCGTGATGCCGTCAGCCCAGCAGCAGCAGTGGTGGCGGCGGTGGCGGTGGCGGTGGGAGGAGGATTCATTTTTCTAACGGCGCAAACTAACTCAAGACACCTGGAAATAACGTTAATAAAGCTCTTCTGGGGCGACGGCAGCGCGGGCGGGCGGAAGACGAGACGATGGAGAGATAGAGGAGAGGAGGAGGAGGATGAGGAGGAGGAGAAGAAGAAGATGGAGTGAGCAACGGAGGAGGAGGAGGAGTTCTGTTATTGTTGGATTGTCGGTTGCAGTTTGGTGAAGCATTTGAATACCAAGCGTTACGCATCACTTCTGAATAAATATCCATTATTATTATTATTAAATGGTAAATGGATTGCATTTTTATAGCCCTTTTATCCAAAGTGCTTTACAGTATCGCCTCACATTCACCATTCATACACCGACGGCGGTGTCAACCATGCAAGGTAACAACCAACACGTCAGGAGCAGGTAGGGTTAGGTGGTGTCTTGCTCAGGGACACCTCCACACTTAGCTAGGAGGAGCAGGTAGGGTTAGGTGGTGTCTTGCTCAGGGACACCTCCACACTTAGCTAGGAGGAGCAGGTAGGGTTAGGTGGTGTCTTGCCAGGGGACACCTCCACACTTAGCTAGGAGGAGCAGTAGGAGTTAGGTGGGTCTAGCTCAGGGCACAACCTCCACACTTAGCTAGGAGAGGCAGGTAGGGTTAGGTGTGTCTAGTCTCCAGAGACACCTCCAACTTAGCTAGGAGGAGGCAGGTAGGGTTAGGTGGTGTCTTGCTCAGGGACACCTCCACACTTAGCTAGGAAGGAGCAGGTAGGGTTAGGTGGTATCTTGCTCAGGGGACACCTCCACACTTAGCTAGGAGGAGCAGGTAGGGTTAGGTGGTGTCTTGCTCAGGGACACCTCCACACTTAGCTAGGAGGAGCAGGTAGGGTTAGGTGGTGTCTTGCTCAGGGACACCTCCACACTTAGCTAGGAGGAGCAGGTAGGGTTAGGTGGTGTCTTGCTCAGGGACACCTCCACACTTAGCTAGGCGGAGCCCCGGGGATTGAACCAGCAACCTTCCTGTTGCCAGACAACCGCTCTTACCTCCTGAGCTACTGCCGCCCTTTATTATTATTATTATTATTATTATTATTATTATTATTATTATTATTATTAATAATAATAAAAAGAAGCCACCATATTTTGTTGGCACCCAACATGAATATCTGAGGTAGTCTGCTTCTTCTCAGCTTTCACTCTTCCGAGGCTCTGAGCCCAGCGGGCCGAGTTGTCACACAACACGGAGATCCATCTTCCTCAACCCTAAAACTAACACACAAGTGGGTTTGGGGGGATTATGCTCCAATATATGACCTGTATATTTAAGACGGATCATAACTCCACTGTCATAATTCAGATCATTTCAGCCTCTGCTGAGCTGATGCTCCGATCTGGCAGCCCGAGCCCACCGATCAATTTTCATTATCCGTACGCAAATGTGAATGCATTGAGTTTCCCGTCTCTTTTGTTTTTGTTTCCGTTCCTCGCAGACAGACGCCACAGCAGACCTCATCTGCAGCAGCAGCAGCAGATGTTTCTGCTTTGCCGCGGCGTTCTTCTTCTTCCTCAGCCCGTCCGCTCCTTCATCACTCATCAATGTCCTCCTCCTCCTCCTCCTCCTCCCCCGGTTACTCATTTCTGGAGGAGAGTAATAATGAGCACAATCGTCTCTCCTTCTCAAAAAAAAGAAAAAAGGAGCGAGGTCAACAGAACTCTCCTCTGATTGGCTCCTAATGAGATAGACGTTGAAGTGGTGGTGCTCGGGTTCGCCTGACCGCCCCCCCCCCCCCACCCGGGGTATAATCCCGGGTCGTCGGCGGTGAGTTATCATGCATCATATGTGACACATTAAGTCCTAACGAGGGGAATGAAGGCGGTGGGGTGGCTGAGGGCTAAATCCTCGAATGAAACGTCTGAATGGAACTGAAGTGTTGCCGTGGGAGACCTGTCTCCTTTAAAGGGGCGACGGGGGATGGAGGAATGAGGGGAGAGACGAGAACATACAGCGATATTTGATGTACTTTCGGTGCAGTGGTTCTGCGCTCGACTATCCTCTCTAATATGCCCCCCCGAGGTCTTGTCTTCAGCCAAGTACCCTTTTAACGTTAATGTGATAAGCCCTTATTGGAGATATTTACTGAATGTGTTGCCATGTTATTATTCAAATGTAATAAATTGTATTAAGTCGAATGGAAGTATTTCCCAATTGTTCATATTTGCCGGTATTATGAAAGGAAAAATGCATCCCATGTTCCCGGTATACCCCCAACGGTCCTTCAACACCACGCAGCCCCCAACATCGCACCGGTTCCAGCTCACCGACCATGATGTGGATGCTGGAGGGACCTGGAGGGCCCTCACTCGTAAATGATCAAAGCGGGAGTCTCTAAAGGGGGTCCAGACGTTTCCAGAAGGTTCCCCAGATAAGAGGGGCCCGCCCACCCCGTAGGGATGCTAAACCCCCGACGGCGAGAGATAAACCGACGACTCTCACCGGCTCACTGACCGGCGCTGGAGCACAAACCAGGGGGGCCCTCGTCTTCCCGAGGTTTATGAGGGCCCGAAATGTTCCGGAAAAATGCTGCCCTGGGCCCCCGAGGCGTCGCTCCGTGTGACAGTGAGAGACGGTTTAACGGGGCAGCAGGTAGCAACAGACCGCCTGATGATTATGATCCTTCACTGGAGCGATCCAAACCCAGGAGCTGCTGCTGCTGCTGCACCAGGACCAGGGCCAGGACCAGGACCCACTGTAAGCTGAGGCCATATTTCAAACTAATCTCAGTTTTGAACATGTCGACAGTATTTCAGTGCAGAAAGAGTAAAAAAAGGGGGGAGACAGTAGGAGCGCTCTGGGGAGTTTCCGTCCATCCTAAACCCTAAATCACACGAGGACACACACTGCTCCTGAGACGGGGGGACGGGGAACGGGGGTTAGGAAGGAATGGTCGTCGGGATAAAACAGCCTTCATTCAATCCTTATAAATGTGAGAGACTATTAATGGAACAATAAGAATGTGAGGTAAAGCAAGCAAGATGTAAGCAAGACACCACCTAACCCTACCTGCTCCTCCTAGCTAAGTGTGGAGGTGTCCCTGAGCAAGACACCACCTAACCCTACCTGCTCCTCCTAGCTAAGTGTGGAGGTGTCCCTGAGCAAGACACCACCTAACCCTACCTGCTCCTCCTAGCTAAGTGTGGAGGTGTCCCTGAGCAAGACACCACCTAACCCTACCTGCTCCTCCTAGCTAAGTGTGGAGGTGTCCCTGAGCAAGACACCACCTAACCCTACCTGCCTCCTCCTAGCTAGTGTGGAGGTGTCCCTGAGCAAGACACCACCTAACCCTACCTGCTCCTCCTAGCTAAGTGTGGAGGTGTCCCTGAGCAAGACACCACCTAACCCTACCTGCTCCTCCTAGCTAAGTGTGGAGGTGTCCCTGAGCAAGACACCACCTAACCCTACCTGCTCCTGACGTGTTGGTTGTTACCTTGCATGGTTGGCACCACCGTCGGTGTATGAATGGGTGAATGAGAGGCGATACTGTGAAGAGGTTTGGATAAAAGCGATATATAAATGCAATCCATTTACCATTTTACCATGAATTGTTAAAATGGCCGATGAATTGTAAGAGCAGCCGTTGAGTGGGTTTGGGTGTGTGTATCTATAAGACACCTCCTCACACCTTTCCACGGGGGCTTCACGGCCGCTTAAACGCCAAATAGACGTCATGTCCAACGAGCAGACCTCTGATTTACCGCTGGCGAGATGGCCGGTGTACAAACACCGCAGCGCAGCGCAGTGCACCAGTGCAGCCCGCCAAATCCATACTTACCTCCATTCCCGTTCCACACCTGGGGAACACATTGGTGTGGGCCGGGCCGCGCCTGTCGGTCCGTTGGAGCGAGCT
Source organism: Coryphaenoides rupestris (assembly GCA_002895965.2). Lineage (NCBI taxonomy): Eukaryota > Metazoa > Chordata > Actinopteri > Gadiformes > Macrouridae > Coryphaenoides > Coryphaenoides rupestris. The sequence goes on from PIJE02000302.1 coordinate 262,050, forward strand.
GATAGTTCCACACACTTTTCCAGATGTGGGACTTCTATTTCACAGATATGTGACCTCGATGACGCCTGCCAATCAGCGCACGGCACTAAGACGCAAACCGTCGCAGTGGCAAAAGGGGAGAGGAGTCGATGTCGATGCGCCACAGTAATGGCTCCTCAATGTGCGTTAAATGTGCGCTTAAACGGCTTTAGCAGCTAAAGCTCGTAGCGGCTATAAGCAGAGCCACGGCATGGCTGTATCATAGAGAGATCATACACCACCCGCACCAGCCAGTAAATCTCCCTTCTCCTCATAAATCCAACATACTGTACATACATGCTGCAGTGCCCAGGGTGCGGCCTGTAGGGGGAGCGCCGCCGCTCAGACGCACGACAGTCCTGAGTCGGGCCGTGAAGTTAAGACGCAGAGAAGCCATATAGGAAATGGGATAATCTGGGTTTAGAGAGCTGGCTGTGGCGGGAGTGACGCAGAGCTTTATGTTGCATAACGGATATCCGGTGACTCTTAACCCCACACACACACACACACACACACCTTCACACACACACACCTTCACTGACCATGAGAGGACTTCCTTGGCGAACTGAGCCGCCGCCGCCACCACCCTGCCACGGCTCGCCGGCGTCCAATCTCACCCCTGACCCCTCGCGTCCGTCACAGACAACGTTGCAATAATAGGCCGACATCATCGAGATAGGAGAGCGCTGATTCTAATCAGGGCTCCGATGAAACCCCGGCATGGGCTCATCCCAGGGGTCGCTTCCTTTCATATAATTGATTTGAGATGGGTTTGGGTTTTTTCTTTAAGCGAGATTTTCCAATCTTACCGCCAGTTCTCTGAGTCCTCCCATTCAACGGCATCTCCTGGAGTGACCCTGTGTGAAGATGGTGCTTTGACGACACACGGCCATTAATCTCCCTCTCAACACTCTCTCTCTCTCACACACACACACACACACACACACACACACACACACACACACACACACACACACACACAGTCTGTCTGTATCTGTCTCTCTCTCTCTGTCTAGTTCTTCTGTGGTCTTCAGCGTCTCTCGGCCGTAAACAAATGCTCTCCCAGACGGCTAGAAGGAAGTTTATCTTTCCGGATCAGGTTTTTATGGCCGTCTTTGAACTGCGTCTGTGGTGCTGAGCGGGAAGACGAACGGGCCGCCACACTGTCAGCACATCCATCAACCTGGAAGGATAAACTCGGCTACAGTTAACAAAAAATCACCGAACACATGAGATGATGGGCGCTATAAAAAGGGGGGAAAACACTATGAAGGCCCAATAGACGGGGCCTTCATAGACCAGTGAGACGTCATCATTCCTTTCTCTCGTGACCTTTTTAGGGGGACCTTTTAGGGGCCTAAAATATGGATTATGATTATGGCGAGCCGGGACTCCGGGAGTCTTGGTGTCGCAGGCGCAGACCAGACACCCCCGGGTGCTGCTGTATCATTTTGCCACCACAGTAACTGCTGGGTCCCTTACGGGCGTAAAATCATCTTTAAAAATACAATAAAATAACTTTCCCAACCGTCCCACAGAGGGCGATATGACACCAACACCAAGTCACTCATTATGGGCCCCAGATGCTCTGGGCTTCAGTGTCATTCTTTAAAAAAAAAAATACAAATAAAACAGACCTGAAAAAATACAAAAAGAAAATGGTCGGGAATAGATAATATAAAAGAATTGAGCCTAAATATAGACTGAAACGTATAATATTGAATGAGCATAGTTGTCTCTTTTGTTCGTCAATAAGAAAGGAAAGAATGAAGATGATCTCATGGTGGAGGATGAGAGAGGAGGGTGATGATGAGGGCATCATGAGGAAGATCTAAATGCAGTCGGCTGCTCATCGCCCTAAAATGTACACAGTGGTAGGAAACACTGGTATGCACTGGTGTGTGGGTGTGTGTGTGTGTGTGTGGGTGTGTGTGTGCTCTCTGTGACTCTCTATTTCTCACTCACCCCCCTCTCTCTCTCCCACTCCCTCTCTCTCCCACTCCCTCTCTCTCCCACTCTCCCCCCACCCTCTCTCTCTCTGTCTCTCTCTCTCACCCCCCTCTTTCCCTCTCTCTCTCTCTGTCTCTCTCTCTCACCCCCCCTTTCCTCTCGCTCTCTCTCTGTCTCTCTCTCTCACCCCCCTCTCTTCCCTCTCTCTCTCTCTGTCTCTCTCTCACCCCCCCTTTCCCTCTCTCTCTCCCTCTCTGTCTCCCTCGCTCTCTCCCCTCCCTCTCGCTGTCTCTCTCTCTCTCCCACTCCCTCTCTCTCTCTCTCTCTCTCTCTCTCTCTCTCTCTCTCTCTCTCTCTCTCTCTCTCCTCCCCCCCCTCTCTCTCTCTCTCTCTCTCTCCCCCCCCCCCTCTCTCTCTGTCTCTCTCTCCCTCTTTAAGAGGTGGGGTGGAGCGTCCATCTGATCTTTACGCAGCCGAGCAGAGCGCACAGAGAGACTCCAGCGCTGCTGCTGCTGCTGCTGCTGCGTTAACAGTTAACTTGATCACCACTGAGGAGGAGGAGGAGGAAGAGGAGGAGGAGGAGGAGGAAACTAATTGTACTTCTTCGTCTTCTTCTTCTTCTTCAGCCCATTTAAGTTGGATTATATATCTTTTTGATACTGCGTGCGGGGTTTACATTTAGACTGAACGTGTTGGGAGACGGAGACTGAGCCGAGAGCTGCTGCCGGTGCCAAGCGGACCCAAACCCGACCCAGCAGGACACAAACCCGACCCAGCAGGACCCGACCCGACCCAGTGGGACCCAAACCCGACCCAGCAGGACCCGAACCCGACCCAGTGGGACCCGATCCGGTACTCAGACCCTCGCATCTTATTATCATTATTATTATTATTATTATTCATGCAAATTCATAAAGTGGTCATAGGCGTGCCTTTTGGTGGCCGATGGAGTGTCATCCAACCCCTCGGAGGAGCGCCGGAGTCCTGCAGAGACTGTGATCACCTGGTCCAGGACATGGTCCACACCTAGGTAGACACGAAGGACAGAGGAAAGGAAAGGAAAGGAAGGAAGGACTTGTGTCTCTCTCTCCATCTCCATCTCCATCTCCATCGCAGACTCTTCTTCTTGACGCACTGGACTCTGGACTGGATTTTACGCGCAACACCAGCCGCCTCTCTGTGGGTGCAGCTCTGGGCCAGTCTGTGTTTTAAATCAGTTAATTTGCTTATATTGTGCATTTTTGTGATTGCAAAATGTGGATGTGGACTTAGATCGACTATAGAGAGACGTGGATGACTTTACGCAGCGACCAAGTGGACAGAAACCCGCGCGTAATACGTGCGTAAAACGTGCGTCTCCTCCATCCATACTCCCGCCTTGAAGTATTGATATTAATATTTATATAAATAGTGTCGACTCCTTCGATTCCTGTTCTCCATGATGTCCGAGGACGAGCCCAGCAGCCCCTGCAGCCCCCCGGGGAGCTGCTGCGTCAGCGCGGCGGCGGACTGCGGCGACGACACCAGCAGCAGCAGCCTCAGCGCCAGACCCAGCAGCAGCGTCAGCAGACCCAGCCCAGCAGACCCAGCCCCAGCAGCGCCAGACCCAGCCCCAGCAGACCCAGCAGCAGCAGACCCAGCAGCAGCAGACCCAGCCCCAGCGTCAGCCCCAACAGCAGCGTCAGCAGACCTAGCCCCAGCCCCAGCAGACCCCAGCAGCAGCAGACCCAGCAGCAGCAGACCCAGCCCCAGCGTCAGCCCCAGCAGCAGCGTCAGCAGACCCAGCCCCAGCAGCGGCAGCGTCAGCAGCAGCAGCCTCAGCAGACCCAGCAGCCCCAGCGTCAGCCCCACCAGTAGCAGCGTCAGCAGCAGCAGCGTCAACCCCAGTGTCAGCAGCCCCAGCGCCAGCAGCACTAAGAGCCCCAGCCCCAGCAGCAGCCCCATCCCCAGCAGCAACAGCCCCAGCCCCAGCAGTAGCATCGGCCCCAGCCCCAGCAGTAGCAGCCCCAGCCCCAGCAGCAGCAACCCCAACCCCAGCAGCAGCAACCCCAGCCCCAGCAGCAGCAGCCCCAGCCCCACCACCAGCATCAGCCTCAGCCCCAGCAGCCCCAGCAGCATCAGCCTCACCACCAGCAGCCCCAGCAACAGCACCAGCAGCCCCAGCCCCAGCAGCAGCGTGAGCGTGCTGAGCTGGCAGCAGGTGCGGCGGCTGGACGCGGTGCTGACGGAGACCATCCCGATCCACGGCCGCGGGAACTTCCCCACGCTGCAGATGGAGCCGCGGGAGATCGTGCGCGTGGTGCGCAGCCGCATGGAGGAGAAGCACATCCGCGTGCGCGACGCGCGGCTCAACGGCTCGGCGGCGAGCCACGTGCTGCACGGCGAGGGGTGGCCTGGGCTACAAGGACCTCGACCTCATCTTCTGCGCCGACATGAGGCCGAGAGCGACTTCCAGACCGTCAAGGACATCGTGCTGGACTGTCTGCTCGACTTCCTGCCCGACTGCGTCAACAAGGAGAGGATCACGCCGCTGACGCTAAAGGTAAAGGCGCGCGCACCACTGGCCGCATTAACGTAAGCGGTAAAGGACAACACAACCACGTGGCCACGTAAAGGTAAAGACACCATGTGGCCAACGTAAAGATAAAGGCGTGCGCCCACGTGGGCCCGCATTAAACGTAACGGTAAAGGACACAACCACGTGGCCACGTAAAGGTAAAGACCACCATGTGGCCACGTAAAGATAAAGGCGTGCGCACCACGTGGCCGCGGTTAACGTAACGGTAAAGACAAGACAACACATGGTCACGTAAAGGTAAGGACACAACACACCACGTGGCCGCTGACGCTTAAAGGTAAAGACCACACACACCATCGTGGCCGCGTAAAGGTAAAGACACACCCACGTGGCCGCTGACGCTGAATGTAAAGGCGCGCGCACCACCGTTGCCGCGTTAACGTAAGGTAAAGGACACACACACCACGTGGGCCGCGTTAATGTAAAGGTAAAGACACACCACACCATGTGGCCGCGTTAACGTAAAGGTAAAGACACCACAGCACCATGTGGGCTGCGCTAAACGTAAAGGTAAAGACACACACACCACGTGGCCGCGTTAATGTAAAGGTAAAGACACCATGTGACCACTTTAATGTAAAGGTAAAGACACCATGTGACCATTTAACGGTTTAATGAATGGAGTAGCAGGGGCACACCGGCACGAGAGGCAAACCAGGCAAATGTTTGGGGCCCCCAAAGACAATTTGGGAAAAGGGGGCCCCCAAATTGCTGATCATATTGGCACATTTGGCAATGACAACTATAAACACAGTTAAAGGTCCCATAAAGGCACTGCAGTGCATTCATATTAAAAAATAAATACAAATAATGATCATGATATGTGCTCAAGAACTCATTTTCTGCTGACTGGGGGTTGGGGATCCTTTGCCAGAGTCTAGGAGTCTGGGCCCTTGGTCGTAAGAAGAGTATTTAGTTCTAGACCCATTATAGACATCCGATCCTTTAGCGGCGTCCAGCGGAGGTGTGCACACGGCGTCCCCTGCTGTGCACTCAGATGATCCGAGCGCCGGTGGGCCGGTGGTTGGGTTTGTGTGCTTAAGAGGCTGACGCTAAACCAATTGCCCTGAGCCTCCCATGCAGAACTCCCCGTTCTAGGGCAAGTACACCGCCCGGGGCCCGGGGCCCGACGCCGTCAATCAATCAGACGATGAATGGGGGTTAGACGCGGGTTTGGCACAAAATGACTAGTTGTGTATTGTGGAGCCGGCCACTCTGTCATTTCATTTCATTCACAAGTTGCAGCCAACGTCACGCGGTGTAAACACATGTCAATCACACCGGCGCCATCTTGGGTCCCAGCTCACTTTAAAAAAAAAGGAAAATGCAGTAAAAATCTAAAATAAAAAAGTCTGTAGGAATCTAAGGTGAGTCGTGACAGCAAGAAATAGCAAATGTATGTGCATCCAATCATTCCACTTTATAAAGTATAAATAATAATATAATAATAATAATAATGATAATAATCTAGTTAATTTCTGCACAACAGCATCATTCAGATTCCAGGTACCTAAGCTGGTGTCACATGACTCGATGTAAGAATATTGAGTGACACATGGGATCCTTCTGTACTCACTGTCTCTTTCCCTTTCCCTCTCTCTCCCTCACACACACACACACACACACACACACACACACACACACACACACACACACACACACACACACACCACACGCACACACACACACACACACACACACACACACACACACACACACACACACACACACACATGCACACACACACACTCTCTTTCTCTCTCTCTTACACAAACACTGACTCACTCAGGAGGCATATGTGCAGAAGATGGTGAAAGTGTGCAACGACTCGGACCGCTGGAGTCTCATCTCGCTGTCCAACAACCGGGGGAAGAACGTGGAGCTCAAGTTCGTGGACTCGCTGCGGCGGCAGTTTGAGTTCAGCGTGGACTCGTTCCAGATCAAGCTGGACTCCCTGCTGCTCTTCTACGAGTGCTCAGAGAACCCCATGACCGAGACCTTCCACCCCACCGTCATGGGCGAGAGCGTGTACGGCGACTTCGGCGAGGCGCTGGAGCACCTTCGCCACAAGGTGATCTGCACGCGCAACCCCGAGGAGATCCGCGGCGGCGGGCTGCTCAAGTACTGCCACCTGCTGGTGCGGGGGTTCCGCGCCGCCTCCGAGTCGGAGATGAAGTCGCTGCAGCGCTACATGTGCTCGCGCTTCTTCATCGACTTCTCCGACATCGGCGAGCAGCGGCGCAAGCTGGAGTCCTACCTGCAGAACCACTTCTTGGGCTTGGAGGACCGCAAGTACGACTACCTGATGACGCTGCACGGCGTGGTGAACGAGAGCACCGTGTGCCTCATGGGCCACGAGCGGCGGCAGACCCTGGGCCTCATCGCCATGCTGGCGGTGCGCGTGCTCGCCGAGCAGAACGTCATCCCCAACGTGGCCAACGTCACCTGCTACTACCAGCCCGCCGCGTACGTGGCCGACGGCAACTTTAGCAACTACTACGTCGCGCAGGTGCAGCCGGTGTTCGCGTGCCAGCAGCCTGCCTACTCCACCTGGCTGCCGTGTAACTGAGCCCCCCGGCCCCCGATCCCCCCCCCCCCCCTGTTTGAGGACGGGCCAAGGTACCCTGGCACCCCCCCACCCACCCAACCCCAACCCACCCAACCCAACCCACCCACCCCAACCCCAACCCACCCAACCCCAACCCCGGTGTTGTATTTTTCTTCTTTTTCTTTTTTTCGTTGCAGCTGAAAGAAAGAAAGATAGAAAGGAACTGACTCTTATGCGTCTTAATGTTTTGCATCAAAGCTTGTGTTTCTGTGGTTCATACTTTGAGTATGAATGCTCCGGCGAAGAACTGTCTGCTCTCTCTCTCTCTCTCTCTCTCTCTCTCTCTCTCTCTCTCTCTCCCTCTCTCCCTCCTGAAGACAAACCAAGCAGAATAGTCACTGTGAATATCACCGATGACCCACGGGGACTTTTAATGAATTACAGAAAACTGTGGCAGGGGGTCGAAACAACAACAACAACCTGTGATGGCTTAAAAATTCTGCGTCGCTGCAGGATTTCCACTGACTGTCGTCCCAGAAGGACTAACGCTGTCCACAAAGCCATTAGCCAGCACATCCCCGCCATCGCAGGGCCGGCGGTCCCCGGGTCCTCACAAAACCCGAGCCGACTACGACTACGAAGAGAGGCCCGTTCCCGCTCAGGGCCGGACAGATCTCTCTCAGCCCGGCCCCGGCCCCTGCTGGGTCTCCAGGGGGGTGTCGTCGTTCTGTAGCCTCATTTGGTTTTTCATTCATCTATTTTTATTTTTCTCTCTCTCTCTCCCCTCTCTCTCTCTCTCTCTCTCTCTCTCTCTCTCTCTCTCTTTCTCTGTCTCCAGATGAGCTGAGGTAAGCTTGTCACTACTCACCCGAGTGGCAAAACCTCTCGACTACGCATTTGGATATGATGACGGTTGTTTACAGACCAAAGATTTTGATTACTTCTAAAAAGATGTGAAATGTATTTGTATGTGTTACTATGTGTTGAATAATAAGTGCCTGAGGTCTGAAACCAGAGAGGGTTTTTGGACGGCCGTGTGTTGTGGTGAACGCCCCGCGACCCGCTCACACACACACACACACACACACACGCAGCACACGAGCCACACCGCAGGCCTGTGAATGTGTGTGTGAAATGACATTTCATGCGTAGTTGTGGCCGCCGTGGCCGCGGAGAGACAGACTGGCCCTGTGTTACTGTGTCAAAGTTAAAGGTGCAGATCGTTCATCAGAAGTCATTATTTTCCGGAGGATCGATTGGGTCGTTGCAAAATCCTGTTCTAAATCCTGTCCTGTTGTGTTGTTATGTTTTTCCATCAAGCGAATACACCTCTAAAATAACCTGTCAATGTAAGAGGCGTGGCAAGGAAGGAATGATTGATCGGTGGTCAATTGTGAACGGAACCAATAGCTCGATATGATTGGCTGACAGAAGGCTAAGCTCCGGCAGGCGCTTACTTCCGGTGTAGTTTGTGTGTCCGTGCATCACATGTCTCACGTGTTTCACTCACAACCAAACAGGAAGGAAGAGACAGAGATGGATAGAGAGAGAGAGAGAGAGAGAGAGAGAGAGAGAGAGAGAGAGAGAGAGAGAGAGAGAGAGAGAGAGAGAGAGAGAAGAGAGAGAGAGAGAGAGAGAGAGAGAGAGAGAGAGAGAGAGAGAGAGGAGGAGAGAGGAAAGGAGAGAGGGGGGCCCAGCAGACAGAGAGCCGGTGTGTCCTCCTCGCTTGGCCCTGTTTGCAGACCCCTCCGGTCTGATAGGACGGTGTTTGCTGTAGCACCCTAGCAGGGAATTCCGCAGGTGCTGCCCAAGACGCAGAGCCCCGCCGCTGCCGCCGCCGCCGCCGCCGTGCTACTGAGCTCTGCAGTCAATCACTGTGTGTGGAAACGCTAACGCCGTCCAATCACGACAGAGATCAGAGACGGGGGGGAAATGCAAATGGAAGTGCCAAACCTGAGCTGCTGTTCTCTTTAATGGGGTCTCCTCATTGGTTGATCAGGAAAACGAGGGAGAAATGATAATATTAACATTGAGATAGTTGTTAGGGAGACAAGGAATGGATTCAGAAGTCGAGAGAGTGTTGGAGGGAGGGGGGGAGGGAGGGAGAGAGAGATAGAGAGAGAGCGAGAGAGAGAGAGAGAGAGAGAGGCAGGAGGCCGTGGAAGAGAGGGCTGGAGAGATGGGTGCGGATGGTGTTGGGGTTCGGACGGACCCCCCGGCCCCGTGGCTCGACGGTAGGCGGTGTCGTGGTCGGTCGGTCGGTCAGGGTGCTCACCGGTGGTCATGCTGCACACGTCCTCAACCGGGTAGTGATCACACTTTTACTTTAATCTGATTTTTGCATTTTATACACGCGTGTCCATGTGTGTGCGTGCGTGCATGCGTGTGCGTGTGTGTGTGTGGTGACATTCTCATTCAATAGGAATTCTGTTTCGTTTGCTCGGTCTTACATACTCCCGATTATAATCCGCTTTATCGATTTCTTTTCCGAAGGACTATCCATTTTTATTTTGCCGCTAACCTGTGGATGGTGTGGAAGGCGATGTGTTCGTGTCGTTTGAGTCGCTCTGCGAGGAGTCGACGTGCTAGCTAGCTCTAGTCTGCCTGTCATTTAGTACTGTGCCTGTGGGTTTAGAGATTGTGGGTTTCTGCATTGTCTCGTATGCATTGTTTCCGATGTCCATTGTTGGGTGATGCAGTCTTTACAATCGACCTTAAAGATACACGGAGAGAGCGACCCAGTCCTGTGTGTGTATTTTATATGATTGCCTCTGTCTCTGTCTTCGTTCTTTTTTCGTTTCGGACACTGCGGCCATTGCAGCGCTTTAGAATCTGTGATCAGACTGCAACGGATAAGTTCTCATTAGTCTTCTGTTCTGTTTGTCTTGATTTCTCTCTCCTGTTTTTTTTTGTGTTTTTCTTTTGCAGTTCTTATGTTTATTTTGTTTCTGATGGTGAAAACTATTCCATCAATAAAAAAAAGATAACCCAACTCGACTCTATCCCGCAGTCTCCTCTTCTCACAAGTTTTTATACTTTTTATGCTATAACCTTATGTTGAGTCACATGAGCTACCTACCGTATATTATATTATATATTACCTTATAACCTTATAGTCAAGTGCATCGATTATGTTTTCATATATTTTTTAAATAATAATGGGACACAACATTATGAAGACAAAAGACAAAAACAAACTCAATTTTAAACAGTATTTATTTTTTACAAAATATTTTACTTACCTAAAATAAGCACAACAATTTCCTTCTGGATAAATTAAGTTCTATATTATCTTATCTTATCATAAACATGTATCCAACACACTCAACCCACCGCAGAAATAACTACAGAAGCTATAGAATATATTTTCATATTCTGTGTATTTTTCATACTCTGCACATCAAAGCAGGGTTCTGATTGGTGCGCTGGTCAGAGGCCTGGTCCTTTCACCAGGGTCTCCCAGGGTCTCCAGGTCCAGCAAGGGTTCCCCACAGTGGGCTGTGGAGGGGAGGAGAGAGGAGGAGAGGAGAGAGGAGAGGAGAGGAGAGGAGGAGAGGAGGGGAGGAGAGAGAGGAGAGGAGAGGAGAGGAGAGGAGAGGAGAGAGGGGGAGACGAGAGAGGAGAGGAGAGGAGAGGAGAGGAGAGGGGAGAAGAGAAGGGATGAGAGATGAGAGAGGGGAGGGGAGGGAGAGAGAAGGGAGAGAAGGAGGAGGGGAGGAAGAGGAGAGAGAAGGGAGGAGGAAGAGGAAGAGGAGAGGAGAGGAGAGGAGAGAGGAGAGAGGAGAGACCTGCTGGTGAACATGACAGGATTTGCATCTGTCCTCCCAAAAAAAGACAAACACAAAACACTTGAAAGAGCTTTGTGTGCGTAATGAATATCTTTGCTTTGCTCAGCAAATTCTCTCGTTTGCCACCCACACCCACACACACACACACACACACACACACACACACACACACACACACAGACACACACACACACACACACACACACACACACACACACACACACACACACACACACACACACACACATGCGCACACACACAGCTGTCTCCTTTGGGGCAGCATCACCTCCTCAATACAACTCACCCGGTGACACAGTGATGTAGGTCGGTTAAAGCGGGTGCTGATCCACAGCCTCCGGCATGTAATGTGGGATTCCTGTGGGCCGGGCGTGCGAAGGGAGAGAGAGAGAGAGAGAGAGAGGCTATCACACACACGGCAGCCCGGGGGTCACGGCTATATATAGCAGCCGTGCTAATGTCATTATCACTGACACTGTGACGCGGATGATTCATCTGAGCCACAGGATGGCAGAACGACTCACAGATCCAGCCAACTTATTACAGGCAACCTTTCTTTAAAAGGTTGAATAAGACGAGTATGAGCATTGTTCAGCATATTGTATGTTCATAGATGACACGTCTGCTCTTATCTCAGATATTATGATATGTTATACTGTATATATATCATATTATATGTTATACTGTATATATATCATATATATATAGCCGGCTGCGGTGGCAGTCGGCTAAGCAGGGCCCCCCAGGCTTCCTTCTCCCCAGCCACACTCTCTAGTTCCTCCTGGGGGGTCCCGAGGCGTTCCCATGCCAGACGAGATATATAATCTCTCCAGCGGGTTCTGGGTCTGCCCCGGGGTCTCCTCCCAGTTGGAGGTGCCCGGAAAACCTCCAAAGGGAGGCGCCCGGGGGGCATCCTAATCAGATGCCCGAACCACCTCAGCTGACTCCTTTCGATGCGGAGGAGCAGCGGCTCTACTCCGAGCTCCCTCCGGATGTCTGAGCTCCTCACCCTATCTCTAAGGCTGAGCCCAGCCACCCTGCGGAGGAAACTCATTTCGGCCGCTTGTATCCGCGATCTCATTCTTTCGGTCACTACCCAAAGCTCGTGACCATAGGTGAGGGTTGGAACATGGATGGACCAGTAAATCGAAAGCTTCGCCTTCCGGCTCAGCTCCCTCTTCACCACAACGGACCGGTACAGCGCCCGCATCACTGCAGACGCTGCACCGATCCGTCTGTCCATCTCCGCTCCATTTTGCCCTCACTCGTGAACAAGACCCCGAGATACTTGAACTCCTTCGCTTGAGGCAGCAACTCACTCCCAACCCGGAGGGAACACTCCACCGTTTTCCGGCAGAGAACCATGGCCTCAGACTTGGAGGTGCTGACTCTCATCCCGACCGCTTCACACTCGGCTGCAAACCGCCCCAGTGCATGCTGGAGGTCACGGTCTGATGTAGCCAACAGAACCACATCATCTGCAAAGAGCAGAGATGCAATTCTGAGGTCCCCAAACCGGACACTCTCCTCACCTCGGCTGCGCCTTGAGATTCAGTCCATGAAGATCACAAACAGAACCGGTGACAAGGGGCAACCTTGGCGGAGTCCAACACCCACTGAGAATGTGCTTGACTTTGTGCCGAGAATACGGACGCAGCTCGCACTTTGTTCATACAAGGACCGAATGGCACGTATCAACGGCCCCGGTACCCCATACTCCCGTAGTACACGCAAACATGCTGTAATAGCCTTAATAAAACACACCTTTCAAATTATTAAAATGTAAATAAAACTGAAAGCTGGTCAGCAAACATCTCACATGTTTTTCCAGGTAGACAAAAATAGTAAAACAAGTGGCTCAAATTCCCTGTGCAACTTTAAGATAAAATAAAGTACAAAATATGAATTGGTTAAATCAGAGGTGGGCAAAGTACAGCCTGCGGGCTGTTGTTTAATCCAGCCCGTCAGCCATTTACATTACATTAACATTCATAGTGTGGTGTCCTGGTGGCACAGCGGCGGGAGTTGTCGGTTCTGCGGTCGTGTGTTCAAGTCCTGCTTGGAGCCTGACTGGTGGGATTTGAACCAAGGACTGCAGAGCTGAAGATAAGAACGCTCTCCGCTGTGCCACCGAGACACCACACTAAGAAGTGTAACTTTTAAGTCAACACTAACACTAACCCTAAGTCCTGTTAATCATAGTGTCATGTCCTGATGGTGCAGTGGCAAGAGTGTGTTGTTATCAACTCCAAGGTTGTGTGCTCAAGTCACGATGGAAATCTTTTGTCCTTTTCCAACTTAACAATGCAGCATAAGCGCCACCTCCGACCCCTTCATAGTGTGGTGTCTCGGTGGCACAGCGGAGAGAGTTCTTGCCTTCAGTTCTGCAGTCCTGGATTTGAATCCCGTGAAAAGCCTTCTCTTATGTCTAAGTCCTGTGAACGGTGAAGTTAAATACGCCCGGAGATCATGACAAAGAAGGTGTCTCGGTGGTGTTGTGGTCTGCTCCAGAGGTTGGCACCCTGGAGACTCAGGTTCGAGTCAGGCACACATAGATCCACCAAGAAGTGAGCGCCAGCAGAACCCCCATCAGAGGGCTGGGGATGAGAAGTGAACACCCCCCCCATCAGAGGGGCTGGGGGGATGAGAAGTGAACCCCCATCAGAGGGGCTGGGGGGAGAAAGAGTGAACACCAGCAGAACCCCCCCCATCAGAGGGGCTGGGGGGGGAAGAAGTGAACACCAGCAGAACCCCCCCCATCAGAGGGGCTGGGGGGGGAAGAAGTGAACACCAGCAGAACCCCCCCCATCAGAGGGCTGGGGGGAGAAGAAGTGAACACCAGCAGAACCCCCCCATCAGAGGGGCTGGGGAGGAGAAGTGAACGCCAGCAGAACCCCCCCATCAGAGGGGGTGTTACACCTAAAGTCCTCTTGCTGACAACTGAGAGATTGTGACTTTTTTTAAATCATGAAAGTGCCTTCACGTAGTGTCATTGTAGTATGGCCTTTCACCCCCGTAAGTGTATTTTGCTGAACTAATTCTATTTGCTTAGTGTCTTATTTGCTTAGTGTCTTATTTGCTGGGGGGGGGGGGATGAGGGGTTCTGCTGGCATTCAATTATTGGTGGCCGTACATGTGCCTGACTCGAACCTGAGTCTCCAGGGTGCCAACCTCCTGAGCAGACCACAGCACCACCAAGACGCCTTCTTTGTCATGGTCTCCGGGCGTATTTAACTTCACCGTTCACAGGACTTAGACATAAGAGAAGGCTTTCCACAGGATTTGAACCCTGGACTGCGGAGCTGAAGGTAAGAACTCTCTCCGCTGTGCCACCAGACTATGAAGCTGTAGGAGGTGGCATTTGACATTACACTTATGCTGCATTGTCAAGTTGGAAAAGGAAATGAGATCTTCATCGTGACTTGAACACATGACCTTGGAGTTGTCAACAACGCACTCCCTGCACTGCACCATCAGGACATGACAATACCATTAACAGGACTTAGGGTTAGTGTTAGGGTTAGTGTTAGGGCATTGACTTAAAAGTAACACTTCACAGCGTGCTGTCTCGGTGGCACAGCAGAGAGAGCTCTCCACGGGATTTGAACCCAGGACCGCAGATAAGAACTCTCGCCGCTGCGCCACCAACTGCCCTGGGTGCTCACAGAGGCTGGAGCAGTTTGATGAGTGGATGGATGGATAGTAATAACTTGCAGTATTATATTAGAAGCAACTCATGTTAGAGCTAATGCAAGTGTTTCAAGTATCTTTAATATCAATTAAAGAATCACAAAGCTAAAGTTGCTAAAGCCATAATCACCATAGTAGTACTTGATTAATGGTTGTAATGTCTGATATAATTATTTGGACATACTATGTCGTAGGATAACTAGATGGATTTATTTCACTCATCATGTTTTGCCACTGGAGCAGCCTTGCGCCAAACTCTTGCAAGCACATTCAAAATGTATCCAAAGAACATGATAAATACCGTTGTACAATATAATTATATCCATAGGTAAAGTGCAAATCATTAGGGTGCCTTTGCAATGCAAAGCACACTATTACTCTCCATCATACTTATCTTTTTTTATTATTATTCTTCCGCCGTTTTTTCGGCGCGGAACTAGTCTCACAGCGTTGCCAGCACACACGCAAAAAATACATCAAAACGTGCGCCTTGACCGGGAATCGAGTGCTACTAATTTGTTTGTACATACCATTATTACTTTCCGAAATATTCAACATTTAACAGCATTTTTGCCCCATTGAAATGAATGGGGGTGAGTGTTCAAAATGTGTCCAAAACCACTCATATTCAACCTCTTCCCATTCAGTCATACATTCAGGTAGAAACTCCATTCAAACATTAAAACGTTCAGGAAACTTGGATGAATTCACACATGATTTCACAATTTTCATAACATTCATACTTTTGACACAATTACAGTTCAGACTTAATTGATTTTTCAGCTCCTCAGACAGTTTAACATGGGTGTGTATTGCGCCGGGTTAGAGCGGGTGACGTCACGTTAGAGCGTGGAGCAGACGAAAAAAAAACCCACAATCTATTTTTAAAACTGCCATCCCGCCCACAATATTAACTCCACATACGTAATCTATACATCAAAATGTAGCTACACTCGTGACGGTCACATATATGTAACTATGGAAACAAACAGACTTATACTTTTGGATTTATGAGCCTAGAAGTAACATCATTGCAGACTCCAAAGCCCGTATTTTCACGCAGTTTCAAGCTGTCACCCTCCTGCGACAGAAGGTTTCCACCACTGATCACGCCATTTTAAAACTGCCATCCCGCCCACAATATTAACTCCACATACGTAATCTATACATCAAAATGTAGCTACACTCGTGACGGTCACATATATGTAACTATGGAAACAAAGGGACTTATACTTTTTGATTTATGAGCCTCGAAATGACAGGTGCCCCTACCGAATCAGCTCATCAAATTACATGACAACAATGACTAAGCAGTTTTTGTCCCGCTTGTTGTGTGGACACGCACACACACACACACCCCTCGTCGCGCCAATGGCGGTGACGCCAAAGCCACGCCCCCTCGTCGCGCACACAGAAGGGGCGTGGCTATGGCGGTGATGCCGTAGCCACGCCCCCTCGCCAAACACAGAGAGACACACGTGTGTTTAGGGGGCGTTTATGCTGTGTGTGTGTGTGTGTGTTTTTGAGTATAGGCCTATGTATTTTATGTTGTGTTTTATGTTGTGCCAAAATGGTGCCAATCAAAATGGTGTCAAAATGGCGTCTGTGTTTGGCGTAATGGCGTGTGGTGGTGTAATATTTATAGACGCCAAAATGGCGCCAATCAAAATGGTGTCAATGGCGGTGACGCCATAGCCACGCCCCCTCGTCGCTCATACAGAAGGGGCCACGCCCCCTCGCCAAACACAGAGACACACACACACGTGTGTTTAGGGGGCGTTTATGCTGTGTGTGTGTGTGTGTGTGTTTTTCAGTATAGGCCCCCGCCATAGCCACGCCCCCTCGTCGTGCCAATGGCGGTGACGCCATAGCCACGCCCCCTGGTCGCGCACACAGAAGGGGCGTGGCTATGGAGGTGACGCCATAGCCACGCCCCCACACACGTGTGAGAAGGGGTGTGGCCGTCATTTCATATAACACACAATCTATTTTTTTGTCTGTATACTGTGTGTGTGTGTGTGTGTGTTTTTGAGTACAGGCCTATGTATTTTATGTTGTGTTTATGCTGTGTGTGTGCTTTGTGTATGTAGACCTAATTGTTGATTTAAGATCAAGACCTAGTAATGACCTTGCTAATACAAAAGTACAATTTTATTTTTAGGTATTGCTCATGAAACATTACTTCAAAGTACATACGTGTATCTCTCTACTCCTCTCCTACACATCTGTGTGTGTGTGTGTGTGTGTGTGTGTGTGTGTGTGTGTGTGTGTGTGTGTGTGTTATTGCTTGCTTAGCAGGCACCCTTAAAATTTCCCTGGAATTTTTCTAGTCTTTTTTTTATTATTTATTCTTCCGCCGTTTTTTCGGCGCGGAACTAGTCTCACAGCGTTGCCAGCACACACGCAAAAAATACATCAAAACGTGCGCCTTGACCGGGAATCGAGTGCTACTACTTTGTTTGTACATACCATTATTACTTTCCGAAATATTCAACATTTAACAGCATTTTTGCCCCATTGAAATGAATGGGGGTGAGTGTTCAAAATGTGTCCAAAACCACTCATATTCAACCTCTTCCCATTCATTCATACATTCAGGTAGAAACTCCATTCAAACATTAAAACGTTCAGGAAACTTGGATGAATTCACACATGATTTCACAATTTTCATAACATTCATACTTTTGACACAATTACAGTTCAGACTTAATTGATTTTTCAGCTCCTCAGACAGTTTAACATGGGTGTGTATTGCGCCAGGTTAGAGCGGGTGACGTCACGTTAGAGCGGAGAGCAGACGAAAAAAAAAAACACAATCTATTTTTAAAACTGCCATCCCGCCCACAATATTAACTCCACATACGTAATCTATACATCAAAATGTAGCCACACTCGTGACGGTCACATATATGTAACTATGGAAACAAACAGACTTATACTTTTGGATTTATGAGCCTAGAAGTAACATCATTGCAGACTCCAAAGCCCGTATTTTCACGCAGTTTCAAGCTGTCACCCTACTGCAACAGAACGTTTCCACCACTGATCACGCCATTTTAAAACTGCCATCCCGCCCACAATATTAACTCCACATACGTAATCTATACATCAAAATGTAGGTACACTCGTGACGGTCACATATATGTAACTATGGAAACAAAGGGACTTATACTTTTTGATTTATGAGCCTCGAAATGACAGGTGCCCCTACCCAATCAGCTCATCAAATTACATGACAACAATGACTAAGCAGTAATGACGGCCACACCCCTTCTCACACGTGTGTGTGTGTGTGTGTGTGTGTGTGTGTGTGTGTGTGTGTGTGTTATTGCTTGCTTAGTAGGCACCCTCAAAATTTCCCTGGAATTTTTCTAGTTGTAAGTTACTTTGGATACAAAACGTCTGCCAAATGTCCTCAATGTAATGTAAATGTAAAATGTACACAGACAGACAGACAGACAGACAGACAGTTTGTATGTACACAGGTGCATACATCAGAGCATCCACACATGGAAGCGTCCGTGTGGGGAGAGCTGAAAACCATTCCAACGTTGAGAGTGTTTCGACTCCTCTCTCTAAAGTGGGGTCGTTGTCTTAACTCTCAACGATTCAGAACGAACCGGAGTGAGAACAGAGCGTGGAACTCCCTCCGTTCCTCGGCACCGTCGGGTTCCTCCCAGCTGCAGTCACCGTGTCGTCGCTGCAAACAACAGAACCCCCCCCCCCCCCCCCCAAACACAGCCAACACAGCGCCACATCCAACCTGGCAACCTGCGGCTTGGACGTCGCCGAGCCCTGTAGACGTCTGATTGACACTGACAACAACAACAACAACAACAACAACGCCAACAGAAACATCAGTGTACATGTGTACAGTGTCAATCAGACGTCTACAGGGCTCGGCGACGTCCAAAGCAAACACAGGGAATTGTGCATTCCATTTGAAGTGTGTGTTTACAGACTCGTACAGATGGGATATTGCATAACGGGGGAAACTTGTTATTCATTTTCCATCATCCGAGCGCCTGGCTGCTCGCTAATAGCCTCTCTCCGCGGGTGAGGTCTGTTCTTTCTTCTTCTGTGTTTTAATGAAATACATTCGGGACGTTTGGGAATCGATTTTGCACATTTTCATGCCAAACACGACGAGTCTGTTGTGCTAAATTTTGCTAAATCGACTGTAGGCCTGGTGGGGGGGCGGCGGTGATTTATGCGAAGGCTTTGGTCAGTGAAGGCTCTGATGTTGCAGTTTTCTGACTCATCGGTGAGGTGTTGATAGATCCTGACCAGACGCCACGTTGGCACACACATACAGTACAGTACACGCACACACACACACACACGCACACGCACACGCACACACACACACACACACACACACACACACACACACACACACACACACACACACACACACACACCCCCGCATCAAGACAGACGAGTAAACATATTCCAGTAGGGTGACTTTATCCAAACAGCATGGCAGTATCCATCATGTCTGTTGTCAACAGTGTGTGTGTGTGTGTGTGTGTGTGTGTGGGGGGGGGGCACGCACGCATGCCAAAGTGCTCGAGCAGAAGTCACCCAACGGTCACAGACAATCTGACCTACAACATTGCATCCAACAATCTATATCATATACCTGCTGATGTTTAAAACTGTGGAATAAATTCATTGAATGAATAAATAAACAGATCTATCCAGACAGACTTTATGTGTCCCAGAGGCAAACATGTTCTGCATGTTTCATGTCCTAAATCCAAATTTTCCAAAAGTGTCATCCATGGAGGCAGCAGGATTTTAACGAGTGTTATAATCCTGTGAGTGATTGCGGCCCCGACAGGCGAAGTGGCACCAAACTGTTCAGAGACCTGCTGCAGTATGAGGGACACATCTGAGATACGGTCGAGTACGCTCCCATAACAATGATGTTACAAATTACAAAATTACAAAATTACAAAATAAATAATAATAATAATAATCATAACATCATCATCATACTTCTTAGAAATACAAGGTTAATAGCTAGATCCAGATCCGTGTATTTACCATCAGTCCCCGGGCCCCCCGTGGGCCGAGCACGGGTCTCTGTGGTGATAGCGGCGGGGGGCCGCGTGTCACAGCTGGGCCCTCCTCAGACGCCCGCTGGTGGAAACAACTCAACACACAAAGACACACAACAGGCACAACAACAAGAGGTCCAATCAAACTTGAGACGAGGGCAAAGGTGAGCAGCGGTCGCATCCATAGAACGTTGGAGTCCCCTGTGATTGGCTGATGAGTTGTAATGGGGGCGGGGTCTTCACTGTACTGGTGGGGGGGGGGGGTCACAAGCTTTTATCCACCTGGAACTCGAGTGTCAATAAACCTCCATGCTGGGATATTACCAGTGTGGCTTATAGATAACGAGATAAATGTTTGCTAGAAGTTGAGGATATATATTATATGTGAGAACATTGTGTGTATGCATGTGTGTGTCAGTCAGTGTGTGTGTGTGTGTGTGTGTGTGTGTGTGTGTCAGTCAGTGTGTGTGTGTGTGTGTGTGTGTGTGTGTGTGTGTGTGTGTGTGTGTGTGTGTGTGTGTGTGTGTGTGTGTCAGAGGGTTAGTTCTAACATGGTGGGGGACGGACGGAGATCCTCTTGTCTCTGGGGTCAGACTGGTTGCTGTCAGCAGGTGTTACATGAGTTCAACGACCCCACAGATGGACCAGGCAGACGGGGACAGAGACTGCCAAAGACGGGGACAGAGACCGCCAGAGACGGGGATAGAGACCGCCAGAGACGGGGACAGAGACCCCCAGAGACGGGGACAGAGACCGCCAGAGACAGGGACAGAGACCGCCAGAGACGGGGACAGAGACCACCAGAGACGGGGACAGAGACCGACAGAGACGGGGACAGAGACCCCAAGAGACGGGGACAGAGACCGCCAGAGACGGGGACAGAGACCGCCAGAGACGGGGACCGCCAGAGACGGGGACAGAGACCGCCTGGCTCACAGACACACGAGACGGACAGACAGGACAGACACACAGACAGGACAGATGGACAGACAGTCAGGATAGACAGACAGAACATAATAGACAGAGACAGATGGACATACAGATAGATAGGATGGACAGATAGACAGACAGACAGACAGACAGGTCTGATAGACAGCGACAGACACTCAGACAGATCAGAAAGATAGACAGACAGACTGGACAGATAGACAGACAGGATGGATAGACAGATAGATAGGATGGACAGAGAGACAGACAGACAGACAGACAGACAGGTCTGATAGACAGGACAGACAGATAGATAGGATGGGACGGATGGATTTAACTTCTTTTTTTCTTTTAAACAATTTTAAACGTCCAGGTTTTGTATCTGACTTAATCCTGATTTTAAAACATTTTATTTCCGTTCAGTTCACTTTATTAATCCCCAGAAGGTTAATTAATTTGCAGCTTACCAGTCGGAACACAACTCAAGAAACAACAACAACAACAACAACAACAGTTTTCGATGACGCGCACAAACAAACCCTCCCAGACAAGACGAGGGCCGTCCTACTGTTGTCTTGATGTGAAGCCCTGACAACGTCCCGCGGTGCTCAGAGTCATCATGAGTGGATCATTAAGTGTGTGGCAGTACAACACAGACCGGACCCAACGAGAGACCCTCAGCTCGACGCGGTCTGATTACGGTGCTAACACAATATTGTGCTTCTTAGCGGGACGCAGATTGAACAGAATCTCCCCGAGACACGACGGGAATTTTATATTCGTATTAGTGGGAAGAAAAAATTGGGAGTGAATTAAAAAGTGTGGGACTTGAAATGAAAAATACACTGAAACTATTGCACTGTTTAGTGTCCTCCGTCCCCGATGTAGTGCTCTGTTCTGGTCCCTCGTACGCTAGGAGAGGAGGAGTCACGGCGGCGGCGGCGGAGGCGGAGGTGGAGGTGAAGCACGCGTGTTAAGACTCCGATGTCTCAGCTCACTGCCTCGTGACCTGTTGCAGACGGAGGGAAACGCTGACTGCCAAACAGCAGTTTGAGGAAACCCAGACTCCGTAGAGACTCAGGGGAGCTGTGGGGTTTCGGGGGGGGGGAGGGAAGCACGGCGCCTGAAGACCGTTCTCACAAACGAGCAGAATAACTGCTCTCTGCACATTCACATTTACATTTACATTTACATTTACATTTAGGGCATTTTGCAGACGCTTTTATCTAAAGCGACTTACAAAGAGTACATTTGTTGAAGGAGAGACAGCAATATATCACTGTGGTACATAAAGATAAGAATAGAGCAGGTTTAGAGCATTCATAGTTACGAGGCTAATAGAAGGAGTTTCATAATTGCTAGGTTGTCTGCATAATAGCTGAGATAAGAGCAGACGTGTCATTCTGAGTGCATTACCAACATCTAAGAACATACCAATTTTTTTAACAATTTACCAGAACCAGCAGTCAACACCTCCTATTAAACTTATGTTGCTGCGAGATTTGAAGGTAACGTTGTGCATCAATGGAGCGATTTTAAACACAAATAAAACTCAAAAGCATCTAAACATCGTAGAGTGTCTGTCTGTGACGTCTCGAGTCTCCATCAGGACGGGTTACATCATCATCATGCGATGCTGAATTGACCGGCCAGGCAGCCGGGGTGGTTTTATGATGTTATGATTCATAACTACACGAGAGGACCTGTTCTATCTGTTCTTCTTGATAA
>PIJE02000302.1:289357-298788 GCA_002895965.2 Coryphaenoides rupestris
CGGCGAGCGCGACGCGACGCGATGCGTTTACACGGAGCAAGGCGGGAGCGATTACGCTTCAAACGCCGACACGGGGGCGCGGCCGCGACGCCTCAGAAGATGCGGCTTTCCAGGAGCTTTGTCTTAATGTTTTTATAGGACGCAAAGTGGCCATTTTCAGCATACCTTGCGCCTCAAGTGCTCATTAAAGTTAAAATGACACCAGTTAAGGGCTTATAAAGTGCGGGCTCATCGGCAGGCGGGGCGGCGGGGGGGGCGGGGGGGCGGTTGCAGCCGGTGAAAGCAAAGCGCGCGACTTCTGGAGAGCAAAAGAAAACGACTTCTGGACGACGCGCGGCTGTCTCGCGGGAGGAAGCCCTCAGATGTGACGCCGCTGCAGGGCCATACTTACCTGGGATCGGATCACAGTCATTATCCAGGTTTCCATCGGCCTGCCTGCGCTGGCCCGGTACCCTGCTGCCTGAACCGCACACACCTGCCCCCCGCCCCCCCCCCCCCCCCCCCAGCACCCCGAGCAGCGGCGGCGGCGGCGGCTAAGTACCACTGTGGATGAACAGGGGGGGGCATCCAACAATCTGTCAACACCTCTGATGACAGACACGGCCCCGGGAGCGCCGGCCGGAGCGAGGTCGGCACAGCTGGCCGTTTATATATCCCGCGCTCGCCGCAAACTGCACTGTTGTGCGCACGTTGTACACATGAAATGACAATTGAACAACAGTCAACTGGTGTGTACTGCAAAGTGCTAACACACAGTCTTGTGTAAACCTTTCCGATGGCCGGTTGTGAGCCACATGGCAGCAGGAGAACTTCAGCTGAACGGCAGCACAAGAAGCACTCGGTGACATTTAAAAGTTTAGACCGGCGGCGCTCAAGCTCTTGAATTGTTCACCTTTTTCCGTGACTCCGACCCAAACGGAATAATAATAATGATTATAATTATATACAAAGTTATTTATTTAAAAAGTCACCCTGAGGTGTTTTTTGGGAACCCTGACCCATCCTGGGAGTGTGGGCCCTGTCCTGGGACCGTTCCCGAGCCCAGGTTCTCCTGGACCCCACAGGTCTCAGGTTCTGGGAACCGTTGTCCTGGGAACCAAACCCTCAAACCATACCTAACGCTGAAACCAAACCCTTATCCTAACCCTAAAACCAAACCTTAACCCTAAAACTAAACCTACCCCTAAAACCAAACCCTTATCCTAAGCATAAAACCAAACTCTTAACCCTCAAAGCCAAACCTCCTGACCCTGAAGCCCAAACCTAACGCTGAAACCAAACCCTTATCCTAACCCTAAAACCAAACCTTAACCCTAAAACCAAACCCCGATCCCTAAAACCTTTCCTGAACTCACACTACCTAACCCTAAAGCCATACATTAACCCGCCAGTTATGAACTGTATATTTATAATATGTATATACATTTATATATATAATAGAAATATACGTATATATCTAAAAAATCTATATTTTTTGTATTTGTATTTTATATATATATGTTTCTTTTATATTTTTATATATGTATGAAAACTGTATATATCTTTTGTTATCGTTATCTTATAATTCTTCTGCACTAAAACGTGTGCACTCCTCTGTCTGCTGTGTGTGTGGCCCCAGAGTCCAGAGTTTGTTGTGCTCGGTGCTTCATGAGGTCACTGGACGGGTCCCGGGCTGAGGGCCTCGCGTGACCCCGGTTCTGTTGTTGTGTGGGGTCCTGCAGTGACGAGCCTCCGCTGCCCCACCGTGTCCACAACAGCCAGAATATTCTGGAATGACTAGTGAGGAGGGTGGGGGGGGAGAGAGAGAGAGAGAGAGAGAGAGAGAGAGAGAGAGAGAGAGAGAGAGAGAGAGGGGGGGGGGGGGGGGGGGGGAGAGAAAGAGAGAGAGAGAGAGAGAGAGAGAGAGAGAGAGAGAGAGAGAGAGAGAGAGAGAGAGAGAGAGACGGAGAGAGATAGAGACGGAGAGAGATAGAGAGAGAGAGAGAGAGAGAGAGAGAGAGAAGAGAGAGAGAGAGAGAGAGGGGGGGAGTGATGGAGAGAGGCATGGAGTGAGAGGGAGGGAGCCAGAGAGAGAGAGGGGGGAGAGAGAGAGAGAGGAGAGAGTGAGAGAGAGAGAGAGAGAGGCATGGAGTGAGAGGGAGGGAGCTAGAGAGAGAGAGAGGGGGGGAGAGAGAGAGAGAGAGAGAGTGAGAGAGGAGAGAGAGAGAGAGAGAGGGGGGAGTGATGGAGAGAGGCATGGAGTGAGAGGGAGGGAGCCAGAGAGAGAGAGAGGGGGGGAGAGAGAGAGAGAGAGGAGAGAGTGAGAGAGAGAGAGAGAGGCATGGAGTGAGAGGGAGGGAGCTAGAGAGAGAGAGGGGGGGGGAGAGAGAGAGAGAGAGAGAGGAGAGAGAGAGAGAGGAGAGAGTGAGAGAGAGCGAGGGGGGAGAGAGAGAGAGAGTGAGAGAGAGAGAGAGAGAGGGGGAGAGAGAGAGGGGGGGAGAGAGAGAGCGAGAGAGAGGGAGAGGGAGAGAGTGGGAGGGAGTGATGGAGAGAGGCATGGAGTGAGAGGGAGGTAGGAGGAGGGAGGTAGAGAGAGAGAGAGAGAAACAGAGAGTAGGGTAGAGAGAGAGGGAGTGAGAGACACCCAGAGATAGAGATAGAGATAGAGATAGAGAGAGAGAGGGGGGGGAGGACACAGCAGGAAGTCAGCGGAGGTTACAGCAAAGGGGGGGGGGGGGGGGGGGTGAGGACACACGAGCCCGATGGCAGCCTTCACATTGTGGTCGCTAGGCTAGGAGCTAATCATGGGCTCTTATCCCCGTGCATTGGGCCTCCGACGTTTCCTGGGGTTTCTGGGGTTTTCTGGGGTTTCCTGGAGTCCCCAGCAGCTCTGTGAACCGCCGTCCACGAACCTCACGTCTGCGGCGAGGAGACACGGTGCTAAATGCATTGAGCACGCTGGGATCTGGACAAACACACATAAACACACAGAAACACAGCCTCGCGTTCACCAGGCCAAGGAACGTCCATTTTTGTAGATTTTTAGTCAGTGCTCAGATTATGGACGACCAGAAATAAAATGGTAAACAGATTGTATTTATACATCGTTTTTATCCGAAGCTCTTTACAGTATTGCCTCACGTTCACCATTCATACACCGACGGTGGTGCCAACCATGCAAGGTAACAACCAACACGTCAGGAGCAGGTAGGGTTAGGTGGTGTCTTGCTCAGGGACACCTCCACACTTAGCTAGGAGGAGCAGGTAGGGTTAGGTGGTGTCTTGCTCAGGGACACCTCCACACTTAGCTAGGAGGAGGAGGTAGGGTTAGGTGGTGTCTTGCTCAGGGACACCTCCACCACTTAGCTAGGAGAGGGAGCAGGTAGGGTATAGGTGGCTGAATACTTGCTACAGGGACACCTCCACACTATAGCTAGGAGGAGCAAGGTAGGGTTAGGTGTTGTCTTGACCTCAGGGACACCTCCACACCTTAGCTAGAGGAGCAGGTAGGGTTAGGTGGTGTCTTGCTCCAGGGACACCTCCACACTTAGCTAGGAGGAGGAGCAAGGTAGGGTTAGGTGGTGTCTTGCTCAGGGACACCTCCACACTTAACTAGGAGGAGCAGGTAGGGTTAGGTGGTGTCTTGCTCGGGGACACCTCCACACTTAGCTAGGAGGAGGAGGAGGAGGGAGCAGGTAGGGTTAGGTGGCCCTGTCTTGCTCTAGGGAACAGCCTCCAACCACTTAGCTAGGATGGGCCGGAGCGAACCTCAGCAACTCGTTCCTGTTGCCAGGACAAACCGCTAACTGACCACCTGAGCTATCTGCCGCCCTTCAAGCAAGTCCTGTAGGGTACTACTGTAAGGTTGCTGCACTTCTCAGAGAAACCGCTATTGGAGCGATGAGGGTTTCTTCTTTTCAGAAGGCAGCTTCTTGCGTCGTGTGCATCACCACCACAGCGTGCAGAGACCCTTTAATTCATTGAGACCCTTTAATTCATTGTATCAAAGTCCTTTCATACAATAGGAGATCGGACCGTGTGGCATTCTGACATGATGTCATTCCCAGCACCCTAACCAGACTCAGAAACGCTGATAGCTCACTGATGGACATCCAGTAGATATGAGGACGTGTGAGGACATAGATATGAGGTGTTTGACCGGACCTTGTGACACTTGTGACACAAACATAAAATGTCCTCATCAGTGTGGATCACTTAGACCTGAACACATCATGCTTGGACACACACAAACATAATAACAGTAGTGTCACACACTTTATTGATCCCCAGGATGGAAATTGATTTCAGCAAAATGAATCAATAAAATAAATAAATCAGCATGGAAGCAGGTTGCAAATTTTGTGTCATTTGGACTTTGGGTTCATTTTTCAAGATTTTTTTCAAGCTTTTCCAAAACTTCCAAGGTGCAGAAACATCTCTGCCCAGACCGCAAAATTATCCAGCAAGTCAAATAAGGCCCAAGATGTGTCTGTTTAGGTTTGACCGTGATTTATAGCGCCCCCTGTGGTCAACAAGGTATGACAATAGTAACAGTTGATACACCAAACATGGCACACATGTGGGTTCCTGCACTTGCATTTGGTAAATGGATTGCATTTATAAAGTGCTTCACAGTATTGCCTCACATACACCCATTCATACACCGACAGCGGTGTCAACCATGCAAGGTAACAACCAACACGGCAGGAGCAGGCGGAGCCCGGGGATCGAACCAGCAACCTTCCTGTTGCCAGACAACCGCTCTTATACCTCCTGAGCTACTACTCCATATTGATGGGGTTTGTCGTTTGTGTGCGTTCCTGTCACCACAATGGACTTTGTGCCACGGTGGAGGAATGGCTGCAGTGGTGATGTGTCCTCAGTCCTGCAAGCCGTTTGTGTTTGTTTTGCCCCTTTCTGCTATTCTGCAGGCTGAGAAAATGCACAAACACACTCTGATTTGATCATTTCCTTCCCTGCTGCAAGTTCTCTCCTCTCCCCCGTCTCCTCCCCATCCTTCTGGGACCTGGACGAGCTGGGAAAGTCTAATCCTGGTTTGTATAGGCCACGACCGCACATGATCCGAACCTCACACCGGCCAAGCGCGCACCCACTACATGGAAACCACCAGCAATTAGCCAAACAATACGCACAAACCCTGGCTTCCATTAAGAACCTTCGCCTAGCAGTTCATTTGTCAAACATGGCGGCCACTGGGGAGTGCCGGGCTTAAGCCGCTGGCCAACAGTTTGTGCTGAAGATCCAAGCATGTTGGACAAGATGCTAAGCCTGGGATAAGAGGTGCGTGACACACACACACACACAGACACACACACATAGTATGAAAACAACTGTCCATCACGGCTGGCCCGGGGGGAGACTGCTTCTTGGGTTTCTGTCAGGTACTTTTGAGACTTTTTGCTGGATCACACTCTGCTAATAGTTGGCCGCGGACGGGGGATAGCGGTGGGGACCACGGGACGAAAGCCCATCTTCTCGCCGCCGCCGCCGCCGATGCGTTCCTTTCCCCGCGGCTTCGAGGTTCGTCAGGAGATAGCGGGCGAACGTCCAAGCCGCGCGTTAAAACAACACCAAGAGATTCCTCGCGGGTTGCGGTAATGCTGCGGCGGTAATGCTGCACGGACGGAAACCTTCTCCTCTCTTCCCTCCGCTCGCCGCTCGCCGTGTGACTCTTGGCCCGGGCCGAGGCGGGAGGCCGAGACACAACACATGGAGCGCATCACGCATCGCTGCGGCAACACCGAGCGCCGTATCTCTCGCATTGTTTGACACGTCTCGCCGGGCGAACGCCGCGCCGGTCGTGTCGTGTTTTTTTTTTCAAGATTCGCGAAACACTAAATATTTTGGTTGCGCGCACATTTGTTCACAAGAAGTTTTTTTTTTTTTTTCCGGGGTTCAACGGAACTCCGAACGCTTAGAAGCAAAGTTGATGTTTTTATTTTTAGCGAAGATGTTTTCATGAAGCGCTTTTTCACAGACGTCAGTCACAAAGTGCTTTACAAGGACTTTACACAACATCAGGAGATGGAGTCATGTGTTTAAAAACCAGAGTAAAACAGAGAGCGAGAGAGAGAGAGAGAGATAGAGGGGGCGAGAGAGAGAGAGAGCGTGAGCGTGTGGGAGTGAGAGAGCGAGAGAGAGGGAGGGAGAGAGAGAGAGAGAGAGTGACAGTAGTCTGTGGCCAAAAGTCATTAACATTCAATCGTTGTCAAAAATGTCAAATAGGAAAAAAGTGATTAAAATACGGAGATGAACTCACCACCGAGATTCTCACCAAACAAAGAGAGGATCGACGTTTTGTATAATGTAGAATTTAATCACAATTTTCTCATTCACGAAGATCGATGCGGGCGGGTCGCTCTGCACCCGACCGCCGCGGGCCGCCTGCGGGCTCGATGTCCTCAGATCTCCCTGTTGTTCCCCGGACTCTTCCTCCTCGTCTCCTTCGTCTTCGACCGCTAATGACCGGGAAGTTCTGGAGGAATAGCGCTCGGCTTCCCGCCCGTGTACCTGGGACCGCGAACAAACACGAGAACGTGGAAATGAAAATACCTCCCCTCCTAAAAAACGTTCCACACGGAAACAGAGAGAGGGAGAGAGAGAGAGAGAGAGAGAGAGAGAGAGAGAGAGAGAGAGAGGAGAGAGAGAGAGAGAGAGAGAGAGAGAGAGGGAGAGAGAGAGAGAGAGAGAGAGAGAGAGAGAGAGAGAGAGAGAGAGAGAGAGAAAGAGAGAGAGAGAGAGAGAGACAGAGAGAGAGAGAGAGACAGAGAGAGAGAGAGAGAGAGAGAGATGGAGAGAGAGAGAGATGGAGAGAGAGAGAGATGGAGAGAGATTTATTTGGGAGTTAAGAGATAAGTGGAGTAGCAGACAGACCCTTAGCTCCCATGGCGGCTCTTTGCGTCTCGACGAAAACGATTAAAAAGAAGTGAAGGAGGCGCGAGTTTAAAGAAGAGAACAAAATAAACACGTCAATGAAATTAAGGAAATGTTCCTGCGGCGAGGGGTCGAGGGCACAGGAAGGATCCACCCGATCCCGGCCGGCCGAACACAGACGGCCTTCGACATGTCTGCTGCTGCTGCTGGGTCTAGTGCTGCTGCTGCTGCTGCTGCTGCTGCTGCTGCTGCTGCTGGGTCTGCTGCTGCTGCTGCGTTCAGATGAGGCCACCAGACCTCGCCGTCTCTCCTGGTAACAGGATGTATGGTCTTCTCGTGTGTACGTGCGGTATTACGCTGGCCGGCGCGCCGTTAACGCAGGAGGTCAAAAGGTTAACGCGGCCGTGCTGCTGAGCCGATCTGGGTGATTGACAGGTATGGAGGCGGGGCTGCAGGGGTAGGGTGAGTGGGGGGGTTTAGCAGCACAGAGGAATCCCAGCGAGGACTTTTGTAGCCTCACAGTCCGTAGACGCTAACGAGGTGAAGGGGGGAAATCCTCTTAATTAGAACGCCGCATTAGCATGATGTGAGGGAGGTATGTGTGTGTGTGTGTGTGTGTGTGTGTGTGTGTGTGTGTGTGTGTGTGTGTGTGTGTGTGTGTGTTGTGTGTGCGTGTGTGTGTGTTTTTGTTGCATTGCGCGAGTGTCTTGTGCACGTACGCTCGGAGTATTTCCGCCTGAGTGGTCCTGTCTTCCATCCTGAGATCCTTCTGTCTTTCTCTTGGTGACTGATTACACACACACCACACACACACACACACACACACACACACACACACACACACACACACACACACACACACACACCCTATCATCTATAATTGAGCAAATAGATCCACTTGAAAAGTGATGAAAAATGGCCTCTTGTAGGACACTTCTTGACAGCCACGTATTTTTGATTGAGTGCGGCGTGATCGCGGAGACACACACTGGGAACATTAACCACGCAGCTTCCATGACGTTCATGACTTTTATAGTCGCATTGTAGGCAAACATCAAAGCATGAAAGACACGCGAGCCAACAGGGATTCTCACGGTCTAGACTGGGAGCCCAGCTCATTAACCATTAACCAACCACAGGTCACACATCTCGGCTGCAGCGGTGATACGAATGCAAACAGAGGTTACGAGATTCAAGATTCCTTTATTGCCGTATGGAAATGGATGACATTTATACTGAGCTTTTATCCAAAGCTCTTTACAGTATCGCCTCACATTCATACACCGACGGCGGTGCCGACCATGCAAGATAAGATAAGATAAGATAGAACTTTATTAATCCCAAGGAAATTCTTGTGCCAGGTTGCATAGCAATACAGTACAATAAAACAATAGAGAAATACACAGAATAATACAAATAAACTAAACTAACAGATTTACAAATGTACAAATAAACGCCTTTCAGTTGGACAGAGGAAGGGAGCCTCCCATAGGTGCATGCCTGCCCAGTACAAGACATTAACTGGTAATCATATCATGTGTGATAATATTGTTAGGATACATTTTCCACAATGCAAACACATCCTAGGGATCCTCTCTCTCTCCCTCCATCTCTCCCTCCTCCCTCTCCCAGTGTAGATTTGTCCGAGTCGGTTGCCGTAGAGATCAATAGATCTCGCCGAGGACCACATGGGCTCCCAAGATAAACCGGTCCGAGGATGAAAGCATCGCGTCGGCCGAGCCAGCGGCGGACTCTCCACGGACGTTAACTCACGATCTGACAGGAAATACATGAAACGTGTTCGATGGTCGCAGCAGCAATAAACATTTCAATCTCGTGTTTGCTTTCCGCCGGTCGCTCGTTTGTTCGGCATCTGCTTCCCAGGCCGGTCGGCGTTTTATCGGTGATTGATTCCGTGCCGCTAATGAATGTGATTTCGCTTTTTCACTTTCAATTTCAAACGTCAAACTTATATGCGATATGCGGTCGACGGTTAATGAGGGCCGGCCTGTAATCACTCTCAGATTGCGTCCGATGTCGCCTAACTCAGCACAGATCCCCGAACCCTTCGTGAATTTCTCTCTAAAAAGCATTTCGGATCTCCAGTTCCGCTGCAGGCGTGTTATTTGTTATTCGTCGGTCTCAATGTTTGGTCGAGATGGTGGAGAGAAAAAAAAGACGCGGGACAAGAAAGTGGTCTGTGGATGGAAAAAAGGAGGAAGAAAGAAATGGATGGAGTATAAAAAACTCCCCAGTGAAAGAAGAGTCTCCAACGCTCAGGAAGTAATCGATGAGGACAGTTCAAAGTTGTGCTGGCGCTAGAACTGCCATACTCGTCCCATCATCTGCTAGTTTTCCACAAGACACGGGGACCATATGAGCCGCGTTGCTGCCGGGCCACGACGACCCACAATGCAACGGGGGCCGACAGCCGTCGCCCCGTTCATCTGCACAAACTCTTCTGGTTAAAACGAACATGTGTTGGGCTCCCGGGCTTCCAAATCACAATAGAGAACGCGTGTGTTTTTGTTTTTAAGTTCATAAAACAGAAACATAAA
>PIJE02000302.1:313673-356289 GCA_002895965.2 Coryphaenoides rupestris
GAACTCATCTCTGCTTCTTTTTCCCTCTCGATGTATTTTTTCCCTCTTTTTCCGTGAGTTAAGTGCTTCCATTAGCGGATCCATTGGATCACCGGTCAAAACGGGAGACTGAATCCAGTCACAAAACATCTGCAACAGAAATACAAGTTGAAGTGCGACACTGAGGACAGGGGAGGGAGGGCAGGAGGGAGGGTGATGATGGTGGTGATGGTGGTGATGATGGTGGTGGTGATGGTGGTGGTGATTCAAGTTCAAGTTCAAGTATTTTTATTGTAACTTCACAATTTACACGTGAGTATAAGCAGTGAGTTAAAAACTTTTTGTGCAAAACGCCCGACAGCCAACAGTAATTATAAAGAATACAAAATAGAGTAAAACTACAAAATAGAAAATAGAACTATAAATAGAATTCTATATAAAATACGTAAATGAAATCTAAAATGAAATGAAACCCTAACCCTACACATATAAATGTACTAAAATATACATTGTTATATGCTGTATGCTGACATTCACAGAATGTCACGGGATACCTTCCCAGACAGTCGACCACAACACTAGCACCAGCAGTTGGCACCAGGACCAGCACTAACACCAGCACCAGCACTAGCAGTAACACTAGCACCAGGACCAGCACTAGCACTAACACTAGCACCAGGACCAGCACTAGCAGTAACACCAGCACTAGCACTAGCACCATCAGTTGGCACCAGGACTAGCACTAACACCAGTACTAGCACCAGGACTAGCCACTAACAACCAGTACTAGCACCAGCACTAGCAGTAACACTAGCACCAGGACCAGCACTACGAGTAACACCAGCACTAGCACCAACACTTAGCACTGCTACCAGCACTAGCTCCAGCAGTAACAACTTATCACCAGGACCAGCACTAGCAGTAACACCAGCACTAGCAGTAACACTTAGCACTAGCATTTAGACATTGATGCCGAACTTGTTCAGCAGCCTGATGGCCTGACTGTGGAAGCTGTCTCTGAGTCTGCTCGTCATTTGATACTGCGGTATCGCCTGCCTGATGGTAGGAGTGTGTACAGTTCGTGGCTGGGGTGGTTATTGTCTTTAATAATCCGTTTGGCCTTGGCCACGCACCGCCTGGTGATGGTGGTGGTGATGGTGGTGATGGTTCAGACCTCTCTCTCTATCTTATCTGGATCAGCCAGATACCACGCTGGCCCAGACAGACCCACATCACGGTCCCCCGACGCCAGCGGAGGAATATTAAACGGCGGTAATGACAACTAAATATCCCCGCAGAGGAGGAGATGAAGTGAACGCAGAAAGCTTCTCTGCTTGGCCGTGCGGTGCACAGCTGGTATACATATACAGTATAATATATACTTATAGATGTATTTATAGATGTATACATATCGGGTTCTGTGTAGCGCACATGTGGAGGGGAGAGCGCGGAGGAAGCGGAACGGTCGGGAGCCGCACGACAGCCGGGAACGTTGTCGGATAAATCCTCACGGAGGAGCGTTGTGCTCGTAGATTATCGGGGGCACGGATCAATTCAGAACGATGAGCCAATTACTGGAACCATACGTGCGTCGACAAAATACGGCGAGAAATAAAATGGTGGTCAATGATCCTCAACCATGGTGCCGACTAAACATTGATGCCGTGTCACTTCTCACATTGACGTCATGAATATGTTTTATGTTTTATGTTTTATATCCCACATCGAGCACACGTTTACTGTCTGGGCTCAAGCACATAAAAAGGGAGGGCGCTCGGCGCTCGGCGCTCGGTGTTGACGATGACGTCGAAAGTCGAAGCCCTCGGCAAACACAGCAGCCGCCGCCGCCACCCCCGTCCGCCGACAAACGCCGCGGGGTCAAAGGTCGCGCCGGTCCCGGCCGGAGATGGCCACCTGTGACGTCTGTTTACCCACATGAGTCACCGCCGGAGGCCTCGTTATCCCGGGAGGAGGGAGGAGAGTAGAGATGGCCGCTGTGTGCACCGGGGACATGACAGCCGCGCCGCCTGCCCACCGTCGCCTCGCGCTCAAGGGGTTTATTTTTATATTCCAATATTGACAATAACACACACATTCTCCCGCCACGGTAACGGCATGTTTATAGGCTCGCTTGAACGCAGTGAGAGCCAAACACACACACACACACACACACACAGTATGGAGACGGTTCACATCCGTACAGCTCAGATCATAGGGGGGGGGGGACGTTCTTTGGGGTCGGATCCCATGGGGAGAGGAAACCTCCGAACGGTAATTAACGGTCACGTCGTGCGCATGTGACAAATACCGTATGTGTCCTCGCCATCGCCATCGCCATCGCCAGCCACAGACCAGGACCCACGGCGGTGTTTCCACGGCCCAGCAGGAAGCAGGAAGCAGCAGGAGTCGACTCGTAGAGCTGCAACCACAGAGCCCCCGTCCCACTGAGCCCCTGCTGCGCTGAAATACAGTCTATACACTGGGCTGCTGAGTTTTGTCACGCGCGCATCAAACTCCCACCTCCACCACAGCCGGAGGGAGGAGCAGGAGCAGGAGGTGGAGGAGGAGGAGGTGGAGGGAGGAAGAGGAGGACGTGGAGGAGGAGGAGGAGGAGGAGGACGAGGAGGAGGAGGAGAAGGTGGAGGGAGGAAGAGGAGGAGGGTGAAGAGGAGGAGGAGGAAGAGGAGGGGGAGGAGAAGGACGAGGAGGAGGAGGAGAAGGTGGAGGGAGGAAGAGGAGGAGGGTGAAGAGGAGGAGGAGGAAGAGGATGGGGAGGAGGAGGAGGAGGAGGAGAAGGTGGAGGGAGGAAGAGGAGGAGGGTGAAGAGGAGGAGGAGGACGAGGAGGAGGAGGAGGGAGAGATTCAAGATTCAAGGACTTTATTTGTCTAATACACATACAGGATATGCACTGAAATGAAAAGCAGAATGTGCAAAAGAATGCTAAAGTCAACTTGAATAAGAGGAATATTTGAAAGATTTACAGTAAAAACAGACAGGCATGAATGACGCAGGAATGAGAAATATAAAATATATATAAAAGGCAGTAGAAAAAAAAAATAGAATAAAGTGAGTTTCTTTCCACAGTCCTGATGGCCTCTCTCTGTTCTTGCAGCGTGGACGTGGTGAGGCGTGGAGTGGACTCTGGCTGGGTAGAGGCCCCCTGATTGAGGGCTTGTTGACCCCTATACACCTGGGGGAGCGCTGGCTGAGGATGGCTTGCGTGGGAATGGACTCCTGCGGAGTTCTGTGGAATTAACTCCTCTGGTGAGGGCGGAGGAGAACAAGAACTCATAGACGTGGACGAGAGTGAAGAAGGGTGTGTGTGTTGTGTGTGTGTGTGTGTGTGTGTGTGTGTGTGTGTGTGTGCGTGTGTGTGTCTGCGTATGCGCGTCATGGTGCATTTGACACACGGACCACATGACAGGCATATCAATCAATCGTTTGAGAAGAAGACTCTTGCTCATGCGCCACGCGGTCGTATCCAGGATGAAATAAAATAAAATAAAATAAAATAAAATAAAATAAAATAAAACAAAACCATCCACCATGTAAGGCAGGCAGCCTCAGTCTCTGTGTCTAACCCTGCCTGCCTGCTCCACACATGTTCCCCCCGCAAATCCCACCGTCTGGGGATTCGCCGGAGCCCCGTGGCTTCCTTTGATGCCGAGCCGTTCATCATCTGACCTGAGTCAATATTTTACATCGTGGCTCGGGACCACGGACCACGGACCACCACCCCTCCGCACCCCCCAGCACCCCTCCGCACCCCCCCGCACCCCTCAATGGTTCAGCATGTAATCATGTCAGTGCCCTTTGGAACAAATATGGCCGCGCCTCCATGCCAGGAGGGGAAGGGTGCTGCTGCTGCTGGTAAACTGGGGTGGCGCCCACACACACACACACACACACACGTCATGTGATGTGGGCGTCAGACCCAGCAGAGCGCTGCACTGAACCGGTGGGCTAATCGTGAACATTATGAGAGTATTGATCTCCAGGTGAGACCTGGAAGACAACACAACGACCCGCGGCGTCAGAGCGGGAAAGCGGCAGAACCATAAAAGAAGGAAGGGTGAGATAGTGGCTTCATTTCTTTACCTAATGCATGTCTGGGGACGGCGGTGGAGGGTGGATGACGGCGGGTGGATGATGGAGGGTGGAGGTGGAATACCCTCCGAGGGCGGAGGAGAATGCCGCTCTGCCATGGAGACAGACCGGTGAATAATAGAAACACAAGAGACGACGAGAGTCAGAATACACTGCGGAAACTATAATTGGAAAGAGCGTGTGTGTGTGATGCCATAGGTCACGACCTTCCACCTGCGTGGAGAGATTGAGAGAGCCGTTGTGTGTGCACGTTTCTTTTGAGCTTAGTTTTCTTTCTTTTGGAATCATTTTTTGCTCATACCACACCACTGAATCATTGGAAATGTACCATTCTCTAAAGGAGGTTTTACAGTTTTGCTGAGACGTTGAGGCTTCAGGTCTCCTCCTTGGAAGGATGATTCATTGCTGCCTGCAGCCACAGTGGCGGCGCAATGACACCGTACTAAAAAGCATCCAAAAAGCATTCAAATCTTAAATACAATCACTCCCAATCACACTGTGCTTTTCTGCGTGATTCGTCATTTTCCCCTTTGCCTGGCAAGTCTTCCCCAGCTTTTCTTAAATTAGAAAATACATCGAAGGTATACACAGTACGCATTGATTTCTTTTCCCGTGGGTGGATTGCCAATATGGGCAAGTGGCTGAGTAAGAAGAATCAAATCTATTATTTACAGCAGTAGTCGTTTCCCAGTCCTTACTGGCAGGGTGGTGGTTGTGGGGGGGCCTGGTGGGTGAAGTTCTGGACCTGCCAGGCGAGCATCTTCCTCTCGTCAACGGTTCTCCATTCTCTCGTGTGTCGTCTGGAGGCCAGCCAGCGTATTCAGCGTCGGTCTCATGAACACGCGGCCGCTGGCATCGATGCCGGCGGCCGGTCAGCGTTTATCCCTCGACGTCGA
This sequence comes from Coryphaenoides rupestris, assembly GCA_002895965.2. Lineage (NCBI taxonomy): Eukaryota > Metazoa > Chordata > Actinopteri > Gadiformes > Macrouridae > Coryphaenoides > Coryphaenoides rupestris. The sequence goes on from PIJE02000302.1 coordinate 318,657, forward strand.
TCTCACACAAAGGCAAGGAAACACTCAGGGGTGCTTGGAGGCCACTCTGAAGTCTTGAGTAACTCTTGAGTAACTAAGAGTCCACATTCATACTGTGTATGTATATACACACACACACACACACACACACACACACATCCTAACATCAAACATCTTTCTCCCGCCTGCAATCATCGTCATATCTCGCTTCTAATCAGCGGTGTTTGAGTTTCACGGCAGAGAGTGCATCCATCCAGGATTACATAAGGCAGGAGAGGACGGGAGGACGGGAGGACGAGAGGCTATGGGAGGATACGCAGCCTTCCGTCCAGCTGTATTTGGGGATGTGTCAGGTTGTGTAGTGAGGACCCGATGAGAAACAGCATTTATAAAAAATAACCGCTGATAGTGTGTGTGTGTGTGTGTGTGAGTATACAGAGTATACTGGTACAAAGACAAATAGGCAAATAGAGCAAGAGGGAGAGAGTGTGTGTGTGTGTGTGTGTGTGTGTGTGTGTGTGTGTGTGTGAGGGGGTTAGTTGGGGTGAAAAGCGAAAGGATGAGGTCAAGTTAACAAACATGAGGCAAGAGGTTAAAGGGACCGTGTGTCGGAGGTTTACATGCATCCAAACGTTGTACAATTACACAACAGGTTGTAATTGTACAGATTTCTTGCGTCCATCCACGCGGGGAACCTCTCCTGAACCAGCAGCAGGGAAGTGGAAGCACGAATGGTGGATAAAATGTCTGTTCTTTCACTTGTTGACAAATTGTATTTAGTTTTTATTAAAATATATATTTATATATTTGTATCAAATATTACTCATATTTTATGTGCGTTACATCCACTCACATCCACAGTGCCCTCATTGTCCCTTTAAAGTTTACAAAAATGTATTTATGATAAAACTAACATTAGTTTTCTGCTGGTTGTTGACTCAACCCAGGGAGCAGGCTGCAGTTCACTCAGCGGCCATAGGGGTCAGTAATGAGTCCGGATTTTTAGGGTCAAGTAAAGTTGAACTAAAGGAGAAACTGAAGAGTTTCCTTTAACTAACTTTAACTAACACACACTATTGGTTAAAGTGAGTTAACTTTAAGGTGGACCATCGACGTACACATTGGCTCTTCATTAAACTTCCACATGCATTTTCTCCCTGTTGGAATGATGTAAATATCTTTCCATAAATGCAATCGTTAATCGTTTAATTAACGCATTTCTTTCATTGTATTTCTTTCATTTTATATTTTGGATGATTTCTGTTTCTGTTCATTTGTTCCTGTCACACCTGAATTCCCCAGCCTGTATGAATACAGTTTTATCTTCTGTTCATTGGTCAATATTAGAGAACCAATAAACGGATATTAGAATAGCTGACGGGCAATTAATTCATAAACCGACGTCCACTCAGCACCGGCAACAGGAACTACAGTCATTTCTAGTGTCTGTCTGTGAGCCTTTTTTTGCAGAGTAGGCTATTTGCTTTGAGCACTGAATAAGCACCTACAACTTCCTATTGTATTTTTGTAAATTGTACGTTGCTGTTGGCTTTTCTTTATTGGATTTGTGTTTACATGGTGTGGGACATTAAGTGTCCACAAAGATGCTGATTCTCTGTCAAGTCTTTTAATAGACAATAAAGAAATGTGAAATGTGAACGACAGCACAGCCTGATCAAGCGTGGCTCTGTCTGCTGTTGTGCCAAAGATCGGAGACTATCTTTCTTTTGTCTTTTTTTTTTTTTCATACCAAAGTGCACTAAAACGTTCCTTCGGGTCACCAGAGTCTTTGGACAGTAGGGCCTTGGCCGTCCCAATTTGACCAATTTCCCATCTTCCACAGAGACTTCCAAACAGACTGTTATCGTTGGAAGTACGCAACACAACGTCCAACTGGCCGACCGCTTTCCACGGAAGGGAACCAGCGGATCGGCTCACTTAGAAAAACACCATCCGGCTGGGCCAGCGTTCTGCTTCCCCCCGTTGGATGGCGCGTTCCCCCCTTGGCTTCAGGGCTGGAAGGGGGGGTGGATAAGGCTGGAGCCACGCGGAGGCGTGGAGTGGACTCTGGCTGGGTAAAGGCCCCCTGATTGAGGGCTTGTTGACTCCTATACACCTGGGGGAGCGCTGGCTGAGGATGGCTTGCGTGGGAATGGACTCCTGCGGTCCTGATGAGATGAACACTTCGGAGTTCTGTGGAATTAACTCCTTTGTTGAAGAAGAACTCATGGACCCCCACCCACGGCTCAGGGTGGAGGTTACAGAAAAATGTGATCATTTAATTGAATAGTGAGATGTGGGCGGCAGTAGCTCAGGAGGTATAAGAGCGGTTGTCTGGCAACAGGAAGGTTGCTGGTTCGATCCGCCTCCTAGCTAAGTGTGGAGGTGTCCCTGAGCAAGACACCGACCTAACGCCTACCATGCTCCTCCCTCCTAGCTAAGTGTGGAGGTGTCCCTGAGCAAGACACCACCTAACCCTACCTGCTCCTCCTAGCTAAGTGTGGAGGTGTCCCTGAGCGAGACGCCACCTAACCCTACCTGCTCCACCTAGCTAAGTGTGGAGGTGTCCCTGAGCAAGACACCACCTAACCCTACTGCCCTCCTCCTAGCTAAGTGTGGAAGTGTCGCCTGAAGCGAGACAGCCACCTAACCATACTGCTCCTCCTAGCTAAGTGTGGAGGTGTCCTGAGCGAGACACCACCTAACCCTAACTGCTCCTCCTGAGCTAAAGTGTGAGGAGGTTCCCCTGAGCAACACCCTTAACCCTACCCTGCTCCTTCCTAGCTAAGTGTGGAGGTTGTCCCTGAGCAAGACAACACCTACCCTACCTGCCTCCTCCTGACCGCTAAGTGTGGAGGTGTCCCTGAGCAAGACACCACCTAACCCTAACCTGCTCCTCCTAGCTAAGTGTGGAGGTGTCCCTGAGCAAGACACCACCTAACCCTACCTGCTCCTCCTAGCTAAGTGTGGAGGTGTCCCTTGAGCAAGACACCACCTAAACCCTACCTGCTCCTCCTAGCTAAGTGTGGAGGTGTCCCTGAGCAAGACACCACCTAACCCTACCTGCTCCTCCTAGCTAAGTGTGGAGGTGTCCCTGAGCAAGACACCACCTAACCCTACCTGCTCCTCCTAGCTAAGTGTGGAGGTGTCCCTGAGCAAGACACCACCTAACCCTACCTGCTCCTCCTAGCTAAGTGTGGAGGTGTCCCTGAGCAAGGACACCACCTAACCCTACCTGCTCCTCCTAGCTAAGTGTGGAGGTGTCCCTGAGCAAGACACCACCTAACCCTACCTGCTCCTCCTAGCTAAGTGTGGAGGTGTCCCTGAGCAAGACACCACCTAACCCTACCTGCTCCTCCTAGCTAAGTGTGGAGGTGTCCCTGAGCGAGACACCACCTAACCCTACCTGCTCCTCCTAGCTAAGTGTGGAGGTGTCCCTGAGCGAGACACCACCTAACCCTACCTGCTCCTCCTAGCTAAGTTGTGGAGGTGTCCCTGAGCAAGACCACCACCTAACCCTACCTGCTCCTCCTAGCTAAGTGTGGAGGTGTCCCCTGAGCAAGACACCACCTAACCCTAGCCTTGCTCCTCCTAGCTAAGTGTGGAGGTGTCCCTGAGCAAGACACCACCTAACCCTACCTGCTCCTCCCTAGCTAAGTGTGGAGGTGTCCCTGAGCAAGACACCACCTAACCCTACCTGCTCCTCCTAGCTAAGTGTGAGGTGTCCCTGAGCAAGACACCACCTAACCCTACCTGCTCCTCCTAGCTAAGTGTGGAGGTGTCCCTGAGCAAGACACCACCTAACCCTACCTGCTCCTGACTGTTTGGTTTTACCTTGCAATGGTTGGTCACCGCCGTGGTGTATGAATGGTGAATGTGAGGCGATACTGTAAAAGCTGATGGTTGGATAAGCGATGTATACATTTTCAATCCATTTACCATTTATACATGAAGACGTTAGTTCCTATATTACCATTATAACGAATGACCCAGCGCTCATAAAAAAAAAACCATAACCATCTATCTATCTATCCATCTATAACCACTTCTAAACATTTCATAGGGCGTGTCTCAGAAAATGAGCAAAAAATGCCCAAAATCCCCTCCTTCTGTTTCCGACCGCCAGCCCTGAGCGGCCGTCCACACGCCTCCGCCTCCGCCTCCCGTAATGACACCTTAAATCAGCCTTGTCACCGGCGCTCATGAGGAGCAAACACTTGTTGGAGTAGCTGTAATTACACGCAGCAGACAAGCTTCTCCCTTAAAGCCATGTTTTATGGCTCTTATGCAACCGGCGGGCCCAGAGCCACGGCTTAAACCGAGCGCTAACTGGCTACGGCTACGGCGGCGCGGCCTATGCTACGTCCGATCTGACCCCCCAAACAACGGACACAATTAAAAACACCAAAAGGAAAAGGTAACAAATAAAAGGTAAGGAGCTCGTTATAGCCAATCAGGGACGTCCGTTATCTTCCCGTGGATTTTATTGCCGGTCACATGGTCACACAGAAAGCTTGCGTGTGTGTGTGTGTGTGTGTGTGTGTGTGTGTGTGTGTGTCAGAGCACAGAGAGTATAGGTTCCTTACACTACAATCATTGATTCGTCCATTGTTCTCCCGGGAGAGTTAAATCAGGAGAGTCCGCGCAGCCACACGGCTCTAAATATGTATTCCGCTGCGCAAATTACAGGCTGGATGTCAGTTGGCCTTTGGCTGAGGAGACGACGGCTAAATATACCAAAACAAAAACAAAACTCGGACCCAAATTGAAAATTATAAACATTTGGACATGCAGTCGGAGACAACGTTGTACGCAGGTGACTGTCCGCATGTTTGAGCGGAACATTATTCTCTGATCACGGCTCATGTCTGACCGGAGGGTCAAACCATTCAACTGGGAGCGGCGCCGTCGGGGTTCAGGCCAAGCTTACGTTCGCTCGTGTGTTTGATTTAAAGGAATAAAAACGAGATGAAAGCCGAAGGTTTTTTTCCCAGAGTGCTGATCGCTGCCCTTTCCACTTCTGCCTGCTTAGCACGTTTCCGAAGGAAAGTTATGTTAAACAATTTCCACATCGACTCCTTCCTCTCTCTCTCTCTCTCTCTCTCTCTCTCTGATACACACACACACACACACACACACCAACCCCACTCGTTCTGTTCTGTTTCTCACTCTCACTTTGTCTATCACACACACACACTCCATTTCTCTCTCTCTCTCTCTCTCTCTCTCTGACACTCACTTTGTCTATCACACACATGCACAGACAGACAGACACACACAACACACACACACAACACACACACACAGAGCGATAAGCTAACCTCCTCCCTGCAGAAGTCTGTTCCTTGTGAACCTTTGGCACCACCCATCCAGTCTGACGGATCTACCAAGCGTTCATATCCATGGTTGTGGGATTAAAACGATAAGAAAAACAAAAATGTTATGAGATAAACGACGGTCCAAGTTCTGCCTGGTTAGGATGCCGATATGTATCTTAATGTCCTGAATATTAGTATCCAGGAAAACAGCCAATTATAAATATAGTTTCTTGAATAAAGAATATAAATGCGGTGAGGAGAATAAAATATTAATAACATACTGAAATATAGTATTAGATACCAAATCGATGACCGCTAATGTTCCTTTGACCGGCTTTGTGGTCGCATTTGCATGCAAATGGCGATGGAAACTATGCGAGCGCGCTCCGTCCAAACGATGAGTTTGGAGTTTGGAGTTTGGAGGCCGTGGTGCTGCTCCAGAACACCTAACTGGAACCAGCACGCCTCCAGGTGCAGACTGTTCTACATCCACGCAGACGCCGCCTCCCAGGTTTAAACGTTTCCCTGCATAAACATTAAATGATTCCCACACCACCACCACCCACCACCAGCACCAGCACCACCACCAGCACCACCACCTGCACCAGCAGCCCCTCCTCTTGTCGAAGGCCGAGTCGTACGAGGCTTCGACATGTTGAGTCGTTGCAGCGTTGCATCTGTGACTCCTCCGACATCCTCTCGCCGTGACGGCTCTCGTGCGCGAGCCGCTCGTCAAAAGCCTTTCAAGTGCTGACATGAACGTGGATGACGGACAGAACGGGATCCAACTCCTGATGTGTTTTATGGATGAAGGCGGTTTTCCATGTTTTGATGTCTTGGCATTATTAACAGTACTTAGCATTGTTCAGCATATTGCATGTTGGTAATGCACTCAGAATGTCTGCTCTTATCTCAGCTATTATGCAGGCAACCTAGCAATTATGAAACTCATTCTATTAGCCTCGTAAATATGAATGCTGTAAACCTGCTCTGTTCTTATCTTTATGGACCACAGTGATGTATTGCTGTCTCTCCCTCAACAAATGTACTCTTTGTAAGTCGCTTTGGATAAAAGCGTCTGGCAAATGGCCTAAATGTGAATCTAAATGTACATGTGCAGTCTGTGAGGTCACCTTCGAGGTGAGGAGACGATGTTGTCTGGGAAGGATTCATCTCCCAGGCTCGTGGGACTGGGAGACGGGGCTGCTGTAGGTCCGGGTACGGGGTCAGGTACGGTGCTATTTAATGAATGAGTAACATTCTGGATGTTGATCATATTTGTCCTTCTCTTCCTGTTCAGGTTCGGGTTCTCGTAACAAAAAGGCAAAACATGACACGGTCCGGTTCCAGTCGACCCGTCCACCGATAAGGAACCCATTATCGCTTGGAATGCTGTGGGGAGCGGAAGATTTATCCGTTTGGATTGGCAACGGCAAATCTTTAAATCAAAGATTTGAACCTAAAAGCTAAACAGTGTACGGCTGCAGCGGGGAGGAGGAGGGCGGTCGGGGGTCACGGCGGGGGGAGACGTTTCCACTCTCCCCTCCAGAGGATGACGCCGACGGGGACACAGATGAGCATCAAAGTGCTGGAAGGGAGATGAAGAGGCAACATGTGAACACTGGATGTGTGCGGTGGATGTGTTCATACCTCAGCCAGGCCCTGCCCGGCCCCCGCCGCGGACGCCTGGCCATCTGCACGGCAGTCCGAGCAAACACACACTCTTCATCCTCAGTAAGACGGGCAGGTTCACAATGTACACACACACACTCACTAACTCACACTAACACACACACACATGCACAGCACTTACAGTACGGAGAGCTGGGCGTAGTTTGTAGTTAGTATTTTATAAATGGGGCAGTGAAATGAAAGACCCGTGAAAAAACAAAACAATATTTGGATAGAAATTACCGCCCGAGTGCTTCAATCCAAACACTTTTGGTAATTGGTAGCCGATGTTCATTAAGGTGTTTTTCTTTGACGCACACAAACGCGTGTTGTGGGCCAATCCAGAGTCAACCCTGATTATTTACCCTAGCACACAATGTGTTTACCCTGACGCCAATATTACTATGATAGGAGTGTGACTGTTTTGGGGGTTTTTTGGTGTGTGTGTGTGTGTGTGTGTGTGTGTGTGTGTGTTTTTTAATATGTCGAGAGCCAAGAGCGCTTGCGGCCAAAGTCTTTACAAACAGTCGTTCTGCGCGAGCAGAGCTGAGGCCCAACAGATGGGAGGCATTTGTGTGCGATCGACTTTCACGGAGACTTACAGCACACCGGGAGCTGGAGGACGGAAACGCTGCCCTTTACGGCGAGAGGGGCTTGCTGGCTGCCTGCTTGCCTTGCTGCCTGACTTGCTGCCTGCCTGCCTTGCTGGTTGGCTTGCTGGTTGGCTGGCTGGCTGGCTGGTTCACCACGGGCCCCGACGTGCCACCCAATTAGAAGCGGTGAAGACATGCGCGTCCCTCGCCACGTACGTCTAGAGCCTCTCTCTCCGTGTGTGTTCTAGGGTTCTATGGTTCTAGGGTTCTATAGTTCTAGGGTTCTATACGAAGTCTTCTCCACAACAAACATTCCCCTGTCGTCGGGCCGACTAATGACCTCCGGTGGCTTTCCCCCCCTTTTCCTTTTTATGTGCCACTTGCTGCACAGCCGACAGTCCTTAGCAACCACTTTTTTTTCATCCTCAATAACAATCGTCATAGCGACGTCTAGACCAATTTACATATATATATATATATATATATATATATATATATATATATATGTATATATATATATACACACACTCCTCACCAGAGCCAGAAATAGACTCATTCTCATTCTCGGCATCTTTCTTGTGCTACTGAACTGCAGCCCTTAAGTGATCAAAAATCTGAAACCAATACTATCCAACAAAATACACATCGTACACATTTTCACAAAAAGCACAACAGTGTACTCTATACTTAAAAAATACACTGACTTTAAATTACACTTGGAGTTTGACTCGTGTACTTGGTGTACATGTACTTTTGAAAGACGTGTTTCTGTGAAACAAAATCCGAAGCGTCGACCACAAGATAAGGTCCCACGGTTCCAGTGACTTTTTTCAGCCGCCAAAAATCACTTTCACACATTTCTCCTTCAGAAGCGTTATAAAAAAAAAGAAAAGCGTGCAACCGTTTTCTATTAGTTTTCCCCTCCGATTGAAATCTGTCGAACCCCCGGTGTGATAATCTGTGCGGTCGGCGTTCATCTGGGCCCAGGAACAGCCAGTTCCAAACCAACGGCTCGCAGGCCCTCGCTGCAACGGAAAGACAATGTGGATGGCGAGTGTGCACTCCCACACGGTCCCAAAATAAGAGTACAGCTCTCGGGACCGACCAATAAATCACGCGTTGGGGCCGCGGGAGCATATAATTGGTGTCTCTGCGATGACAGTGATTTAAAGTGATCACAGTGTGTGTCTGAGGAAAACTTTTGGTCAGTTAAGCACGTTTGGAGTCCCCCAGCGCGCTGCTGCCAGGGGACTTTTAATGTGAAAATAACTGACACAGGCAATTACTGCTTTTTGGAAGAGGCATGAACTCAATAAAAATACAGGGGGTTGGGAATGAAAAGATTCTGATAATACATGTTTTGTATTCGAGTGCGTAAAACGTGTTTTTACTTTTCCTTAAAATATCAAACCGATTTTTAAATAATGGCAAGACCAACAATTACAATCCCACCGTTGGACCCGCGAGCCAACATTGTAATAGCACCCATCGTTATGATCACATGACGTACTAACGGTGCACATTAGAGGACATTAGACGAGTTAATAAAAAGCAGAAGATGGGCAAACCGGTGGCCAGAAGATTCCAAACCGCTTCCCAGCTAAAGTTAACGCAACCGTTGGCAGCGCTGAAGAAGAAGAAGACCGGTCTATAAAAGATTTCAGATACACAATCTAACGACCAAACAGCTGCTTCTCAAGCGTCGTATTTCCAGTGGCGAGTTCGGCTGACACATCGTCCCGAAATATACCGAATGCACTCCAAAAGAAAGCCAAATTAGACCTTTGTGGGGGGGGAGGAAAAAAAAAGCGCTGAAACTCATGGGAAACGTTCTTATTTCCGAAAACATTTTAATTCTTCTCTTTTTTATAGAAGTGATTACATCCTTAACAGCGTCGTGAAGTATTCTGCTGTAAACACTCAAGCAGACATTCAGAATGTGCAGGAGGAGAAACACACGTTCAGACTCACAAGAGCAGTTGTTGCGTGATCCTGGCTAATCTCTGGCGGGCGGAGACATCTCACCCCCCCCCCCGCCGGAGACACCTCACCCCCCGCCGCCGGAGACATCTCACCTCCCCCTCGGAGACATCTCACCCCCCCGCCGGAGACATCTCACCCCCCCCCGCCGGAGACAACCTCACCCCCCCGCCGCCGGAGACATCTCACCCTCCCCCTCGGAGACATCTCACCCCCACCGTCAGGGAGACATCTTACCCCCCTGCCGGAGACATCTCACCCCCACCGTCAGGGAGACATCTTACCCCCCTGCCGGGGACATCTCACCCCCCCCCACCACCACCACCACCATCATCCTGGGCTTACCAGCATCCCATGTAAATATAGTGTCTAATGACACACTGTCAAGAGCATGGATGCTATTATAGCCTTTCAACCAAACAGAGGTCATCCCTGCCACCCCGCCCAAAGGAGTGGCTGCCTTCACCACCGCGGTCACAAGGCCCCGCTTTCACTGTGACCAAAATGACAGACGGGGTTTTATCTTTGCATTTGGACTGGGGTTCCTGCGGGCACCGGAGACGCAGCGAAGCGTCGGGCCGGAAGCGTACAATGGATTAAGAAGTCGCTCGCCGATCGGCGGCATCGAGGGCCCCGGGGAGCCATCTTGTTTGTTTATCCGCCACCTCCGCTCCCGGAACACCACCGCCGACACCACCGCCGCAACCACGGCGGCGGCGGCGCCGCACCACCCCGGCCACAAACGTCGGGTCCAGAAAGCCGCGGCGGCCTCGCGAACCACGCTGGGAAAGGAGAGAACTTCACGAGAGGTGTTGTTCTTGTCGTGTTACGATTAGCAGACACAACATGGAATGTTTGGCAGCGGGATAAGCATCTTTTAATATTCCAAGTAAGAAGTTAATCCAGATGTTGGGCTCTTGTCCCCACCATTGAAAGTTCATACGATGCGTGTGTTTTTCTAAAGCAGAAATATTGTTCAGCCACACATCAGTCGTTCCATGAGCGATCGAGACATAGTAATGTATTGGCTGCTGACGCCCAAAATAGATCAGCAATCACATTCTCTTTGACCTCATCACATTTCCATGTTAAGTCTCCATTTGTCAAATTGTTTGGATCGGTTAATGCAGACCACGGACGGCTTTCCAGCCAACGTGCGCGTTTGTTTGCAAAGCAACATGTTGCGAGCAGTTGCTCCGAATAACGCTCTGGCCATCCTGATCAGTAAACAGTGCAATACTTCAAGCTAAAAAAAAAGTATAAACTGTAAACTGCAACGGCCAAACGTTCCCCTGCAATCTCCTCAGATCATCTTCCAAAAGCTCTAAAGATCTTCCGTCCAAGTCTGAGGTGGACTGACGGATACCGATGGAAGAGAAGGAGTTCAAACAGACTCCTAGAGAACTACATGATTAGTTTGGTGCGGTGACTCAAGGCAATCGTCAGTTCATTATAATATAATTATACTTACTATTAATGATACTTTCAGGAGCAGCCAACAGAACTATCGCCCCAGAGATCGTACGGTTCAATTGTTGCAGAAACTGGATGGCATTTCAGGTCAACGATAAAACCATTAGAAATGTAGATCTCTGTATCCTGACAGCTGGGTGTGCAGAGACTAGCAGGTGGAAGTTTGGGGAGTTTGCAGCAACTCTTCTCCCAAATACATTTTTCTTTTAGGAGCCGACATGTCAGCCAAGTTTCCACCGGAGTGAGAGCTTCTCTGCACTCTGTATGGTTTGATCACCACTTTGACAGTTAAATATAAAGAAAACACAAATGGACTCCGTTTGTTTGACTTTGCGCGAGACGATCAGGTTTAGGGAGTGAATGCAGTGAAGCGATGCGGCGACTCTCAGGGACAATAATGAATAAATGTTATTTTAAAGTCAATATATATATATCACTTTAATCTCTGGTAGGACGTGTTTGGGTGCCGAGTCAGCGGTCGTTGTGCCAGTAAGTGTGAGTAGCAAAAATAAAAGCTGACACAAAATTCAGTCCACACATCATCATCTCTTATTCATCTTTATTATTTCATAAAAACCGTTGTTTTAGTACGACAGGGTCCACTTCATGTCAAAACCGTGTTAACAAAATACAGTGAAACCTTACAGGAGGAGGAGGAGGAGGAGGAGGAAGAGTAACAGCATAATAGACCATCTAATCCACACATAAACCCACATACAAACATAACCGTATCATGTCCAGAGTTAGTGTAAGTATAGCTTAATAAGGGGCCGTCCACACAGAGGGTCGGGTGTGCGATTCCCGAAACCAAAAGGTGTTTCCACAAAGCCAGGAGGCGCACGCTCGGCACTTGGAATCCGTCCGCACGCGGCTTCCCGATTGGATGGCGGACAAAGCGACATTCCCACTGATTGGATAAATGGAGAGGGGGGGGGGGGTGCGGTCGAGTCCGGCTCTGCCAGAAGCTCGGCCCTGGAAGGGGGGAGAGAGAGAGAGAGAGAGAGAGAGAGAGAGGCGGAGCCAGTCAGACGACGGGAGGTGCTGGCCGTGAGCCACAGGCTGCAGATGGGGAGGAAGCACGTCATGATATGGGGGAGAAAGGCCAGAGTAGAGAGACGGTGAGCGGGGGAGAGAGAGAGAGAGACAGTCAGCTAGGCAGAGAGAGAGAGAGCGAGAGAGAGCGAGAGAGAGAGAGAGAGACTGAGGGAGGGGGAGAGAGAGAGAGAGAGAGAGAGAGAGAGGAGACAGCGCCGGGGGGGGGGGCCAAAAGGAAGGGGGGGAGAGGAGAGGTGAAGGCTGCAGAGTAAGACAGTCTGGGTCTCTCGGTCTTCCATCTTCAATGCAGGGTTCGTAAAAATGCCTCCGGACATTTTAAAGGGCATTAAAACCATGAGCACAGAGACACCGAACTGGGCAAACTGGACATTGTGCTCGGGACCTAAAACATAAAACATAAGTAACCTCCTCATGAAACTACAAACACATCGCTCCGGGACGACGACAAGGCCAAACAAGTCAGCCAAATACAAAGTAGAGATGAAGCCGTGTGTACCTGTCACTCAGAAGTTGATCATCTTCTTGATGGCATCAAAGCACTTCCACTTGTCGGGAATGTAGAAGGGTTCGAATATGTGCGGGAACGGCGTGTCGTAGCCGCACACCCTGGCGATGGGCGCCTCCAGGTTCAGGAAACATTCCTCCTGCACAGAGCGCATTGACAAGAGACGGTTACCATGACGCCCCAAGGACCGTCGGCACACCTTGCGTCATTCACAGTATACCTGGATGAAGAATTGGGACAGAATTGGTCTACAGCCACAGCCACACACCCAACGATAAAAGCCAACATGACTGACACTATTTTCAAACTGTAGTAGGACAAAAAAACTAAAATACAAAATACATTTGGCGGTGAAACACCTGGGATACACCGTCTGGTGTAAAACATCTATTGCATCTGAATGCTGAGAAGGTAACTTCGCCACGGGCCACTGGAAATGCACTTTGAGACGACCAGGGTTATGGGTCTTGCAGTTTAAACAGAACCGTGGATGATTTTATCTGCGGCATCTGTGTCCATCAGTACATCGCGTACACGCACCTCAAAACACCTAACTTCAGACCGCTGGTGCGGAACCAATTTGCCCAGCATACAAAACCAGCTGGAATGCGTCTGTGTTGCTGCCCCCCCCCCAGTGACTTTTGCTCTGCTCTGCCTGAAACCAAATCAGGACAAAGTCGGACAAAACACTCCACATGGGAACCACCGCCCACAGAGTTATCGGAACTGAGACACAGACCTCGAGTACCCTCTCTCCCTCTCCCTCTCTGGGGATCTGCAGGATCCCCAGTCGAACCACAGTCGAACCACAACAAACCAAATAAATGTTCCACCTCATTAGCTTCTCCTCAGCATTGTTCTTCCGAGATGATAGTTGACCTTCTCCTCCGCATGGCCTAATGAACATGGAAAGCCCGAAAGACGCCTAGATTAATAAATACCCGAGAGGCCGCCACGATGCACTCTGTCTGGGCAGGACTCGTTTCTCGGTATGGTTTTCATCTCGCCAATACATCTGGCCTGGCGAGGGGAAACGGCTCGCTTGAGGAGGCCTTTTGTGCGCCTGTGAAAACACAATAGTGACGGCGGTGGCGGCGGCGGCGGCGTCTCGGGGATGAAGGCGCCGGGATCCGTTCGGGGTCCAGAGTCGACAGCGGAGCGCAGCAAGCACGCGAGAAAGACCCACTCACGACAGATGAAGATGAAAAGAAACCCAACTAAACACAGAACCCACAAAAATATATCTTTTATCCTGAAATACCTTTTTTTTTGCCAATTGTGTGCGTGTGTGTGGGGCTTTTTTTAATACCACACTTGTAAAATGTGGCGCAAGTTTGTGAATAATGTGTTTTGAGTTATATTGGTCGAATGGTCGTGTGTAGAAGCTCGTCGCTCCTGCAATGGATGAAAACATTACATCAAGGAATAATCAAGTGTGGGCTCCACAATTCACACTATTGGCCAGAGGTCGGGTCTTGGCGTGCGTTGCCTCAGAGATGCCATCTCCTTGGTAGCTGGGCTTCCAGTTTGTTTACAACTATTCATGCTGCCAGTGGCAGCTTGCTATACAAAGCTAATTAGGAATGATGAATGTTAAACGTGACCCGATGTCTTCACTCATCTCTTCATCGTCAAATACTGTCCTTGTCCACGTGGGCCAAGTTGCCCGAGTACAAGACGACATGAGAACAAAAAGCTCTGTTCCGTGGCAGATCTGGGCAACATGCACACTGGTTTAAGGACATTGAAAAAGTGACTTGGAATTGTAAAAATCAAAAGGCTACAAATTCTTTGTGGAAAATTGGTCTATTGAAAATTGTAATGTTCAGTTGGAAAAAAGACATGAATACGCATACCTGAGCTGTGGGAAGTCTCCTGCTTGGCCTTTAATAACGGGAGATGAGCAGCAAGGCGAACGCTGCAGCCAACAGCCTTATTTTAATGCACATGTTTCTTGCATATTCAATTTCTCAACATCGCCTAGACAGCAAATTAGCACAAGGCTGTCTCATATGTTCCTTCGGACCATGAAGAGTCTTGTGTTGAAGTAAAACAAATTAAATATACAAAACATAAAAAAAAACATACAATACACAAGTACTGTATCTTAATCCGTACCTCACAGGGCATGGCATGTTCTGGGCAACTCCATCTCAAAATACCTGGAACCTTTGAAATTGGAACAAGAGTGAACGTGAACTCCCTGGCCCTGGAGTCAAGCTGGATGTTGAGTTCCCTCGGGGAGCAGTCAGGCTAACAGTAACACTTCAGGACGGAGGAGGGCAATGCGTCCGCTCAGGTCTGTGTGGTCATTTTGAGAACAGCCACCAAAACACACAAGACACTTTCAGCAGACTTGCAGAAACATTTGACAGAAATACGCATTTGAGAACAAATTATATGAAAGCCGTTACGATATGCGAAATGCAGCCAAGCTACTTTGATGAGTAATATTTCCTTCTCGTTTTTAACCAACGAATAAGAAAAAACCAGGAAAAGTTCCATCTCCGGGACGTTAATACAGCCTTTCCTTAAATGTGAAGAGCTATTCTCTGCACATTAAGTCAACACTGGACCAGACAGACAGTACTATGGAGTTTGCCCCTTTTGTCTGGATAAGAGCTGTAATCTCCTCTAAATACACTTACTGGAAGTTGGAGAACAGTCTGGTAGACTGCCATCACAGCTGGACAAAGAACCACCACACAACTCCGATTTCATTCAAATCAATGTTTATCTTCTGTGAAGTGCATCATTATATGTAATATACTTGAACGTCTGAATAAAAATATGACAACATAGCTGTCCCGAGAGGCCGGCATCCTGCAATGAGTCTGGGTGTATTTAAACACAACCTTGTGGGGGCTTAGAGTGGCAGTGGTGATGTTGTGTCTCCTGTCACATGTAAATAAGAGTCTGTAAGAGACAGCAACAGATTGGGCGGTGCAGCCACAGGCAATGTAGACATGCGACAATATTGCCCTGTTCTCCTGGCCAAGAAAGACAATCACAGGTCTACTAAATGAGCTGTCCACACCGTTGATTGAGGACAGATGGGGTACAAAAACAGATTATAATTGTCTTTCCATTCAGCTGAAAGAACGTCACTACAATATGTACCAGTATAGTGAAATTGCTTCATTTTGGAGCATGGCAGCATGATGTGGTAAGTGGCTGCACATCTTCTACAGATGTACAAACACTACTGCTTTGACATGCAAAGTGCAGCATTCAAGCTACCCATGAGTTAACCATTTGGAGAGGAAACTTTTCAAAATACTTCTAAATCTAGCACATCCACTCCATTGTGCATAATAATAGTCGGGTGGCATCGGTGAACCGGGACTCGCTAGTCTCGCAAAAATCAGACTTAAGATAATGATTATTTTGTCGTTTTATTTTTTGCAGACCGTAGGTGATGACAAATCTGGGTCAACGGGGCGTTTCACTTTCTCTCGCTTCGTATTTGCGTGGACCAATCACGTCGCCGGCGGCCCGGGCTCCCCCCCAGAAGGCTCCCCCCGGAACGTCCGCTTTAACCGGAACCTCAAGATAATTAATTGATGGCATAAAGGATGTGCGTCGCGGCTCTTATCCAACTTTCTGGATACGAGTCTGGTTCCAGCTACGAAGCAGATGCCAGAGTCGAGCGTATCCAATCGTTTTGGCAAATGTCTCCAAAATTGCAATGGCAAAAGCCAGTGACTGAAACGGTCACAATGGAACAATGGGTCTGCTTTTTGTATGTTTTTAGATGCTCCTCAAGGGTCAGTTAGCTCTACAGAGGATCTCATCCTGAAACAACGTGGCCTAGATTCATTCCCGATGAGAAGCACATCAAACGTTGAATAAGATCATGTTTTGCCTGAATCAAAGACTTACTATGTTAACCTTTTTTTTTCCCCCTTCTCAGAATAAATATACCCATCAAATAATTCCATGTGGCCGTTTAGGAGACAACCGCTCAGAATCACTGACACACATAACTGCCATAACTGTTATTGATTTAAAACCCACACAAAAAAAAAAGTTGAAAGGCAATTCTGCGTCTCAAGAAGTAGGCAGTGGAGCTTAATGGGTGATTTTGGCCTGAAGCTGCCCGACCATCGACGGGAACGAGGTACAAACCCCAGCATGTCGTCGCCATACAACCCCAAAGACTTAACGACTCGCGTGGAACTGGATACAGGTAGCAGCGGGCTACGGTTTGTACATGAAGCAGCCTTTTGATGAACACAGTCCCACACGGAGGCAGCAGGCCCCGATGGAAAGAGGCTTTCGGGGAAAGGGGATATGGCTTTACGGCATCTCCCCCCCCCCGCACCCACTTGGAACTCTGCTTGCAACTTTGCCTCTTGGCTCCCCCGCCTCAAGTGAGGAGGGCCTTTTCACGACGGTCGGGTCACACGCACAAGCCTTTCGTTCTCGGCGGACACCAGAAAAAGGGACTCCGAGGGAGATTTAAGCCCGTCGCCTTTTAAGCGCGTCCAAGAACAGCACCACAGCTCAGCGGTAAGAAGCCGGGTGGTAGTTAGACGGAGCCCGCTTGATTCACATTACACACAAATAGAGGAGGACAGAACCAGGAGAACAGTGTTCCAAGGCATCTCCCGGCAGGCTGTGGTAGGTCTGCAGCGAGTGCCATGCTGCATGACTGATTGTAGTATGTAATCTAGGCTCCCGGACCGCGCACTGGGAAGATGGGCTGCATACTGCACACCAGCACACATCACAAGGGGAGGTTGTATCTGTGGTTTGTGGCGAGGGTGTGTGTGTGTGTGTGTGTGTGTGTGTGTGTGTGTGTGTGTGTGTGTGTGTGTGTGTGTGTGTGTGTGTGTGTGAGTGAGAGAGAGAGAGTGAGTGACCGCATGGCCATTAGTAAGCAAGCATATCTAATGTATGTTTAATGGGAGGATCCATTACAAACCCCAATAATTTTCTAACTACAATGCAAGGAACAAGGAACATGTTCATAGCACAGCAGAAGCCACTGTGGACCACACACAGTTGAAATGCAACCATTGTCGTCATGTTGTAGTTAAGTTATCAGCTGTATTTGGGTCATGTCAGGGAAATGCTAATTCACAGACATCCCTGCGTATCCTTCTAAAGTTGTTTGGGCGATCTAGAGTGCGTGGTGGACCATGACGGGCAATCCATATGCCTACCTATACCATGTGCTTACTTTTGATACACATGAAGTGAATCTTAAGTTCAGGAATGGACTGGGCCTGGGATTTTATTTGGAAAGCCCCCCGAACCGAAAAGGAATGGAAAACAACACTCGGTAGACGAGGTAAACAACTTCTGTCGGGCAGCTTGGCGTTCGGTGCCTGGAGTCCTAAGCTGGTCTCCGTTGTTGTGATCGCGGTTTCAAGGATCTAGGCCCCTGCACCTTTTCCGCTAAAAGCGCCAAGCGTGTTTTCCATCCCATTATCAACGCACAACCAACGCCACATCTCCATTGTTTCCGGATGAGTCATCGCAGTTGCAGGAGACCTTGCCACCTCTCTGCCATCTGGACAGAGGCTCAGACCATGTCATGTTTCCCAGGTTACCTGGCTGCACAAATGTGCATGTGTTTGTACAAAGAGAGAGAGAGTGTGTGTGTGTGTGTGTGTGTGTGTGTGTGTGTGTGTGTGTGTGTGTGTGTGTGTGTATGTGTGTGTATGTGTGTGCGTGCGTGCACACAAGGAAAATCGTGCAGGATTGTGTGAAACCATAAATCCCATCGAGGTTCATATCAAGTTTCAGATTTCACCTTTTACAGAATAATACCCCGTAAGCCAAGTATTATGTACAGCTGTTACACTTTACTATATTTTCCTTCCTCGTGCACAATTTGATTACAGAAACAGGGGCTGAATTTCAGGGCTAATTAGTTTTGTCTTTCTACACAGAATGTTCTCTATTAAGTTAATCAGGTTTTAAGCTTTTTCCACTTGTCTTTTTAAGGTCTTAAACCAGTTCTGTTGACCGTGGTGTTGACCTGATGGCGTCAAGCGATTTTTCAGAATTTTAGAGAAGTGAAAACGCCAATATAGAATGAAGCCTAAGAATGAGGGTAGCTGGGCTTTGCCTCGTGGCCCTCGCCTCATAAATGACTGAGCTGCAGCCACAGAGTGAGTTTAGGTCCCTTTATGAGCCAAAGCATGGTCAGCATCGTCAGCTTATACGGTTATGATGGCAGATGTTCCCTCCGGCGCCGCGGCCGCCCGATCGGACACCGCCAGCCCGCCGTGCCGCGTCAACATTTACACCCGCTGGCACATTAGACACTCCACAGGCGATTGATTTTTACATTTATGGTTTCACTCCTAATAAAATTGACTGTTCCACCATTGCTA
Organism: Coryphaenoides rupestris; assembly: GCA_002895965.2. Taxonomy (NCBI): domain Eukaryota; kingdom Metazoa; phylum Chordata; class Actinopteri; order Gadiformes; family Macrouridae; genus Coryphaenoides; species Coryphaenoides rupestris. The sequence continues at coordinate 337,579 of PIJE02000302.1, forward strand.
CTTTGCTGAATAAAGTTCATATAATTGCTGGTCCACCTGTACGGTCATAATAAAACCTTGATTGAATAAAAGGTGGCACAACGAGGCACTCTGAACTTGTAATGAATCTCACGCAAGCATGAATGAGAAGTGCATTGGTCATTAGCATAAATCTATGGCATTACATCATTTCGCAGACACATTCTTGCAAAACAATCAAGAATAAGTGGTGCTGATATGTTCAGCACGAGTTAATCAGGCTAATTCACAGCCAGGTTCTGCACAAAAGCTCAAAATGACTTATATTAGAGTCAGTTAGTTGAACTATTAATATTCAATACCTTTGACAATATTAAGCAGCATATTCATGGTTCACCAAAGTACATTTCTGATGTAAAAAAGCAATCAAGTCCTCGTAAGTCATGAGTATATTTCTAGGGTAAATTATTACTTCATAGCTTACACAATGCATTCATTTAAAAAGGAAGTCCTTCTAATTGCTTTTCATCACTGAAAACTTGCAGCACAATGTCTCCAATTAGCTTGTGCCAAGCAGACTTGCCGGCTCAGACGACGGACCACAAGGAGGTCCACCCTTCTTCCCTTGTTCCCCCCGTGATGCCGACGGGGCCCGGGCTACACACAGTGCGGCCAGCAAACGGGGTGTCGTCGTCGGGCATCGCCCCGACATTTGGGTGTCGGTAGGACAACGCCATCCCCATACCATATATATCATACTATATTATATATACACACACACCGCGGCCTACTATGGATGTCTGCGGAGCGGCAGATCTGTTAGTGCTTCTCAATATGTCGTTATTACCGCGGTAGCTTTGGGCCGTGCGATGAAAGACGCGTGGCTATTCTGTTTTTATTGCAAAGTTGGCTTCTTATGGAATCGACCGAATAGTTTCTGTAAGACGTCGTGACGTCGAGTCTCAACTAAACGCCATCCCCCAGGTGACACCGGAGAGGTTTTTTAAGACAGTAAAAGCCTCATAAATATAAAAAAAAAAAACTCACCTCGGGCAAGCGAACCGCGAACCCCCACCTGTCGAGAGCGTGATGGGCTCACCTGCCCCGGTGGTGAGAGACGACGACAAACCCATCCAGAATACTCAGTCAGACACACACACACACACGTATACACACCTGCACGGTAGCGCTGATTTCCGCGGCGAAGCCTCCGGTGATGGGTGCCTCGTGACTGATGAGCAAGCGTCCGGTCTTGACCACCGACTGAAACAGAGAACGAGACTCATCAGCAGTTGCTCAGGAGGTATAAGAGCAGTTCTCTCGCAACTGGAAGGTTGCTGGTTCGATCCCCGGGCTCCCCCCGCCCCTAGCCAAGTGTTGAGGTGTCCCTGAGCAAGACACCACCTAACCCTACCTGCTCCTCCTAGCCAAGTGTTGAGGTGTCCCTGAGCAAGACACCACCTAACCCTACCTGCTCCTCCTAGCTAAGTGTGGAGGTGTCCCTGAGCAAGACACCACCTAACCCTACCTGCTCCTCCTAGCTAAGTGTGGAGGTGTCCCTGAGCAAGACACCACCTAACCCTACCTGCTCCTCCTAGCTAAGTGTAGAGGTGTCCCTGAGCGAGACACCACCTAACCCTACCTGCTCCTCCTAGCTAAGTGTGGAGGTGTCCCTGAGCAAGACACCACCTAACCCTACCTGCTCCTCCTAGCTAAGTGTGGAGGTGTCCCTGAGCAAGACACCACCTAACCCTACCTGCTCCTCCTAGCTAAGTGTGGAGGTGTCCCTGAGCAAGACACCACCTAACCCTACCTGCTCCTCCTAGCTAAGTGTGGAGGTGTCCCTGAGCAAGACACCACCTAACCCTACCTGCTCCTCCTAGTTAAGTGTGGAGGTGTCCCTGAGCAAGACACCACCTAACCCTACCTGCTCCTCCTAGCTAAGTGTGGAGGTGTCCCTGAGCAAGACACCACCTAACCCTAACTGCTCCTGACGTGTTGGTTGTTACCTTGCATGGTCGGCACCGCCGTCGGTGTATGAATGGGTGAATGTGAGGCAATACTGTAAAGAGCTTTGGATAAAATCGCTGTATAAATACAATCCATTTATCAGCAGCGGCAGCAGCAGCACGCTAGCTCGGGTGCGGGGGAGGGGGGGGGGGGTAAGCTAACACGTAGCTAGCTGTTACACGCGCCGCCATGAATCACGCGTTGACAGCGGCTAAAGCAACAGAGAGTGCTGCCTCCTCCCTGTGTTAACAGGTGTATCAATATAAAACATCCCCAGATTTGGACGGCTGGATGGACCCATGCCTGCAGGGGGGGGGGGGGGGGGGGGGGGGGGGGTTGGAACATTCCATCGTGCGCGTCCCAACACATCGGTGATCAGTGATACTTTTTTCACATCGGTGAGCCAACACAGATGATGGAAATTTGAACGTGAGTCATGATTATGAATGATTTGTTGGTGTGAGCTGGCTACGTTTCGAGTGTTGCCTAGATTTCATTTCGACTGCCTGCCTGTCTGTCTGCCTGTCTGTCTGCCTGTCTGTCTGCCTGCCTGTCTTCCTGTGCGCGTGTGCATGCCCTCGTCCGTCCGAGTGGGATGCGTATGCAGCATAAGCAGTCGTTAGATTTAGACCCCGTCTAAATCTTGTGCGCGCGAGAGGCCAACACAAAAGATGGATCTGGCTTTTCTCTAACCCCGCATTACTGCTCAAGGAGGCCTCGGCTCCACCCACCACCTCCACCCACCACCTCCCACAGCAGGAAAACCAACAGCCTGCTATAATCTCCTGCACCGCGCCCCCGGCCCTCACCCGAAGGCACCCTTCATCCCGCCTTCCGTCTCTCGTCATGTCGCATACTTTCGTTTCGCCGCTGCACTTGCGCGAGACGATTTATGTAAAGTTGGCAACGCTCACGCTGGCCGGCTCGTATGGAAACTACGCATTTCGCGGTCCAGCGACTCAGCGAGTGAGCGATTCCCGTTACATCGCAGGAGTCTGCCGCTCCGGGCCGAGAGCGGAGCCTTCTGAATGAAAAGTTATATTGCTAGACGATGCGTGTGGAGTGGAATTCCCAGTCCGACGGTGGAAAGAGGGAAAAGTCGACTTCCTGGTCCAAAGTTCTTGGAACAAAGATAACACTTTCCACGGAGGGATTTTTGCGCCGCCTTGAGCGGGCTTTCCCTCCATGTCAACACAGATGGGAAAGAAGTTGCCTGAAAAACACCTTAAAACTAAACAGAAGAAGCCTGCAGCGTGAGTGCTGCAGTTCGGTTTAGTTTTAAGTTGTTTTTAAGGTCCTGCATACGCGACACAGTACGTTAGCTATACCACGATGGGGAAAACGTCTCCTAGTTTACCGCCCAACGGAACCACATGGTATGACGAGGCTAGCGGGGGGGGGGCTCCCATGCTGACGCGATAGAGACCAATGTTTACATTGCCGAGGTCCCTGGTTTTGGTTGTGGGGCCATAATACTGTCCACGGATACTGGCGTTGCAGTGTTGAAGCCTCGAAGGATCTCCTCACCGAATGCCCTTCGTCAGCTGGAGGGCGCTGCGGCATGAAGGTGCATTTTCATACGATAACGCCGCTCAGAAGCGAGCACCGGCGGGAAAGCAAATTGGGGTTTCTAGGCCACCACGGCGGGGGGGGGGGGGGGGGGGGGGGGGGGGTTGGTGGGGGGGCTGTGAGTGTAGCTGGGCCGTATTAGCAGAGTCAACAAATGCGGCGGGGGGTGAGGCGGGGGGGTAAGGCGGGGATGTGAGGTGGGGGGGGGGTGAGGCGGGGATGTGAGGCGGGGATGTGCGCTGAAGCCCTGATGGGTGGAATGACACCGTTTCCAGGAATGTGGACGTTTAGAAGCAACAAAGTGCTGGACTGACAACAGATGGTCAGCAGCGGTGGTGCAGCGGAAGTGCAGCACGATGGATCGGGAGGGGAGGGGAGGGGTTTCGGGGGGCGGGGGGACGTGCGGGAGAAGGACCTTGATATGGCTGTGAGTGAAGGCCCCCCCCTCCCCTCAGCCAGATGATCACACACACACACACACACACCACACACACAACACACACACACACACAACACACACACACACACACACACACACACACACACGTCGGATGGATAAACACAGCGCCCGTCCAAACTCCACCCCGCCCTGATGCTGACCCCATTGACATCGGACACAGAAACACACACAAGACACACACGTGCACACAGAGCCCTCCCCCCCGGTAGGCGATTCTGTAAAAGTGTAACACCAGCACCGTCTGACCCCGGGGGGAACACGGGACGGGAGACCCTTTCGCTTTGCATGCAGCGTTGAGCGAGCATTTTTCAGATGCTTCTGACACAATAGAAGCCCACCGCTGTTATTCCAAAAACGTGGGATAGAATTTGAGGCCCGGAGGGTGCAGCGGCTGCCCAGAGCCCCGCACGAGCGACCGTCACGGGCGAACGCTTCTGGGGGCCGGGCGAGCGGCGCGGTCGCCAAGTTATTCTCAAGCAACGTGTTCTCCTCCTTTTAATGCGATGTATAAAACGGACAGAAGAAAATTCGGCCGCACTGGCTGTGGCGTCGCCGAGTGGCGGGCAGAAAGGCGAGAGACAATGCCATACTCCCTCTTTTTTATTATTATTATTATTATTATTATTATTATTACTACCAGCCTATACATAATCATATCCTGCTGCTGCGACACCATTAGAGTGGACCAACAGAGGCACAGGAAGGGTCTCGTAAAAAGCCTTGCGAGAGCTTTGGTTTAATGTGCATGTTAACAGCCGTACGCGCCACTCGTGAGTCACCGCACGGCCGAACCTTGCGGCGGCGCACGCCACTGGAAATAACGACACCATAAAAGAATATAACTCGCCCCAGAGACAGAGAGAGAGACAGAGACACACACACATGCGTTGTGTTCGTCTCCACGGCGATTTATCGGCCAACTCTTTCCGTTGTCACCATGACAGTAAGGGAGGGGCACGCCGGTGGAAACTGCTGGTGTCCACCTGCAGCCTCGTCGTTCACCGCGCACCCAGATGGAGGCTGAAAGGCAGCGCTCGGCGTTTCACTCAACACAAACACTGCCACACCCCCCCCAGCTGCCAAAAGACCTGACAGGCGCATATTTTCACACACACACACACACACACACACACACACCCCTACATCTCTAAAAGTTGCACATAACACACACTCTCTCTCTCTCTCTCTCTCTAAAACCCTAAACCGAGGTGGGAGGTGAAGGGGGACAATACAGTTTGCGTTGCGGGTTACGCACACAAAAGGCATAAATAAAGGCCGTCTTTTCGCGCAAAACCTCAGCGAGACAAAGACCTCTCTGGCAGAGAGATGATCTCATTGTTATCTCGACCGGAGCGATGGAGAGTGAACGCCGTGCTGGACTCTGTCTGTCTGTTCTGTCTGGTGGAGCTCTTGGCCGAGGTTACCAACGACATGTCAGAGGAACGACGAGATGGTGATGTTGCCCTCCAGCAGAACCGTGATGATAGGAGACGGGGCCGATGACATGGGGGTACCATGATGATGATGATGATGATGATGATGCATCGGATTAAGAAGATTTGCGGCTGCCGGCGATGATGAGCTCAATGACGATGACAATCAGTGTGACGGGGATCGCATGTAGCTTGATTGTTGATCGTGTTTGTATTACACACTGGAAATGTCTTACTACACCATAGCTTAGCTCGGTGTTCTTGACGCGTCCCATTTCTAAAGTGCTTTAGCATCTAAGGAAAACACAGTGTGCCCAGATTAACATGCACAGATACATGTCAGACATTAGAAATTACATCTTAGTTCAGTCTGCCTCAGCTTTCTATGAAATGTAAAAGAAACAAGAAACAGCTGCACAATTGCATCATCGGATTGCATCATTTTAATATGAATATTTTGGCCTAACGGAGGGAACTACCCGTCAATATATTGGCCGGATACGCACCAATATGCTTGAACACGCAACTCCAGTTCGCGAGCGTTGTTAAATAACCACAATTCAATGCCAACCAACAATAACAACAAGACAAACCTCACACGAGCTCCTCACTCTAAAATTAGCACCATTAACTACAGAGGGTGAACTCTCCATTAACTGCAAGAAGCCCCCCCGTCTCTGTGTGTGGGTGAGCGGTGGTTCTGCTGGTGGTTGGTGGTGGTGGTGGTGGTGGTGGTGGTTGTGTGACTGCTGGGTTGGGTCGGGCAGGGGGCAGGGGCCAGGGGCCAAGGCCAGGCCAGCTCGGGGCCACGGTAGCTGTGGCCACCGCTGTGCTCCTCATTGTGCTGCAGGGCTGTCATTAGAGCCAATGCCAAATGTCATGTTTACCGCCATTCCCATACACACCCAGTGTAATGAACGGGGGCTCCACCCTCCTCCTCCTCCGCCTCCTCCTCCTCACTTTTTTATTATTTTTTTAATCTCTTCCACCCCCCCCCCCACCAGACTTCCGCCCTGCACTCTGTCTATGATATCTATATCTGTCTTTGCGTTCTCTCCCACGTCGTCCTCCTCCACCTGCTGCTGCTATCAGCGTCTATTTGCTTCTCCCCGCTCCGTGTCCACAACCTCCCCCCTTTCATCGAGCAGACACTCTGCCTCTCCCACGCCTCCCCAGCCCCGGACCGCTGGCAGACGGGCGAGCCAGCATCCTAGGCCTGGTGCGATACACACACACACACACAACACAACACACACACACACACACACACACACACACACACACACACACACACACACACACACACACACACACACACACACACACACACACACACACACACACACACACACACACACACACACACACACAGGGCCTGGCCCGGCCTCACAGCAACGCTGCACTCCCACGGGAGGCATGGAAACCATTAAACCGGGGCTTCGAGTGAACATAAATTCTCACATGTCTCAGAGTGAGTACACGGTAGCGTCAACAAATGGTGTTTTTTTCTTTCCTCCTCTGTTGGGCAACACCGTGGATGTGGTTAACCAACACAACGCCGCCCCGATACCCTGGTGTCAAAATCGCAGACTTATTATCGTTAAATTAGGTAAAGCTTCAAATTTGAATTCCAGCCATGATCACATTTTGGTTCGTCCATAACGGTGCAAGACATATAAAGTAGAACACGCTTTTGATCCGTTTCTCACTGATTAACTCAATATGATGACTCAAGACGTACAGAATGCCCGATGGCCTCAAACGAATTTATATAACCATCATGACGCCATAAGTCATCCTAAAAAGGACAGGGCGCAGACTTTATAGGAGCGGAGAGGCTTGGCTCCTAAGCAAGCCTGAGGTTTGACGGAGGAACAGGAACACAGCCAAGGGCCTTTTCATAAATATATTTTTTGGAGGCGGGTGTGGGGAGATCTACAGAAGTGCTAAGATTAGCGTTGACCTTACAAGGACCCCCAAGAAAAGGAACACAAAAACAAGTAAACGACTAAAAACAACCACATCTGGCTGCATATGGACAGACGCGAGCCAAAAACACGTGCGCTGCCAGAGACCCTTAGAAGTAGGGGTTCCTTCGAGTCGCACTCTGCCTCCTCCTCTCTCCTCCTCCTCCTACTCTTCCTCCTCCCTCCCACAGTCCATCAAACCACGGTGGCAGGAAGAGGATATTGAGGCGTGGCTGTGCCAGTGCAGAGTTCATAGTTCATACTCGCCGGGGCATTCGCCTTCAGGATCCTTCTGGTGTGACTGATCTGTGGCAAACGGCTAAAAGGCTCCTTATAAAGTGGCGGCAGCATCATGAGCGATCGATGCCCGGGTTGGGGGGGGGGAGGGGGGGGTCCGGAAACCTGCTCAATATCATAACTGAAGGCAGGTGACACAGAATATTAGCCCTTCTGTAGCACCCATGTGGCCTCGATTTCCAGTCTCTCTTTGTGACACTTTCGTCGTACGAGAGAGAGTCTGGAGGAAGGCCCTAACTATTTTGGCCTCCCATGGTGCTTCCTTCTATAAGTAGAGGGAGAGAGAGAGAGAGAGAGAGAGACAGAGCGACAGAGAGACCGAACTTCTGGGCCCATGGCCAGGCCAGCCAGGACACCGGGGGAGACCTCAGACAGAAATAACTGCAAACATCTCATAAAGAGCCATTAAGACCAATTCAACTCAATTACGCCACGAGACAAAGATCTACCTTCACGCCCTGACACACACACACACACCACACACACACACACACACACACACACTGGACACACACACACACACACACACACACACACACACACACACACACACACACACACACACACACACACACACACACACACACACACACACACACACACAGCTTGTATGAGCACAGACTGAGGCCGTTAAAACTATCAAGTGCTCTTTTCCTATAAAATCCTAAAACAATGGGTCCTATAAAAGGAAGAACATAACCATGGTCTGGCTGGCGTAGCTGGAATATCCCAGTGTCATGTTTACAAGTTAACTTGTTATTGATCTTATGGATATTATGGTCGGAGAGCGACTATTGGAGAATACCCATCATGTAACTAAACAATGGGCTCCCTGGTGACCTCGAGATTGATATGAATAACGAAGCTGGAGAAGAATCCTCCGTCTAGCTAGGGAACCATATTTGGCATCGCCATTTCATTTGGAAAGTTTGACACCCACGCCATATACATTTGAGAGGAATGGCGCAATACTTGATAAGCTTCATGTGTTGCTTGCGGGAACATAAGTTCAAGTAACAGCGGGATAAACCATGTGTACAACAACAAGGCGTTTATCTGGACGTAGAACAAAAATAAACTATAAACCGCAACACAAAAACAAACCATCACAGGTAATAAAGAGGTTTCTGCGACGTTAAAAACACTGCGTCTCCACCAGGTTTGTCTAAAATCAGCTTCACTCGATGTGGACTCGCACCGTCGCCAAGACTGCTGTTTTTCATCACGATGGGCCAAGGTTGTACAAAGTTGAAATTTGTCACTTTGTGTCTTGCACAATGGTTTACTGTAATGGGACTGGGGGATGTGCAGCCAAGGTCTTCACGGTTTCCAGCCCAACCAATTACTCAGACATCTCATCATCACACCCTGTTGGACAGAGGGGATCCATGACCATTGAAATCAACAAGAACAATTAATGAAAGCCTGCATATCACAGACTCCCAGTTTACATCTCCTTGTTCCGACAGGGCACCCGCCATCGCTCACTCATAATGATCACCGTGGCCATGACAGCTCTGGAGTGGGACAGCGACCAACACTTCCATCTGTGGGCCAGAGGCCCCTGCACTTGGCACAGTGCTGTGCCTGTGAAGCCCTCGTTAAAGGCTGTCACAGAGTCTCAGAGTGCGCTAAAATGTTCCTGGACCGACGGTGTCGCCCTGGTGACTTCACAGACACTCCGTCTTTAAGACGACCAAGGCCTGCTATCGGCCTTCGGGGGCTGACCTCAATGATCTCAATCTGTCCAGACCCCCGGCCAAGGCTCTTGAAAAGCATTTAAAAAAATATGAATGACAAAATGTGGAAAATCCGACGCACACACAAGTCCCCAGCACGCCACAGCGCCCATCAGCAGCCTAGAGCGCCTTCTCATTAAAGATGCTCACGAGCATAACGTAATAATTATCATCTTCACCACACACACACACACACACACACACACACACACACACACACACACACACACACACCACACACACACACACACACCACACACCCACACCACACACACACACACACACACCACACACACACACACACACACACACACACACCACAACACACACACACACACACACACACACACTTCCCTGCTGTGTCTGGCCCGCTGAACGAACAAACATTTCACACAGACAATATAAAAAAACAAACGGGAAAATGTGCAGACGTTTCCCAGCCTAGTTTGGTTTCCTCATCATCATCATCGTCTCATATCGGAGGAAAACTAATCCCATGGGGTGAAGCGCTGTCGAGGGCAAGCTGGATGCTGGGATGTATTGATCGGCTGTCGTGATGTCATGCAGAGTGTGATCAGCTGACACAGAGTGCCTCTATCTTTCTCTCTCCCACCCTCCCTCCCTCTCCACACTGTTGGACAGGGCAACGGCATACTTCAACCTGTGCGTCTGTCCGCCTCGCTAAGCTATTTAACTGCAACAGTCTTGGACGTACCTTGGGATTCTACACTTACATTCCCTGTGCACAGGTCCCTGCCAATTGGAGGCTATTCCCCTTCAGACAAGTGCTTGAAGAGGAAGAATTTGAGAAATCTCCAGTGCCTTACTGAGGAATGAGAGTACTAGCGGGGGTGTTGCTGCTGCCTTTGCAGAGATAGGATTATAAAATACTGATTCTTTTTTAAATGATTCTCCCTCGTGGATCAAGAGAAATTGGGGCAGACGGAAAGTGTTGGCTTGGGGGCTTGAGACGTCTCGCTAGATCCAATATCAGAGGCTCCGTTTTACGCCAAATGGGTCGAACTGACGGCTAAATTGGTGACGTCGAGTGTCGTGAGGCTCTTTGCAGTCCAAAGATGATGATGATGATGATGATGATGATGATGGTGGGCGGCCACACTTTGGTGCGCCAAACACTTCACCAGAGACACCGAGACGGGGGGAAAGAGAAGGAGCACGCAAAAGAGTGGGGAGATGATGGACCACCAAAAGAAACCAACAACAGCCATGAGTCATTTTCCATTAATATAACCACCAATGAGTGCCGCAGTACGACGTATAACAAGTTACGACCGACCCGCCGGCCAAAAGACAGAGACCCCCTGGAAATCCCCCCGTGCCCTTGTTGGTTTCCCCAACACTGCATCTGGAACTGCGTACGACGCAAACACAATTTGTACCGTCTTCTGGCGTACCGTTAGTACACGAGACAAAAGTAGCCATGTTTTCTACAGTGGAATACTACAAAAAAAAACATGCTTTATCTGTATATATATATATTTGAGGCGCATGTATATTGGGGTTGCTGGTACGGGGTTTGAAAGGTTAAAGTGTAAGAGTTTCGGTCCTGTCCGAATGCATTGCGGGTTATCCAAGAGATGTCCACAGTTTGCACACTACGAATTTCGCCAAAAATAGTACGCCATCCGGGTAATTCAAGTATACTATTTTCTCCGCATACTATGTCGATATACGATTTTGGCCATACGACTACATACTACTCTCGCACCCCACCTACGCAGTACCGTGTCCCATATTACAGATGGACATACAGACACAATACAAATATACAGGAGGACACACAAACCTCTGGCCCACACATTCCCTCAACAAGGCGGGGGTGGCAGTGGTGGTGCAGAGAGACATGAGAGCACAGGGAGGACGAGTGAGAGAGAAGCAGTGCACTGTTAGGAAGGCAAGACGAGACAAAGCTCAGGCTCTTTAACACAACATGAGAGACCCACACAACAAGCACAGTCCCGTCCGTCTACGGGGGGGAAATCCTGAGAGCTTGAGGTGAGCTGGATCCAGCCAGGGGTCGCCATCTCCTGAGGAAACCGGTTTGGTTTGGCCGCATTCAATCCCATCCGATGTTTGTTCAAGTAAGACACGAAGACGTTCCGAGCAACTCAGCACCAAAACAAAACAAAACTAAAACGATTTGGCATCAGGTTGTATGCATCCAATTATAGCGCTAACCATTTCACTCAACGTCAAGCATCCCAACCATGAGAGATGGAGCCAAGCCAAGCGTTGCAAGGCCGTCATCTGGAGGCCACCTGATGAAACTCATTACGAGAATGACAACGTCAAGATTGGACTGGGTGCATCTAGCCATCATTCATTGTTACATTGCACACTGGAATGAAGAGGACGACGCTCAAGAAAGTTCATGATAAATGACTCTTAATTGAAAAGTGATGTTGCCGACATTGCGCACGGGGCCCACTGTGTGTTTGTTTGCTTTTGTTTGAAGCGGATCTGCAACGTGCCGATATCTGAACCGAGGCGAGTTCAGTCCAGAGAAATGTGTCCCACGATTGAAAAGAGTTTTCGGCGTCTTGGTGCCGCGGCGACCAAAGCGAAACCTGCTGGCGCGTCCAGCCTCTCGTAAGTACGTTCACATGCGACACCAGGCCCGCCGGATCAAAAGAGGCCGGTTCTGAGGCTGGGCTCGCCTCGCCAGGAGTCGTGCTACAACACATTTCCATGTGGCCTCCGGGCGACCCGGCTCTGTGGGCTTGGTTGTGCGTCGCTTTCATGGCTCAACAGGATCACGGTTGAAACACTGGCCTGTTCGTTCAGGCCCCACTGGGAGCACGCGGGCGCTTGTACACTCTGGATGTCAGCGGAGCATGCGGTGGTGGGCAAGCTCCGACGTTTTTTCCAACCCCCGTCCGAGAGAGAAGAGATCAAAAATCATATCTGAGAATGGTTTAGCTCTTTCCGCTGACTGACGTGAACGGCGCACAAATCAACATGTTGGTCGTGTCGCAGGATGGTTAATAGTCTGGCGATGTCAGCACATTTGTTGCAACTCTTTGTTTAGTTCAGTTAATAAGAAAGATTGATTATCTAAAACCGTGGTGCCAGAACAGCTTGCGGTCAAACTTGGGGCAACGGAAAAGTATATTTCTGCTCCATGAACTTCACCGGAGGGTAAACCAATCACACGTTGCGAGACCAAACAAAACTAAAAACACACTGAAGATTTGACATGATGTTGGGAGATGCAATGTTTAGATGTATATACTAGAAGTAAAGTATTTTATTATTGATCACAAATCAAGGCTGATTCAAACTATACAAACAGGAGGGGGCTGGATATATAACAAATAAAATATTTTATGATTCCACATTAACCATGTGGTGGAGATGGGAATGTTTTCCATTCCCCCATTCGTCTGTCCATCTAAATAAGCTCTTTTCAGAGCCCCGACTGTAGTTTCTCTTCATAGATGACTTCAGAAACATCTGAAACATATTCACTTCTCCCCGAATGACATCTTACTGACTATGTATAATTATGTTAGGTAGTATTGAAAACAATAACGACCGCAGCCGTCAAACACGAGAAGAGCCCGTTGAACTTGACATTGAGCAGAAAAACACTGGGGGCCCGTCTGGGGTCCGTTTGCCTTTCCTGTCGTCTCTTTTCCACCTCGGCGGACGGCAAACAAACACGTCCGAGGACGGGGCGTCGCGAGGCCGGACTCCATGTGTGTTGTTTGCCCGGCGTGGGGGCCGGTGACGGGCTCTACAGCAAGGAGCCACTTAGTGAGCCTCTGGGAGACAGCGAGGTGGGGCTCTGATAAGAGGGTCTTATCTGCCGGCTGTGGGTCACCAGATCTCCAAGAGCTCGGTACACACACAGCACAAGCCATCGCGCATGCGTCACTTTGGAGAAATGAAAAAAAAAAAAGACGCTCACTCCGTGTTTCCCAAAGAATTGGATCCGATTTGTGCCAAAACTAATTATAAAACGAACACATGGATATGGACATTTCATGTCCAAGATAGTTCCCACATACTTAGAGATATCGAAAGTCAGTTAGAATCAGTCATTTATCCACTCCATGTGTGTTACGCTGACAGGATCTTGGCTTGTCAGATTTTTTTTAACCTGCTTTTTACTGTTGTAGAGCCAGCAGGACACACTCATAAAGAGCCATTTTAATTTTTATATCCATTGGCAAAATGTGACTTCTCTACTTGAATAGCATTTTTGTTAAGGGCAGGGCTCTTTGTAATTTGCCAAACGTGTATAAATATTGACCTAATGATAGCTTTATAGAGTGTTGCTGCCCCGTGGTGTAGACGCAGGAGCGTGAATATCCGATAATATCTTTGCAACTTAAGTAAAAACGACGGTCAAACTGCATCCGCGGCTTCTGGGATGTGCGATATATACACACAGCTTGAGGAACTCGGGCTAGCCCGCTAAACATTTGACAAGACGTGACAGCCTCAACAACAATGCATGACGAAGGCTGGTTTTTGACTCCTTGAATTGTAGAAAACCCAAATATATCAGTCAATATGTGGCGGTCAATGATGTCGATATAGTGGCGGGCCGCCATAATGAAATCAATGTATGGGGAAACACGGGTGCTGCTGGGAGCACACCCAGGAGCATCTGTGCCGTGGTATCTCTTCCTCCTCCTCTCTTTTGTTTCCCCGTCTCGGGGAGTAAATGGCTTCATGTGCTGGGAGCGAGCGATGCGTGCGCCGTGCCAACGCACCAGCGGTGCACGCGAGGCGTCCTCGGATGACTCCTCCTGCACATGCTGCTGTTGAGTTGAACAGGTTCAGCCAAATTGGCAGCAGCCAGCCGCATGATGATGACAGAAGCCCAGGCAGCACTGGAGGGAGCGGGGAGAAACTTCTGAAGGAGTTCGCGCAAGGAGGAGGAGAGGAGGAGGAATGGATGAACTTTTGATGACAGTTGAACAAACATTCCACAAACGTTCTTGATACCTGTGAGCCTAAAGTTCACGTCTATGTAGTCACCTGCATGGTCCGACACCTTTTGTTTTTTTTTTGGGGGTCGTTTTGTTTCAAATTGCCAGACAGCGGGAGTCAGACAAAAATCGCCTTCCACTTTGCGAGGCCAACGTCAGACGAGAACAGCCTGTATTCTCCCCGTGAAGCAGACTAAGCGGAATGACCTGGGAGCACCGCACGCACCTGCCAGCCTCCGCCTTCTGCCAACACAAGCCCGTTGCCGTGGCGACCGAAGCATCATCACCGGGGCGCTCGCGCGGCGGCCACCCACTCGGGTAGCAAGCGGGTGCACGCACCTTCAGCTGTCACCGACAACACACCTGGCCTGCAGGGCCGCCACGAGGCGCGTGGGGCAGGTCGAGGCAATGCAGGGTTTCTGTGCAACACTTCAAACTTGACCACAATGAACTACAATAACTATGTATAATATACTGTACAGTATACATCACACAGATGATGTATATAAATATATATTCTTGCATTCCATGTAGATCATAAACCCCTGAACATGATTCATTGAAAAAAATAAATCAAACAGCATCTGTTTACAGGCTAGTCTTGGCCTCTCCAAAATGGCGGCGATGTTGAAGTAACACAGCAACAGTCACCTTAGCATCCATGTATCTATGTGCTGCCCAGCTGGCCTCTTCACGGAGGTGTGCATGCCAATTGTGTATAAATATTGACAAAAATGATGGGTTTACGGAGGGGAATTGGCCTTCCTAATCATGGCATAAAAACATTCGCTCATCTGTCGGAGCCCTTCTCGGCCATGTGCCTTATTGAGGTTCGACACGGAATGGAAAAACCAGAGAACGAGGCTGAATGACTAACGTGGCTCTGACACAACAACTGCACCAAAGATGGGGCCACGCAGTGACTAACGGCAGCGGCTCAGGAGGTAGAACGGTTGTCCGACAACAGAACGGTTGCTGGTTCGATCCCTGGCTCCGCCTAGTCAGGTGTCCTTGAGCAACACACCCAACAACTGCTCCTGACAAGGTTGGCTGTTTGCCTTGCATGGTTGACACCGCCGTCGGTGTATGAATGTGTGTATGAATGGGTGAAAGTAATATTACAAAGCGATTTGGATATAAATGCAATCCATTTAGTATTTATGGAGTCACGCAGGAGCATGCATGTGAGACAGCGCTTAGATTTGCGTTCATCTGAAAGCATGCATTTAAATATGCACCAGCCTAAACAGCTAAGCAACGCTTGTAGTGTTTACTACAAGCGTTCTTGATGACATGGAAATCCTCGCAGGATTAAATCCCCCCTCATGTAAACTAGACACAGAAACCCTCTCCACCGCACATCATCTGAGAGAGCAGGACGAGCTCGGGGGCAAACCAGCATAGCCAGTCTGTTTATCCCCCGAGATGAATGACTTCCACACCCACCGGACGGCTCCAGTCCGCGTTAGTCAATTTCTGCTTTTACGACTCCGTCTGTCAACATCGCACACTTACTTGGATTGCCACAACAAAACGGGAAGAGAACGAAGGCACGTGATGAGACTACGGAGAACTGACTCGGGAATCTCTGAGACCGTGACGCTAGTTAGTTATTCGTCATCCATTCCAGGAATAAAATATAAATAAAAAATACAAGGTTCAACGGCACATACATCCCCCACGGTTGGAAAATGCTAAAAGGGCAAGTGTGTGAGTCATAGTGCATGTGTGATTCTAATTGGCGGAGTGGAGCCGGCCGCTCGCCCGCGTCCGGAGTACACGTCTCTCGGGTCTGAGTAATAATCAACCATTTAAAAAAATAAATGCAGTAAAACGTATTCATGATGAGGAGGAGGCTGCACACCAGGTGCTCCAGGTCGTTTGAATTAAACATTTGAAAATGGATGAGTCACCCGCCATTTGATGTGCAGATCTGGAATCGCTGCAGTGGTTTTGCAAAAAAGCAAAAATAAATAAAATAAAATCTAATCCAATCCAATCCAATCCCGCCCGGCGTAATTTCAGTGAATGGCTCATCTGGATCCTCACGGTAATAATCACGTTTTTATACGCGGAACGTTTCACTGTGTGGACCGGCCACACAAGAGTTTTACAATTTTAAACTCCTTCGTAAAAATTACGATTGCAGCCTACAACGATGCAATCATTTCAACTCTCGACATTTGAACAAATATAGATGTGGCTTTTGGTCAATAGTAGACACAAAAAAAAAAATACAAATACATAACTTTGACGACAACAACAACAACTACAAACCAACAAACACAGAAACAACTTGCGCCTTTTCCCATAAAATGCAAATAGCATCGGCATTCCAAGCATAGCAGTCGCCGGTTCTCGTGTGAAGGGAACGGGCTCGAAAGCGTAACCGTCGGCAGCAGCGCACCCGCGGCCGCAGCGGCGGGGCGGGTGCCAAGACCGACTGGCCTGGCAGGGCGGCAGGGTGCAGCCAGACAGCACCCAGTGGTTAGGGTGCCACGGCATGGGGTGACCGAGGTCATGCCGCCGCCACCGCCGTACTCCTCACGCACACCAGTGCAGACGGCAGCGCATGTAACATTGTGTGTGTGTGTGTGAGACTGTAATCGATCACGTGTACATCCACTAAAAAGGAAACGACGGAAGTTGTATAATTATCGGTGTTGCAAAACCGAAGACTGGTGTCATTGGGATGTGATTTGTGCCAAATAATGAACACTTTTTTTTTTGTTTGATGAACCTTGTGAAAGGGTTTCAGCTACGAGGGTCGTTTTCATCAGTGCATTTTAAGCATTGAAATCTGTTTTAGCTCAAATTGAGTCACTCTCATGAGGACCTCCGCTGGTGAGCGAGGGGTACTGAAGCACGGTGGCAGCAGAACAGAACCGCCTGCTGTGACATTGAATTGGACTCGCTTTCCATTCGGCTGTCAGAAGGCTGTGTGTCAAGCATCGAAGTGGTGTGGTGTGTTGTGTGTGGTGTGTGTGTGGTGTGTGTGTGTGTGTGTGTGTGTGTGTGTGTGCTGTGTGTGTGTGTGTGTGTGTGTGTGTGTGTGTGTGTGTGTGTGTGTGTGTGTAAACCTTGCCATCTTGGATTCAAGCAAGCACACTTTACAACACTGTTGTGGAATGGCCAGATCAGACCAAGCTTACTGGCAGCCGTCATGCTGGCAACCCGTTAGAAACGACACTTTCACCATGTTGAGCCAAACTCTGGTGAAGCAGAGTTCGTAACGGCTGAAAAATGAAAACATTGATTAATGATAATGGCGGCCATGTTTGATGTACTAGCCTTTCGCTGTGCTGGTGTGCATTACTGTGAGGGGTTTTGTCATATGTTGGAGGCTTGAGTATCGCATGGCCTCGAATGGCAATATATAAAAGACCGTACATGAAAGCGTAACGTGATCCACTCCAATCGACCTGAGAGTAATCCACCATTACGCAAGAGACGAAGTTCACGGGTGCCTTCGGTAAAACCCTACATACATGTGGGAAACGCCATATATATGAAATACAGACAGGTTGAACACCCGAGGAGTGGGTTCCCAGATTTGGTTTTTCTGGACAACGTACGACACGGGATCCCCGTCACCCGAGGCCAGAGGCGTGAAGCCCAATAAGGCCCGGAAACGATATTTGATCCGCAGGTTATCGACCGTGGAGCCCTTGTAATTCTTTCCGGATCGCTCGTCGGCTCGTCCCAAAAAAAAACCGTCTGCCCCTGCTTTTTCGATCTCTGTACTGATTAGGCTTAGCCAAGGAACATGCCTGTTTGCCATTTTATTTTGAGCACTGGTCCCCCTCCCCCTTTTACCAAAAATAAATAAATGCTATAAACCAAACTGTGTGCCACCCGAGGATGTGTTTATGGAGGATGACGACGTGGATAAAGCAACCAGATTAAATTCTCTGTCCTGTCCTCAAAGGAGTGTGTGTGTGTGTGTGTGTGTGTGGTGTGTGGTGTGTGTGTGTGTGTGTGTGTGTGTGTGTGTGTGTGTGTGTGTGTGTGTGTATACGATTGATGGCTGTAATTCAACGTTCGGGCGGAGGGGCTTTCCAAGGCGGGGCGTCAGGTAGCTCGGATCGACGCGCCCCCTGGGATGCCAGGCGTGCCCTGCAGGGGGAGCACTGCGCTGCCGTGTGTAAACCAACCAGATTAAATTCTCTGTCCTGTCCTGAAAGGAGAGTGTGTGTGTGTGTGTGTGTGTGTGTGTGTGTGTGTGTGTGTGTGTGTGTGTGTGTGTGTGTACGATTGATGGCTGTATCAAGTTGGGCGAGAGTTCCAAGGCGGGGCGTCAGGTAGCTCGGAATACAG
>PIJE02000302.1:357741-420241 GCA_002895965.2 Coryphaenoides rupestris
CATGCTGAGGTACCGTCCTTGTTAAGACGGCTGCCATGAAATAGTGTGGTTTACACACGGCAGCGCAGTGCTCCCCCTGCAGGGCACGCCTGGCATCCCAGGGGGCGCGTCGATCCGAGCTACCTGACGCCCCGCCTTGGAAAGCCCCTCCGCCCGAACGTTGAATTACAGCCATCAATCGTATACACACACACACACACACACACACACACACCACACACACACACACACACACACACACACACTCCTTTGAGGACAGGACAGAGAATTTAATCTGGTTGCTTTATCCACGTCGTCATCCTCCATAAATTCAACGTTCGGGCGGAGGGGCTTTCCAAGGCGGGGCGTCAGGTAGCTCGGATCGACGCGCCCCCTGGGATGCCAGGCGTGCCCTGCAGGGGGAGCACTACGCTGCCGTGTGTAAACCACACTATTTCATGGCAGCCGTCTTAACAAGGCGGTACCTCAGCATGAAAGGACAACACACGTCAGTCGTTGGGTTAAAAAACTAACAAAACAGGAAAAAAAAAAGCGTCCGACGGATCTTCCTCTGCTGGCTTCATGTTGGACGCGCACCGTCTGTGCTATTGGTTCCAATAGAGTCCCTGGTAAATTACTACCCTGCTACAGCAATTTCATCCCTGTGCCGTAAGTGTGGGTTATAGGATTTGCTTGGCAGCAGAAGCCCTGCAGTGCTTAACAACTGCGCCACGGGCTCCCCCAGAGAAACATTTAAATTGAGCAATAAATGCGTATAAATGCAAGTATAAAACCTCATCTGGCGCATCAGCCAACAGCCAGCCTGGCTGTCTGTCAAAAGTCAACCATGGAGACCAACAGGGCGTCGGGTGGCATGTTTTAAGCAGGAACACTTGAAACGGCTTCCAATGAGTTCCGGTCACTTGATGTGCATATAAATGTCCGCATTAAGTTTATATGCACGTATTTCACCTGCAGGACTTTTAAACCGACTCAACACAACAAACTCTTGCCAACACTCCTCTCTCCAACTCTCATTCACTTTTCCATCGTTCTCTTCCTGCAACAACTTAAATCTCGCCAGACTTTGTTAGACATAACAACACAAGGATCTAGCAAAGGGTAAAGAAAACGACGTGTATTTCTCTGTAGGGATCCTTTCCATAATGTTGTCAGACACACACTCGGGCACTTTCACGAGGATGTACATGGGCAGGGCGCCATTTCCCACAGGGTTATATTGCAGAAGTTTTGCAGCAAAGTGCTGAATAAATCTTGCTCAATACTGGACCAATTAAAAAAATTGTACGATGACGAGATAAGTCTACGAGCCTACGCAGTGGACTATACTAACCGGTAGGCTTATCTATCCATCATACATCTGGGTGAACCCTCCCACTTGTGACGTGCTAATCACACTCATAGCTGGTGGTAAAATAGGTACCCTGTAATTGTGAGAAAAATAAGACTTTGAGACTAGATGCTCACAAAAGTCATGGGGTCAGATTGTGTGCGTGGATTGACCCGTCCGTCCGTCCGTGTCTCACCTTGCATATGGTCTCTGTGTCCCAGGGCAGGATGGTCTGGAGGTCGATGAGCTCGCAGGACACCCCAAGCTTCTCCTGCGCCATCGTGGCCACCTCGCGCATCACGTGGATCTGGAACCGAGAGAGTCCATCATGCAACGCTCGGGCACTAAGCTTCTTACACGTCGTATAATGCGTGTTATAAAAAAAACAATTGTAATTACAAAAAAATAATAATAACAATTGTAACCCTCAATGGTGCCTCCGTTAACCAATGACGGAAGTGGATGGTAACGAAGGTTTACAGGCTTCGCGCATTGTGGTGTTAGCTTTGGGACCTGAAGGAGAGTTTGACCCAGGAATGAATTGACAGACTTAACAACCGAGAACAAGTCCCCCCCCCCCCCCCCAGGCCGGTAGTCGACCATCTCTGGCTGATCATGGAACATACTTTTAATGCCGGGTGGCGAGGACCTCTAGGACGACCGCAGCAGCGCTACACAGAGCTAACAGGGCTCCTAATAAAGTACACCTCGATTAGGTTGGCCGTCGGCGGGGGGTCCCACCATTAAACCACTTCAAAGTCTTCCTCCAGGCTCACCGAACGCAGCCAATAAAACCCCAGTTTCCTCCTCCTCCTCCTCCTCCTCCTCCTCACCTCGTGAACCAACGCTGCCACGGCCACGAGGGAAAGTCTCCCCTGAAACAGGCTCATCAGGATCATCTGCTTTGAGGTTTGTGGGGGGGGGGGACGCTTTCACTAATAATCTGCCCAGTAGTTGTAGTCGTACTTTTCCCCCTTAGTCATATCTGCACCCTGAACTGAAGGGGGGTGGCGGCGTAGTGAAGGGTGGTTTATGAAGGTGTACGGTAGATTGTACGAAAGTAAAAGAGCCACTCATCCACCCTCCATCTCCGAGCAGCCGCCGCCACGCTCATCAGACCCTGCTAGCGCCACAGGTTCATTTCAGTCCTGTGCCGGGGGGCCAGAGTAAGCCTGTTTAAGTCGCGAGGCACACACTGCGCCGCCGGCGTGTTCTATGGACACGGCCGTCCTAAGCTGTGTAACACAATAACAAAAGAGGTGAGGATAGGAGAGCGGCAGAGGAACAATAGGACGGCGAGCCTGAGACGTGCAATGTTTACCAGAGGAGAACATTGCGGTGGTGATTGGACACAGTCACGGACCACCGTGCTGAAATCCCCAACCCCTCCCACGCCCCTTCCCACTGAGGGTACGAGGGGCTTATCATCGGGTCAAAGAGGTAATCCGTTGCTGGATGTCCGGAGTCATTGCTAAATGTCAGCGGGCATGGCGGGAGGTCCCTCCTTCCCTCATCTCTCTGGCTTGCGAGACGGGGGTGTCACAGTGACAACACCTCAAGCCAGGTGGTCCGCCTCTTACCTGCGTTCCCCAGGCAACCAGGGTGATGTCACTTCCCTCCACCAGGACCTCGGCCTGCGAGAGCGGGATGGTGTAGGGTTCCACCGGGACCTGTTCCACTGAAAAACAAAAAAACCCAACAAGACAGACATTGAGGTGACGTGAGATTAATTGTCCGTTGTTCAGCAACGACGTGGCTGGTTTGTGTGTGTGTGTGTGTGTGTGTGTGTGTGTGTGTGTGTGTGTGTGTGTGTGTGTGTGTGTGTGTGTGTGTGTTGCGCCATGGTGACGTCCGACATAACAACTCTGTCAACACGGCAACTGTACATCAAATCATGTCACCGGGCTGTCTTGATCCGAAATCACATCGAGGCCCTGAAATAGCGAGATGGAGCAGATGACAGGACAAGCTGAAATCACAGCCTTGCCGCTCAGGACGGAGAACCGCGCGCCTGATTCCAGGCACATTTTGCAGCCTTTTTCCAGAAACCCATCGGCACTCAGCGAGAGATCGTGCTTTTATCAGCAGAAAACCCAACACATGACCTAATGACGAACACTGCCAAACACAAAAACGCCATTGAACTATAATGATTCCCCACTACAAAACATTGGTGGGATGGAAGCGGGTTTGGGGAAAAGGACCCACATAAACAGGAACATTAATCTAGAAAAAGAGGTGCCAGGAAGGACTCTCTCTTTGAATCAAAGGCCAAGACAAAGTCCATGCAAGGACCACGGTTTAAAGAACTGTTTGTAATCTTGTATTCTCAAAGAATACCCAATTGGCCTCCCAAAATGCGGTTTAATGAAAAGTATTGCAATGAAATGTATTTTGTGAGCCCGAAAGCAGCAATATAAAAAAGAATCTGCCATCACTTATAAACTTCACCCATTAGTAAAGTTATTTTAATTTTTGTTACCTCAACGTCGCAACAGGACAAATCGTAATGTTGTATTTAACAATAAAAAACAAAAGCCACAATCTTCCGATCTCATGTCAAGGCTTAATAGGTTTGGCCACCAAAAAAGGCAAAGTCCTGGATCTTTTATAGCCCGAGTGGGGACATCCGCGCACGGCAACACATAAACACTGAGACTACAACGTGGATCGGTTACAATCCAGGGATGGCCTCGCCGTCCCATTTGGGGAAAAACACACAATGACTTCATACTTTCTCTTATTAAAACCAAAAAAAAAAGCGAGTTATTTCCCCCCTGCTCCGAAACGCTGGACGGACATTACTTACCGAAGCGATATACGATAAGGAAAGACTTGCACATGTTCTGAGATTACAAGAATCGGCATTTCTTGTAAAATTGGAGAGGACTGCTTATAAAACCCATCACCAAGACACTACGAGGAACTGTATGTGAAGTATACGTTGTACAAGATATCGTATGCTACGAGTCAAGTATTTTTATTGTCACTTCACAGTTTACACGTGAGTATAGGCAGTGAGTGAAAAACTTGTGTGCAAAACGCCCGACAGCCGACAGTAGTTATAAGGAACCCTCATAAGGAACGTGGTCTTCTGGTTTCCCCCTGGAGACCAGTCTTGAGTAGAGCGCTGTTGGGGGTGCTTTGTGCTGAGATACAGGCGCAGGGCGGGCTAATTCAACACCGTGATACCGTTTCCACGACGGCAAACATTTCGATGGTTGGAAATGCTATATTTTAATAAAAGTGTGGTGTGGCCTTGCCGGGCCCTTCTGTGGTTCTAGTATCGTGGAAAAGAGGACGCTCTCTCGGCTACAGTAAATAATGAACCCAAACCCAGAGAAGAGAGACCTCTCGGAGCCATGTGGTCCTGGTACTCCTGCCCGGTTAACAGACTCCATAGTTTCCTAAATGCTAGCGGTCCAAAATTGACTTCAGAACACATATGAATGGCTGTTGGAACAGCTGGAAAAATACACTTTTTGGTACATAAAGGAAAACAGAACACCCTTAAAAATAGGTTCTGAGGAAAACGTTTACACGCCATTACTTCGTCCTTCGCACCGTTCTGACTGGGTGGCGACCGTGCACACAACAGAATCTAAAATATATATATATTGTTATTAGCACAACAGTTCATCTGGACACATAATGGCAGAGCTAGAATTCCAGGGAAGCACAAGCAACTTGAGTGTTGGGAGAACTGAACTGTAAACGAGGAATGTGCTCCTATCAAGGCAGAACGCAGAATTTTACACAAGAGGTATCGCTAAACCACAGACCAACCAGAGCCTAATCACTCATGTTATCGCCTGGCTCTGATGCAAGCCGCTCAAGCGTAGGGGCGATTTTGAAGTTGGCAATTCCCTCATCATTAGCGAAACGTCTTCCATTTAACTAATGTGCCGTTACTCCACACAGCTTGCGATTGTCCAGATTGTCCTGTTATCACGAGGAGAAACAATAGCCAGGTGCCGACCCCTCTTGGGGCCTATAACTTCCCCATCAGTCACGTGGAAACATGAGGCAATATGGGGCCGATCACAATGTGATGGTATGCATCTGCACATGAAAGAGGGCCTTGAATGTAAAACCAAAGATATGCATAAATTGTGGGACGATGTGAAGACGTAGATGATCCACTTAATGCGATACGAAGGGTTTGTGAAGCCCTAGCGGTAGTGATTAGTGTGTGGCTCCTCCAACGGCCTGTAGGTGGGTTGCAGTGTTTCGATGCAAAAAGATCTGCCCGCATTCTACGCCAATTAGACATCTTTGTTTAATTCTCGTAATATAAAGCCAATGAATGTTCTTGTTCAGTTAGGATGGCTAGTTGGCTAGTTCATCTGCATAATACGTATTCTGAGGGGTTCCGTTTGACGGCTATATTTCATTAAAAAGTTTGCTAATTCGGGGCGCAAATGTGCAGTCTCGTAGATTCTCGTAGTATTCAAACAAATCACAAAAAATGACAAAAATGTAATCAAATTACATATTTTTGACATCTTACAAATACATTATACAATATGTTGGTTGGGTGTACTTTGGCCAGGATATATCATTAAATCATTAAAAGCCTTTGCCATTGGCTGTATAAAATAGATTAGTAGTTAATGGTTTAAGTAGACGTTAGTAGAGTTCCCGAACTGGATAAGTCATGTTTTACAATGCAACATAAAAATTGTCGTTTAGAAGTATATCTTGCTCTACAACAGAAAAGCCAGTCAAAAATGTTGCAACTATTCAAATAATTATAATTTTAAAATGGCGCCTTCAAACGAGTAGCGCGATAATGTCATCAGTGCTCCACTGTCATATTTATTAATGTATACAGCCACGTTAAAACAGTTAAAGTCCTTCACAGACATTTAAAACACTGTTAAAAGTGATATCGCACTCGCACACACAAGTAGAAGAATAAATCAGGAAAGTAAAAAGAAGTTACAAGATAGAATATAAAACACATCACAACGAGAGACAGACCAAACTTACAACAAAGCGAAAGATAAGACAGGAATGCAGTTCCATAAAAAGCGTTGCCTATAGAGATGGATTTTTTAGAAGCCTTTTAAAAGCCTCCAAGGCATCGGGTAGAGCTGATGGGTTGGGGCAGATGATGGATGACTCCAGAGGGTTTGGCACAAGCGGAGGGAAGGCACGACCACCTTTTGATTTGCGGTTGGAGCACGCGATGGATAAAAGGCTGAGATTAGAGGCTCGGAGAGGTCCAGAAGTGGAGCGGCGAGGAGATCAGAAGAGTCACCGGGGGCGAGGTCAAGCAGAGCCTTGGGTGTAATCAACACGATCTTGTAGGGTATTCTGATCGCTTTTAAAGGGGATGTGGTTCTTTAGGCCAAGTCAGTTACCTGCTTAAACAATCTTGGTCTTGATAGGTGTTAAAGATGTTGAAATCTGGCATTTCAGTGAATGCATCCCCATCCTAAAGTCAACCATGAAGTGTCATTGTCCAGGTACATTCATCATACATTGCGAGGCTTAAATCTAGATAAAGTTGTGACTCAATAACAACAATAAAAAGACAGGTGTGAACAGGCCAATGTTCTTTTGCTCTCAGCATGTGGATGGACGTGGAGAGATATCTGCTCGAGTGGAAAATGTTTCCACTTGAGTGAAATTTAGACAAACCCCCACTTTGTTCAGTCGTACACCTCGCAGACATTCGGTGCAAGACAGAGGACTGGACTAAGAGGTGTGGGGTGGTGGTGGTGGTGGTGGTGGTGGTGCACAACCCAGCACTGTCAACAGTTCACAGTACATTTGTAGCAGCTGGTTAACACTTGTGCTCCGTGCTGAACTCTCGCTTGCGGCTGCAGCCAGAAACCCTGTTTGTTTGTCTTGCTTCAGATCCATTAGAGAAAGCGGGACATGTCTTTTAAAGGCTAACATATCTGGCAACACGGCGGAGGGCGGCTGAGGAAGCGCAGCAGAAGAAGAGGTTGAAGACGGACGGGGGCGGTTTAATGAACGCCGTATGTACGTCCGTAGCGCGGTGACACAATGACCAGCAGTACCGTCCTGTCCCTGCTGCTGCTGCTATTGGGTTTGCAATGCTGTGATTACATTTAGGGCATTTGGCAGACACTTTTTTGGGGGGTCATGAGTCCAGTAGAGTCCAGGTGAACAGGGTTAGAGTTAGATTGACCATTTAGATTTTGATCATTAGGGTTGATTGATAATTTTCCTTTCGCAAAAACAAACATTTCATTGTGCAATGTATTCAGTTTGTTATTTTGTAATGTATTTTTAATAAGATTAGAATCTATTATCATCAATTACATGTATTTTGCGAAGTTAATATTAGTTCCCTGTTTGTATGTCCTTACTTCACTATTTATAATTGCAGGATACGTGTTTAAAAAAGCCCCTCGAGGCCCACTTTTTATTATTAACGGCGCCTGTCTCGTTATTTCTAACGATCTTAAAGCGAACTTAACTACCGGCTTACCTGCGGCTCTGTAGAGGATCTTGGGCTCGAAGAAGATGCAGGGGTTCTGGTCGGCGATGCAGGCCAGCAGCAGCCCCTTGGCCTGCACCGGACTGCGAGGAATCACAACCTGCAGAAGGGAAGCCGGAGGCAGGAGAGAGGGGAACACATGGGGTCCATTAGCCGCGGCGCTTTGATTGCACCGCTAAACGCCCCGGCCTTGCTATTGTGTCAGCCAGGCAGCGGGCACACACACACATACATACACACACACAAAAAAATAATGATACAGAAATGCAAATCAGACCAGGGAAAGTGCATTTGACGAGGGAATAATTACCTGCATCTGGTCTGTGTGGCAAATTATTATCATTATAGTCATTATTATTACATCCTTTTTATACTGGTAATTTAAAACAAGGCTGCAACTTAATGGGTCCACTCCGGTTGGTGATCTGACCACACAGTCTAGTGCTGCCAGGTATAAATGTAGATACATTTACCAACTCTCTACGTTGAATCTCTACATGACAATTAATTGATTGCGTCAATTAAATGCATTTCTATATTTCCTGTAAATCAATTTGCATTTTAAACCCACACCCACGAAAAGTGAATAATTATTATTATTATAAATATTTAGGGCATTTGGAAGACACCGTTGTCCAAAGCATCTTTTACAATTGCAAGATTACATGAATTGCAAGAAGAGTACGATTCCAAAACCAAATGGAACAACTTTGTCTTGTAAAAAGGATTCTCTGGCCGGAGCCGAGGTGAAGACTGTACAGAGGGGGTGGAAGCCTCCACCACGGGGCACCGCAGTATAAAGCAGCCGAGCCCGGGCCATTCATCGGCTGTGTTGTCTCGCAACGCCGTAGGGAGAAGATGACATTTAGTGGCCTGACCTTTGCCAACAAGACGACAGCACAAGAAGCTACATCTGGTGGCGATGGAAGCTAATGACAGATTAACCACAGATGAGGAAGAGAGGAGGGTGGTGGTGGTGGTGGTGGTGGTGGGGGGGTCCAGTGGCACCCCATAAACTATGGTTGATGTCTTTCAACTGCCTGTGTACACGTGTCCTCTGGCACACCCCTTCGTTGAGAACCTTTATATTGGCCGGGTTTTTTTTCTTTTATTATTTATTATTATTTGAAAAACAGGCATATTTACTCGGAGTGCATAAATCCCCGGCTTAATGACGCATGCGGAGCACATCCGTACGGAGACTCGCCGGGCCCAGGGTCGTCTCGCTGTGAGTCATGCGCAGACCTCGGCGTTCACATGTTTTAAAGCATGGAGCAGAGGGATTAGGTACACGGCGCTCTTCATCACGGCCGGGGCGTTACGGAGCAAATGGCAGGATCAAGAGCGGCGTATGATCTATAAACAAAATCTCTTCCGAATCAAAATCGATAAGGCTTGTCGTTACGCTGCTTGACGTGAACCAGAACACATTTTTTGCCGGTTTATTTATTTGAGTGTTTGTACACCAATTCATTCTTCAGAAATATATAAACACACACACAATGATTAGATTTTAAGCACATTATTACAGATGTCCACCAGCAGAGGAAAGCAATTTGGCACAGCCAGCGGTGGCAGGAATTTGTATTTGTATTTTTGACGCTTGGGACGTCTTTGAAGTCGGACTCTTTTTTAGGGAGGTGGGTTCCAGCTTATTTCTATATCCTGGTCGACTGACTCAACACTGGCCCATCTACGAGAACGCACACAAGCTTGGCCAGGTTTCTATCAGCAGGGCCTGAATGTGCAATTTGTTAAATGAATAATAAAACCGTGATGACGTCAAAAACTCAGTTCAGGGCCATCAATATTCAGAGTTTAGAAAATGCGGTTAGCTCTTGGTTTTGGAATCATAATGCTCATCTTGCAAAAAAATAATAAAATAAATAAATAAAAATGAAAGCACATTTGTAATGGAAATATGGAAGAGGTCAGATTGTCAGACAGGGGTCGGGGTGTGGGTGGGGGTGGTGGGGTAGGGAGACAGCAGGGTGCGTGGTGGTGGTGGTGGTGGATGGTGGCGGTGGCGGGTGCTGCTGCAGACCTTGATGCCCGGGCAGTGGGCGAAGAAGGCCTCGGGGCTCTGGGAGTGGTACAGCGAGCCGTGGCCCACGCAGCCCCATGGCGCGCGGATGGTCAGGCTGCCGCAGTCAAACAGGTTCCCCGAGCGGTAGCGGTACTTAGCGGCCTCGTTCACAATCTGGTGGCGGAGAGGATAAAACAAACGAATAAGGTTGAAATAAATCCGTATTTAGCATGCTTTCAATTAATCCAACAAGATCCCCCTTTCTTTAAAATATTCCCTTTTTTTTTTTACATTTATAATAATGACTAAATAAAGGCCATTGCAGTGGATTGCCATCTGGGATTATGTCCTTTTGTAGGAATATTATGTACACATTATCTTTGGAAGGGAGGGAGTGCAAAAGGTCGCATATTTAACTAAACGGGGACCTGAAGGAAATGACTGCATACTTCTTTTTAAACGACCCTAATAAAGGAGGGAACTGGATGCGTTGGCCTTTCCGGGCGAACACATTGTCTCTGCTTTCCATCTTAAAGCTATTAAAATTCCATTTTCCCCCTCGATTGGCTGAAGTGTCTGGGGACTTTCCTCTGGCGACTAGCGATGCCGAGCTCCAGGAACCGCTTCCTGGTGAACTCAGGTAGGCTCCTTCCCTCCCTCCCGAGGAATACATTATACTCTTGACATGGTGAGAGTTGGTCCACAAGGACAAACAAGAAACAACAAGAGCAAATATACGTTGAAAACCCTGCTCCACTACGGCGTGCATTTTCCCGAGGAGGCATCCATCTTGTGGATGGTCGAGGACATGTGGCGAGGACGCATCCGTAGACACGACCACCCCCGCCCCCCACCCCCGCCGCCTGCGTAGGTCAGTCCATTGACGTCACATTAATCTTCCTCGCCAGGTGTTGACACGGGAAGACATTAGGCAACCCCGCCCCCCTCCCCACACACACACACACACACACAACACACACACACACACACACACACACACACACACACACACACACACACACACACACACACACACACACACACACACACACACACACACACACACACACACACACACACACACACACACACACCAGACTCCTGTCGGAACAGAGACTCAGAGATGTGGCACAGTGTGTGGCAACCGCACAAAATCACACTTAAAAAAAAGAGGAACCTGGGGCCACCGTGCAACGTGAGATAATTCCCCATTATAGATTGTAGATTGTAGATAAGCAAGCAGGTGACTGTGACATGTATATGCACGTATACATGCATCACGCACACACTGCAAGCCACTCTATCACAAGCGAACCTAGGAGTAATTTAATAAAGTACTTGAGTGGATAGCCCTGGAATTAATTTGAAAACTGCAGCTATGGAACACTCGATATCCTCCCCTTAGCAGCCAGTCATTGCTCCAGATACAATTATTCCCTCTGCCACACAGGAATTGAACACAGAGTGACTATGCAAGCACTTATTTTATAAGATTTATAAGATTTTCTCTCTGGTATTTATATAATTTTTTTAGAACAAATGTATCTGTCCATTTGCACTATTAAGTGTTGTATGTTGTATATTGTGTATGTTTTCTTAATGGTGTGTTATGTGTAGTGCATGGATTTTTGCTGTACTAAGAAGCTGACGACAAATTTCCACTGAGGTGGCCAATAAAGTCAATCAAAATCAGATGCTGTTGACAATAGAGTCCGAGTGTCAACAGCATCTCGCTGACACCGTTACTGTGCAACGACAACAACACCACCACCATCACCACCACCACCACCCCCCCGCCCCCACCTGGTCGAATGCTGGGTATATGTAGTCTGCAAACTGGATCTCGGCGATGGCTGTGGCCCCCGCCACCGCAGCGCCGATGCCGAAGCCCACGATCCCCTGCTCACACAGCGGGGTGTTGAACACACGGTCCTTACCTGGCGGGGACGAGGACACAAGGAGCACAGGAACACGATGATCAATAAACCCGAACCCGGGATCTCAACTGGCAGGTCACTGCGCCATTTTGAGTGTGTCTTTAACCCTAATTTATGTTCATTCGTGTTCCGGTGGCTTATTTAGGCCTAATGGCTTGCAGCGTTTTGTTCACTCGATGTTTTTAACAGTCCATGAAGGCATTATTGTTCATTTCTATTTTTGAGCCGTGACTTCATGCAGTGCCACACATAAGGCTGGACAAGTTTAGAACCACGGAATTAGAAAGTGGGTTGTCAATTGGTCAGAAGAACGGCAGCAAAGATGCTGGAAATTACAAAAGAAAAAAATTACTTTTCCGAATTCCTCCCTTCTGTTTTTATAACATTATATAGTGTCAGTGTCACTCAACATAGCATGAAGTTTGCGTACAGGTTGCCCGCCATGCATATGAAATATCGGTACGCTAGCAGACACGGCCCTACCCATGAAATGTGGCTGCAAGTTAAAAACCAGGCTGCAAGTTAAAAAATAACAGGTTTAGACGGAGCACAAAGGGTGCTACATGAGACCGAGGAAAACATCCTTGCAACACTAAAGCGTGGAGACATTGTTTAGGTGAAGGAGTGGGGACTGTAGTTAAAACTGAACAGACCAGTTGTGTGTGCCGGGTGACAGGCTGGCTATGGTAGTGTACTAATTAAGTTACACAAAAAACCCTGCCTCCCAACAGGGATGCTGAACGTAGGTTCCAATCTGGGATCCAGCAGTCCTACTACAGCAGAACTTCTGATCCAGCAGTCATAAAAAGAGAAACTCATTTGTGCGAGTGGATGAAGCTTTGATTTTATTAAGTAGCCAATCTACATGGTGTTGCTTCGAATACTTTACAAGCACTTTTGTTTACTAGTGCTGGCAGTGTGTGTGTGTGTGTGGTGTGTGTGTGTCAATTAATCCCTTACAGAGCCTTGCCGGACGTCCAGTCAAACAACATGATTGGTTGAACCGAAAATGAATCCAACTAATTTGTTACCCCTGGTCCAGCCTCGTCTGCTATCAAAAATCGGCATTGTGAGACTATTTGCCCGTCCAGAGTGCGTTGGCGGCACCGTGCTGTCGTGGCTCTCTCAGTTGAGTGGGGTTGCATTCGAGGCCAGAAGATAGACCGAGAGATTAAAGTAAAACCAGGGGAGGGATAGACTATATAGACTGATCTCAGACATTGGCTACCTGTACGAGATGACCTCATGGACACACAATGCAGCAGGAACCCATACAATCTGCAACAATGTTGGCTTTATATTTTAGCGCTTTTGGGACCATCAAGATTTGCAGCAAGGGTCCAACATTCTAAATTCTTCTTTTTACTTTTCCTGAGTCTTTATCTGCCAGAGTGTAAAAATCTATACCGGTCGGTCGGGCCACCACTTTACCTGCCAAATTCTTGAATCTATCTTCCATTGGCCGACGTTAATGTTGGACACGGCTTGAACGGTATCACATGACTTGGGACACTTGCCCCAACCAATGGGGTTCCTTTCGCAAAAAAACGGGCCACACACACACACACACACACGTCATTGTGGGTCCACACTGGCATATCACCGGGTTGTCGAATCAGCGAGGAAGGATGCGTAAAAAATGTCCCCCCCCCCCCCGAGAGTTAAACAAGTCATGTGACGCACCGGCCGCGACTTAAAACAGAGGAAGAAAAAGCGTCCTATTCCCCACCCTGTAATTTTACAAAGTGCTGCAAGAGGGAGACTCTAAATTTGGTGCAGGAATGTTATTTTTGCTCCTTCTCTTTGTGTAATTGCCAAGAGAGTCCCGTTCGGCTTTTGATGGCAACTTGGCTCCTGAGCGGCAAAGCGGTGGCCTCGTGTGCCCTGCGACGGGACCACACCGATTATCTAACAACCAGTTAGTTAGTTAGTTAGCTAGTGCGGAGGCACAGGAAGGTTGATCAAGGGTTTCGTCATTCAGTCGCCGTCTCGTCGCACAGCGTCACTCGGACAACTGCGGTGCCCGTACTCCCGAGCATCGGGTCATCAATATTAACACAAATCAATAAAACAAAAGGCAAAGAAAAGGGTGGTGTGTGTGTCTGTCTGTGTCTGTGCGTGTGTGTGTGTTCCACAGTCAACAGAACAGCGTTCGTTCACAAAGCCCCAGGTTGTAAAACTCCACAACTCCACAACAAGACGATCTAGATTGCTTATCTAAACAGAACAGGAGCCGGACGCCACCATAAAACCTATTTGCCGTGCTCGGTGACCTTTCCTTTCCCGGTCAGTGCCAACGGTCGGACAGCGGCACTCGTATCAGCACGGGGTGGGGGGGGGGGGGGGGCTAAACAACAACAATGAGCAGGTGAGGTGGAAGCAGCGGCGGTGGTTACTGAGGCTTCGGGAGAACAGCACTCAGCAGCAGCAGAACACACTGCATCACAGAGGTTAATGTATCGCTCTTGTAACACGCCATTCACATGCTGTCCACCTGCATTAACCCCACCCCCCTCTCCACCCCCCACCTGCCTACACCCACCATACACCACCACCCCCCCCCCCCCCCCTCCATCCAGGGGTGTAATGGCTGGAAGTGGCAGAGGTGTGTGTGTGTGTGTGTGTGTGTGTGTGCGTGCGCGCCATTCTTTTCAGCGCGGTGAGAGGGATGAAAACAGCTTTGAGCCCTACCAGCATCCACATGGATGAGATGGAAAATAATGATCCCTCTGCGAAGGTCAGAACCTCTGACGTCAATGAAAACAAAAGGCCGCGGGCGGACAGTGTTGGCTTTAGAAGCCATTACAGGAGGAGGAAGAAAAATAAAAAAAGTCATCGAATAGCTAATCGATGGGCTCGGACAGAGATTAGGCTGTGATTAGGCTGCAGTACTGCAGCCAGGGGCTTGTTAGTGATATTCCAACAAGGGGGACAGAAAAGATGATGAGGAAACATTAGGCCTCATAATCAACATTAATAATAATAATCAGCAACATCCCAACTCCACAACAATTCATCAGAGCACATTCAAATGATATCATCATACTGTACATGTCAAACCAATGAATCTGTGCCAATGCAAAAGAGGGCAAAAGACCAACAGAGAAAGGTAAGGCTTTTGAAAGGTTCTACTGCCACCTAGTGTCCAAACATGTTATGCGTGACAAATGGCACCAGCGATATGCTGATACTGTATATTGGACTGGCATTTCTTGGGAAAGATGGATGGTAGATAAGAGTTCTTACCGTATTTGTCACGGAGACCCACTGTGCAACGGAATACTCCTCCAAACGCCACGTCTTCCCCAAAGATGACTGCGGGAGAGACAGGAAACTCATACAGCATACAAACAAAATACTCAATGTCACACAGGCCTGCCTTTAGGCTTTGCCGAGCTCTGCTTTAAGACTATTACTATCAAATGTTGATTGGTTTATTGATTGATTGACGTCAATGAAACAAAACGAGACTTTTATCAACCCAGTGGCCTCATTTGTCAACTTTAAGTTATGAACTGGAAACCCAATTGCTCCAAAAACCTTCCCAAAAACATTCAAACAATGTGTTTTAGGAAAAGGCCAACAAGCTTTGGTGCAAAAGTGCCACAACAAGTGACTTAATATTATAAAGTAGTTATTATATAATAAAAAGTAGTCAACAGCATGATGAAACCCAGGCGATGGGATGGCTGCCCATTGCAGACTGAACATGAACACTACAACCAACATTAATGGCAGAAAGACCGGCACTAAAGTTAATGTTATTGTAGAAACAGGACGAGTTGCATTGGGGGAAGAATTAATTATCGGCTTCATATTGTATAAACTATAGGCTGTCATGTCCAGTGTGTACCTGCTGTAGGGTCACTGGCCAGGGTGTTGTCCAGGGCACTGGTGACAGACTGGAACAGGTTCATCTTCTGGGTCGGGCCTGAGGGCTCAATTAACCAATTAGTACTTGGTGCCAATTGGTTAACCAATTAGGATAAGACTCATGATTAGTGGGTATGACTCATGATTAGTGGGTATGACTCATGATTAGTGGGTATGACTCATGATTAGTGGGTATGACTCATTATTAGTGCGAATGAGCATTTTTGCATCACAGTTGTCACATATTGTACTTGAATGACACAGAACACACAACTTAAAGTAAACTTAAGTAAGACAGCTGAGAGGAGTTGGCGGAGGTAGGAAGAAGATCATGAACCTCAACATGTGCACTTAATATGTATTCTCAGACGGCATGATGAACTATAAAGCTGCTAGTTGGTGAAATATAAGAGCCTGTTAGCTCCGGCGTTAGCCTGTTAGCTCCGGCATTAGCTGTTAGCCTGTTAGCTCCTGTTAGCTCCGGCGTTAGCTCCGGCGTTAGCTCCTGTTAGCTCCTCCTCTCACCGTGCTGCGTGGGGACGGGGTCGGGATGGAAGGTGAAGTGGGACGCGTGTCTCCGCGGGGAGCGCAGCCCGCGGCTCGCCGAGCAGACGGACAGTCTGGAGGAGCAGCTCGGCCCGCGGAGGAGCAGGAGGAACCGTGCCGCGGCCGCCATGTCTGTCTGTCTGTCTGTTTGTTTGTTTGTCAGCCTGCCTGTCTGTCTGTTTGTTGTGGGAAACGGGAACGCGGAAGTGCTTTGTTCGCGTCATCACCCGAGCTGTCCAATCAGAGCGAGGCCGCGCTGTGATTGGTCTAAAGCGGGGGTGGAAGCTCAAAGCACAATTTGCATACTGATAAAGTAGTTAAGTCAGTAATATTCTTAATGTCCATTAACATTCTCATGTCCATTACCTCTCCTACATTACCTTTCAACATTATGTGCAATATTCTTAATATTCTTTCTATCAGGTGCAATACGTCCCCTAACCATTATTATCACAGCTGTATTACACTTCAATTATGACAAATTGTTTTCGCCGTCTGAATATCTTATCTTGTCTATATATTTGTATATTTTGACTGTACATTTGTAAATCTGTTAGTTTATTTGTATTATTCTGTTGATTTCTCTATTGTTTTATTGTACTGTATTGCAATGCAACCTGGCACAAGAATTTCCTTCGGGATTAATAAAGTTCTCTTATCTTATTTATTTGGCTTTTGAAGAAAGACAATTGGACAAACTGGTTTTAATACATCACTAAATAACTTAAATGTCGAGCTCTTCCAGTTCAAAATTGAAGCCGTGCTTTGAGCCACGACGTGAGGTCACGACGTGAGGGCCCATAAAATAAACCAAGACAAACAGTGATTTTAAAGAAACCATATCTTTATTGGAGTTCCTTATCACAGGACATAAACATTTAAGATTTGCATCACGTCAACAAATAGTGTTTGCTGAATGCACTAAGGTAAACTGGAACCTTTGTATGTATACTTTTGAGAACTGCCGGAATGAAGAGGAAGACTTACACGAGTTAGAAAAGAAGAATACAATAAAAGTAATCAAATCATATAGAACTATGAAATACACATAAACATGAGCAACTCAACTCGAGCTCAGCAGGAGTGGCTTACAAAAAGTGCGTGGAAAAGAAAGGTTTTCACACCGTTTCTAATAAAGAAATAAAGACAAAATATCACATCTTCCAAGAAAGTTGGCTCGATGACTTCACGCACTCAGCCACGTCCAGCCTCCTGCCGCTGTTGCACATCTTCACCAGGTTCTGAGGAGAAACGAGCAGATTCTGCTGGCGAGGCACTCAAATATGCACACAGTGATAGAGCCACACCATGAGAAAGTCACCAATAAGCCGGGCAAAACAAGAAGGCCATTGTTGAAGAAGTTACATTAAGTATTGTATTGTAAAAGTTTCAATGCGAGCATCGGAAGCGCATGTTCACGAGGAGGTCGACTTACATTAGCAGCTCTGACAATGCTGTTGGGGGAATTCAGAGCGGCCAGGTCCGTCAGGATTCTTTGCAAATCGCTGTTACTCTGAGGCTCTTGCAAAACAAACACAAAGAAACAAACAAAGTTATTACACTTACTGGCGGTTTTAACCGGCAGCCTTAAGCGAGCACCGTGTGTTTGTGAGTTAGCGCTTAAGCCCTCCTCAGTAGTAATTACCTGACTCAGGTAACGCCTGGGGATGGACCTGCAGGTAGGTGTGATCCAGGAGCTCTGCAATGGAGATCCGCTCCCTGGGGTCCCGGACCAAGCATTTCTGGTACGGGGGGGGGGGAACGACAAACAGCATGTAATGTCAAACCAACACATCGTGGAAGAGCTTGCCGTGATACTTTAGTGAAAGTTGAGTGAAAGCATATTCAAAACACGATCGTTGAACAACATGCATATGGGGAGCGGTTGGGACCATTGAAGCGATTTTTCCAAACAGCCAATTCTTCACGGAAACGCTGTCAAGTCAAGTCGATTTTATTTGCAACGCCTTTAATCACAGTTAGTCTGTATAATTATGGGGCCATGTGATTATGACCCCCCCCACCCCGGCCCTATAGCCCCTCTAAGGGCAAGAAACGACTCCCTTAATTAACAAGGAAGAAATCTGGAGAAGGAACGCAGAGTGGGGGGGATCTCTCCTTCCAGGGACGGTTGTCTGTCTGGAGCGGTGATATCTGGTATTATGTTACGCCCCGGGCTCCCAGATGTCACGGAATCCAACGGCCTCACCTTCAGCACGTCCAGCAGATCCGCCTCGGCGACGTCGGGAAACTCGATCCCGTGAGAGGGATCGATGATGGCGTGCAGCTTGGCGATCTGATTGGTTATGCTCTGGAAGGGAGTCCGCCCATAGGTCATACAGTACAGGATGCATCCCAGTGACCACACATCGCCTTTTGGACTGATCTGGTGTACGAAAGAATAGACGTTTAACGAATCGTCCTTCGCACACGGAGCCTTTCGTCATCACGCACGCATGCGTGCACGCACACGCATACACAAACGTCAGAGGCAGCAGATCAACATGCATAAGTTAATACAAGGAAACAAGCACACATTTGAGTTTGAACGAGATGACTACTGTCAGCGTTTAATAGCCTGATAAGGACTGAAAGACTGCCTTAAGATAGAACTTTATTAATCCGGAAGGAAATTCTTGTACAATAAAACAATAGAAAAATCAACAGAATAATAAATCTAAACTAACAGATTTACAAATGTACAGTCAAAATATAAAAATATATAGGCAAGATAAGATATTCAGCCGGCGAAAACAATTTGGCATAATTGAAGTGTAATAAAAAGTATTATATAGTACAGTGCACCTTAGAGCTGGGTTTCCCCGGCTGGGTCGGCCTGCCGTTAATCGCTTCCGGGGGCATGTAGTTCAGGGTCCCGACCTGTGTTGGGTCAAGAAGACAAAATGAATTATGTTCAGTCTCAGCCCTGGAATGAGCCCAATGAGACTTCCTGAACAAATAAAGGTTCAATACGAAACATACATACATATATACAGTATATATACAGTATATATACAGTTACTGCACTTTATACATGTGTGTTTATCAGGATGGAGCCTTACTTGAGAGTCCTTCATGATGCTGGTGACGTCTGGTTGTATGCGGTTGGCGATGCCAAAGTCAATCAGCTTCAGAGAGGCGTTCACGATGACAAAGTTGGCAGGCTTCAAGTCACTGTGGACAATACCTGCATGGGGGAGACGGGACACGCCCAGAATGACGCATGAATACACTGACCGAAGGCAAGACATGGGAGCGCGGCCGGGGGGGAAGACGGTACCGTGCTTGTGGATGGTGTGCACCGCCTCCAGCATGTTCTTCCAGTAGAACTTCCTCTCCAGCGGGACGACGGACTTGCGGTTCCGCAGCCACGTGTTCAGGTCCAGGTTCCCGCACTCCATCAGCATGTAGATGTAGCTGTCCGTGATTTCACTGCGGAGGACGGCGGAACAAGATTCACCTGACCGGGATCTCGGCCAGCACACGGCGGGTTCGGAACGTTCCAAACCCGTCGTGCGTGGCCTCCGAGAGTCGTCATCCACACAATAATCAGCGAGGTGGAACGTGAATTACACAAAGCGTCTAGATCAGGGTTGTCAAACCTGATTTGAGGTTGAGGGCCGTAACCAAGACAGACCAAATGCTACCAGAATAACAAAACATTTTCGATATGATTGAAGAGGTCGCATTGCAATTCGATTATCACCAATGGACCTTTCCCTACTCAAGCGGCAAGTCCCGCCCCCCCCTAGTTACTGTTGCTATGTCCCCCAAGCTTTCCCACAGCTCTGCAGCATGTTAGTAATGTCCGCTGAACAACGCCCCCCTGCTGATGATTCTCTCTCAATATCGCTGTATGTTATTTGCCAAATGCCGCTACTTTATCTAAGAGAGTTCTATAGAAAGGTCTGAACTATTTGACACAAGGATATATTCATGACATTCAGATTTCGGACGGAGCAGACGACAACATAAAACTTGATGCTAAGTGTTGGCGATCTATGCTGAAGACACAAACGCCTCACAAACTCCACATTGAAATTCGTCAGGACGACATCGTGGAGTCCTACTGCACATGTAAAGCAGGGTGAGTACGTTAGTGATGTGTTTACAATGAAAATAAGCCTAAGATCTGCTAACTACTAGCTACAATGGGCTAATCACCGAGCTATGCTAATCACACGATGGCGCGGTAGCAGTCTGGTCCTAGCGAAAAAAACATTTCACTGCTCAATTCAACCTTTGAATTTTAACTAATTAGCGAGCTTTGTTGCTTTTTGTGTCGCCGCTGCTGTAAATTGATGCGTGGAGTCGCTATCAACCATTTGATTGTTGCACTTGTTTTAAGTACATCATAAAAACCACTGCGTTCAGTAATTGTCTTATCAGATACAGAACCTGTAAATCACTCGGACACAAAAGTGACAGACCCACTTGGATCACATCCAGTCAATGCTTTGAGGGTTGTGCTTGACTTCTAGTCACTATAAAGCTGACTCTGTAAAGCCAGTGCAGATGACACCTGGGTCTTACATTCAGTACCATCAATAATGACTAAAGTAGAAGGAAATTATTTTCTAAAGTTTTCAGGCATGTTTTTAATAATAATGTCTCTATGAGGTCATATGTAGTTGTCCAAATTTAAAATACATAAGCTCTATCCATGCATTAAAAACAAGTCCTGCAGACTGCATGGATGCGGGACAAGCTTTGTTTGTGGGACATCTATTGCAAGGGGCGTGGTCTTAAGAAATCAGGCAATCTTATTGGTTATTATTCTGCGCGTGACTGACAGTGTGGAAAGGTCCATTGGACGTCCTCTTGTCACATCAGAAGGGTCGACTGAAAAGGGTGAGTGGAACAGTCTTAGCTCCAACTCTAGCTCCCCGAACTCGCGAAAAACTCATAAATGCAACTCTTACAAGTCATACAGCGTAGTGGTTATTTGTAGGAACTACAACCACTCTTTTTATGATTATGAATAAAGTGAAGAAATCAAGAAGAAGAAATAAATCCAGCCTATCAGATTGCCTCCCGGACCGGTTTGGATCGGCTCGTGGGCCGCAACCGGGCCCCCGGGCTTCATGTTTGACACCCGTGGGCTCCATGAACTGGGCGGAGAGGGGGGAGGGACTGAAGGGGCGGGGCTGTGGACTCACTAGTCATACAGCTTGATGATCTGGTCGCTGTACTGCTGCAGGTGGTTCAGGTGCTCGATCTCGTTCTTGTAGCTCTCCACGGTCTGGGGGTCGGCCTCCTCTAGGTTCACGTACTTCACCGCGTACAACTGCTTCTTGTGGTCCAGCACCTGGTACACCTACACGATTCCATGCAACCAGTCAATAAGACCAGTGAAGCCAGGTTACCCACCGAGGGACTTTAACATCAGATCAGCCGCAGGCAAGAATATGAACTTGAGTATGGCCATCTTCTCCTGAAAACATCTCATCATCTCTACGTGATATTATGTTTGTATGTACGCATTACGTTTACCAACAAGAGGCGTCCATCGCAATTATGAACGCTTAAAACTTTTTCTGTTAAAAGAGCAATTATGAACGCTTAAAACTTGTTCTGTTAAACGAGCCATTAGGAATTCTTAAACCTGTTCTACACAAATCTTACTGTACCGTCAGCAATATAATGTTGTTTCACTCAAACAACAAATGTACGCATTGTAAGTCGCATTAACGTCCGCTCAATGCCCCTAAACACAAATGTATATTCGACAGCGGAGTGAAGCAGTGTGCCACGTTTTGTATCACCTTGCTAGATCCACCGCGGCCAATGATCTTCAGGACAAAGAACTGCTTGCCCTTGATGGTGATGGACTCGTTGGATAAAGCCAGCATGGCATTCTGGGGGAAAAAAGTACCAGAATCAGTCAGTTTGCAATAACGCAAACGAGGTCCTGCACTAAATAAATAACCGTATGGGAAGCAGAAATATACTGTACATGTCCAGCCCTTAAAAAAAGGAAACGTCAGGCTCGCCATTGCGCAGTCTGCAACATCAACTCTGTTGCCGCAAAATATTCAGAGACGAATGGAGACCACAAATCTGGGACCAGTGATGCCGACAGTCTAAACTTTCACCCAAAGTCTTCGGTCTGTATGAATAAGTGACATCTTGTATCCACCATGAATTACAGGAATCTCTGTATGTATCTCTGTACGTACGTATGTATGTATGTATGTATGTATGTATGTATGTATGTATGTATGTACGTATGTATGTATGTATGTATGTATGTATGTATGTATGTATGTATGTATCTTCTACTTGGCGGGTGTATTGCCAAGGGCCCAAGGAAAAGCAAAGTGTTTTTTGTATGCACGGTTCTCGAGAAGGCAGCAACAGGCAAGTTTTAAGCAGAACCGTTTCCCCTCCACTGCATTTAGAGGTGGGACCGTGGCGTACTTGTGGGGTGTGTGGATAAGACACCTGGTTTACAGGCGTGCAGGGTGGCTGGGGCACGGCTGCCCCCCGCGGTGCAGAGGAGGCCACGTCAGGCGGGTCCCTCCTCACGCTGGGAGTGACGAAGCTGAGGAAGACCGCACAACTCGATTGAAAACGTTCCCAGAGAACGCAAGCTTAGCCTAGCTGTCACAACAAGAAAGCATTATAAACCACTGAGGGGAGGGATGGTTGATTAGAGTCCCGGTAAAGGATCCGTAACCAGGATCCTGCAGGCAAGGGGTTACCTGTTTGCATAGGGCTCCCTCTTGTTGTTGGGGGTCTGGCAGACGGTGGGAGGGTGTATTCTCGCGGGGACAAGGAGGGCGGGTGTGGGGATGGAGGCCAGCAGGCGAGGAACACTAGGCCTGGGCTCGGGAGGTGAAGTGCGCGTCTCCTGGGAGGGCAAACACTTCATTAATTAATTTTACCTTTGCGTCATGTGCTGCTACCAGTCTTGTATAAAGTACTTGAAAGCGATACTTGAGGAAAAGTACAAGTATCTTACCAGAAAATGACTTTGGTAGAAGTTAAAGTCACCTTTTAGAAATGTACTTAAAGTATCTGATATTTACTGTACTTAAGTATCAAAAGTAATTTTCTGATATTAAATGTACTTAAGTATTGGAAGTAAAAGTAAAAGTAAAAGTGGCATCAGTCGTTGATTCTACTGACATCCGGGACATGCGGGACTTCTTACGCACGAAACACCAGACGCGGACGGACGCTTTCGTGTGCGCGGACTGAACCCACCAGACGCGCAAAGCGCACGCGTACTGCTGCGCTTACTTCCACTCCCATGTTACCAGACGCGGGAATTGATTGATATTGATGCTATGATCACACTTTAGTGTGATTAAAACAAATATCTAAACTATATAGAATGTTAATAATAATAATAATAATAATAATAATAATTATTATTATTATTAGAATCTTGTTTTGGTTGTATGCAAAATGTATGACTTGATTTAACTTAATTTAACTGCAGTACGCGTGCGCTTTGCGCGTCTGGTTGGTTTCGCACGTGATTCGCCAAACCTGCAGTCTTAACACATTTCTAATGATTTTATTTTGTAGTAACGAGTAACGAAGATGCTTAGGAGAAATGTATCGGAGTAAAAGTATACATTTTATTTAGGAAATGTAGTGGAGTAAAAGTGAAAGTTGCCAGAAATATAAATAACAAAGTAAAGTACAGATACGTGAAAATTCTACTTAAGTACAGTAACGAAGTATTTGTACTTCGTTACATTACAACACTGGCTGCTACATGCAACTACGTGAAGCGATGAAGGAATGCTGCCGAACCTGTGGCGAGACGCGGCGTTTGGCGAGAGATGGCATTTTCCAAGCCGGCACAGCGGCCTCCCTGCTGACAGGCTCCCTGCTGGCAGCCTCCTTGCTGACCGGCTTCGGCAGCTCTGTCGTCGGCAGGTGAGCGGCGCGGGGCGCGGCCGCGCCAGCAAAACCGGGACCCTCTTGGCCGCTCTCACAAGCTGCTGCTGCTGGTAGAGCCCGACTCTGGAACAGGACTCCACCACCCGGGTGGGGTTCCACCTTCTCCTCCTCCATCTCCTCCTCCCAAGCCGGGAGCAGTATCTTTTCCCCGGCCTGAATGTTACCCAGCGCCACCTCCAGGAGCCTGGCTGGGCTGGCGTTCAGAGCCTGGCCTTTCATGAGAATCGATGTTGCTTTTTTGATGTTGCCTGAAAAGGGGACAAGGGGACAAGGGGGGGGGGGGGGAAGAGACAATTTGATGATTCCTTTGCAACACCAGCTTCAGGAGAACAGAAGACCAACAGAAGTCTTTATATTGGTTGGCTAGATCAAGTTGGCTAGGTCAAGAATGACGTACTTGTGCGCAAAATGTTCTACATTTACTTCAGAAAAGATCGGACGACATAAATGGTACCTTGAGAGACTTCAAACTGTGCGTGAGCGATGTGGACACGGGCAAAGTATTTGCAGTAGGACCGCGCCACGACAAAATAGTCCCGTGCTTCATCAGAGTCTTCAATGCTTCAGAAAAAAAGACAAAACAATGAAATAATTACTGTATTCTATCGTAGATCACTTTGGACAAAGGCATCTGCTAAATGTAAAGGTTAAATGGCCGCTAATCGAAAACGTGACGAGGTGACGCCTTCATCCGCTCACCCCTTGAGTTCGGCATATCTGACCAGTATCTTAGCGTAGGTCTCGTTCTTGCTGTATTTTTCCACGGGCAGCCTGGAGAACACCCTGTCGTAGTAGGCCCTGAGCTTCGCCAGGAGCACCTCGTCGGTGCGCGGGTCGCCGCTCTTCTCCAGGTTCAGCAGAAAGTCCCGGCAGGACTCGGGAGTGTTGGCGACCCGGTTGAAGGTGGACGTGAGGTCTTCCAGTGGTAGGAAAGAAGAAGATAAATACAAAAAAGTGCCGCGATCTCATCATCACAAGACCATGTGACCGACCAGCAGTTCTGTTCGTGCCAGGCCAAGTACCTGGAACTTTTGCTATAGTATGTATCCCTGAAGAATGTCTATGTAAAGCCAGACATACGCTGTACGATTTGAGCGCGTTTTTGACCTGATTTTTGAGTCGCACGAGTAGGGACAATTTTTCGCTTCACCGGGCGTCATTTGTCGCACAGTGTACAGGGCGGAGCGAGGGCCGATCTGCTCCAATCTGGTCGGCGGCCGACCAAAATTTCACACAAGTCAGAAATCTTGGTCGGACACGAGTTGATTCCCCACGATCACGGCGCCTTTTTCTCTCTCACTGCGCCTGTGCGAAGTAGCAGGCGCAGTGAGATCGGACCGTACATTGCGAGCACATATTACACCGCAGCCGATTTACTCGTACAGTAGAACGAGTTGGAATGAAACGCACGGCCCACGCGCGACTTCAAAAATCGTACAGTGTATGCCCGGCGTAATGTGTGCGTGTTTTGCTTCCACATCGGTGCTCTGCCATTGCGTGTTCCCGGAGCGCACCTCCCGTTCTTGACGTGTCGCCCCAGTCTCGTCTGTGGAGGAGTTTGGCGGCGGAGTGGACTGCAGCCGGGTCCTTCCCACACCGCGCCTCTGGACACACGTCTGGGGGCTAGGGACACATGACACAGGAAACGATGAGATGTTTGTATCGCAATAATGAATAAGCTGTATGTATATTCTGAGATTAATCCTAGCGGTTGGAGAACTGGACTATAGCTCAACTGGTCATGAAACCTGGCCATCACCACCCCTGACGGCTACCAGCTTGCTCTCCAGCCAGCACCCCATCACAATATTACCATTTCATGTACTATTTGTA
Organism: Coryphaenoides rupestris; assembly: GCA_002895965.2. Lineage (NCBI taxonomy): Eukaryota > Metazoa > Chordata > Actinopteri > Gadiformes > Macrouridae > Coryphaenoides > Coryphaenoides rupestris. The sequence continues at coordinate 383,679 of PIJE02000302.1, forward strand.
CTTTGTCGCTTGTAATTTGTTATACTTTGAATTGAAATTGAATTGAAATGAAACAGGTGTGCTTGTGCTCACCGTCTTTTTCATGGCAGATTTCAGGCTTAACATGGCACTGCTACTCGAACCAGAATTTTGCCTGAAACAAAATTGAAATCAATGTTGAAAGAACACGTTTCACAAATCCAGCTGATTATGATGTGCGCACGTGAGACACAAGATGAAGCACCTTGACAAGCTGCTGGGGACGATGAACGAGTCACATTTCAGCAAAGACTTGCCGTCGCCATCGTCACCGGCCACCTCAGGGACGGGATGAACGACGGGGACTCTCCCTGGCTGAGGTACAAAAGGATGAGCAGAGTAAGGACCCACAAGTTGTGTTGAGAACAACGAGGAAGGCCGGCCCGGTAGTAGGTGCCACACGCACTCACCAAGCCGACCGAAGCCTTTCCGTAGCCGTCGTCATCATCGTCGGCCAGCTCAGGGATGGGATGAACGACGGGCACTCGCCCTGGCTGATGTACAAACGATGAGCAGAGTAAGGACCCACAAGATGTGTTGAGAACAACAAGGAAGGCCGGTAGTTGTCGGCGCCACACTCACCAAGCCGACTGTCCGCTTGCGGTGGGAACCGGACCTCCAGCCGGGAAGCGGACCATCTGATGACCCGCAGAAAGGCTCCGTCCTGGGGGCCAGGTGAGAACATACTGTACATCACTTGGGGGAAGTAGGTTAGGAGGTAAGAGCGGTTGTCTGGCAACCGGAAGGTTGAAGGTTCGATGCCTGGGCCCTGCTATCTAAGTGTGGAGGTGTCTCTGAGCAAGACGCCACCTAACCCTAACTGCTCCTGACATGTTGGTTGTTACCTTGCATGGTTGGCACTGCCGTCGGTGTATGAATGGGTGAATGTGAGTGAGTGAATGTAAAGTGCTTTGGATAAAAGCGCGATATTAATGCAATCCATTTACCGTTTACTTCCAACAAAGTGTATACAAAAAACCAAGTGATTAAATCTTACCCCAAAACTAAATTGCTGGAGAGCTGAAATTCTCCTGTACCATCCGATTTCCACCCGTTTTTTTCCAAGTCAGAGTCGTGCTGAGCAGGCTTGTGCAAAGTGTTGAGTGATGATCCTGCAATGTGGGAAAAAAACATTAACAACAATAACAAATGTCAGATATTTTGCATTGAAGACGGCTGGAAGTGCATCGTAACTTAAAGCATCGTGTCAAGCATGCACAATACTACCTGGGATGTTTTCTTTATCCACAGTTCTTGACTGAAGATGGTTACGGTCCAAACCGGGGTCAGCCTTTTTCTCCGAGTTGGTCAGGTACGAGTCGGGAGAGTTTGACCCGATGACCTGGTTAATCCGATCAGTGTTATCTGCAAGAAAGGTTGTTGTGAAGGTGTTCATGAGGAAGAGTTTATTTTTTTTTTGTTGACACACATAGATCATCTGATAGAATACAACAACATGCACACAGCCGCTTCTTATTCACCTTCGTTCAGATATTTCTTTATTTTGTCGAGCTCTCGATGAAGCATCGCCAGGTGCAGCTTCCTGTCTGTGACCTCTTCTTCCTCCATCTGAAAGGTGAAGTGACTGTCATATACTGTGTATATATAAATAAATATAAAACGGTACCTGAAATCAAGCAATCTGATATAATCACCACACCACGGCTATGATTCTAATTCCTTTTCACAATTGGTATCCCTCCGCCTGTGAGCGGACACTCAGAGAGGATGGGCGTCACTCATCTTGATATGATGTTGCCCAGAATGTGCATGCAAGCAGGAACGCAGAAATACACGAATCACTGCCTCCGCAGCACCACGACTCAGAAACTATCTGACTTGTCTTGTCTTGACATAAGAGATCATGGCTCTACGTCACCACATCACAATATTACTATTTGTACTTTGTTGCTTATAATTTATTATTCTTTGTTACCCCTGTTTTTAATGCCCGTATGACACCCATTGCACTTCCGAACCATCCCTGGAAGGAGGGATCCCCCACTCAGACTCAGACACAAACGCTACAATGGGAAAGTCAAAGGAGCTCAGCACGGATCTGAAAAAGCAGATCATTGACTTGAACAAGTCAGGAAAGTCACTTGGAGCAATTTCAAAGCAGCTACAGGTCCCGAGATCAACTGTGCAAACAATTGTTCGTAAGTATAAAGTGCATGGCACAGTTGTGTCACTGCCACGATCAGGAAGAAAACGCAAGCTATCACCTGCTGCTGAGAGAAAATTGGTCAGGATGGTCAAGAGTCAACCGAGAACCACCAAAAAGCAGGTCTGCAATGAATTAGAAGCTGCTGGAACACAGGTGTCAGTGTCCACAGTCAAGCGTGTTTTACATCGCCATGGGCTGAGAGGCTGCCGTGCAAGAAGGAAGCCCTTGCTCCAGAAGCGGCACCTTAAGGCTCGACTGAAGTTTGCTGCTGATCACATGGACAAAGAAAAGGCCTTCTGGAGGAAAGTTCTGTGGTCAGATGAAACAAAAATGGAGCTCTTTGGCCACAATGACCAGAAATATGTTTGGAGGAGAGAAGGTGAGGCCTTTAACCCCAAGAACACCATGTCAAGCATGGTGGTGGTAGTATTATGCTCTGGGCCTGTTTTGCTGCCAATGGAACTGGTGCTTTACAGAAAGTAAATGGAATAATGAAGGAGGAGGATTACCTCCAAATTCTTCAGGAGAACCTAAAATCATCAGCCAGAAGGTTGGGTCTTGGGCGCAGTTGTGTGTTCCAACAGGACAATGACCCCGAACACACATCAAAAGTGGTAAAGGAATGGCTAAATCAGGCTAGAATTAAGGTTTTAGAATGGCCTTCCCAAAGTCCTGACTGAAACCCCATCGAGAACATGTGGACATTTCAATTTACTATTGGTACTTTGTCATTTATAATTTGTCCCCCACTCTGAGTTCCTCCTCCAGATTTCTTCCTGTTAATTAAGGGAGTCGTTTCTTGCCCTTAGGGGGGCTAGGGCTAGGGGGGTGTCATAAATCACTTTTGGCCCATAATCTGGCCTGTAAAGCCCTTTGAGACTGTCTTGTGACAAGTACACATATACATATATATGTGTGTATATATACAGTTGTGGTCAAAAGTTTAAATACACTTGTAAAGAACATGTATGTCATGGCAGTCCAGAGTTTCCAATAATTTCTACAATTGGAGTGATTGGAGCACATACTTCTTTGTCACAAAAAACATTCATGAAGTTTGGTTCTTTTATGAATTTGTTAGGGGTCTACTGAAAATGTGACCAAATCTGCTGGGTCAAAAATATACATACAGCAACATGAATGATCAATTTAGGTGATGTAGAAAGTTGTGTCAATCGAATTAGCTTTGTGGCCTCTTAACTTCTTGTGATGGTTGACTACAGCTGGTGACTTCTCTGAGCCCATTTAAATAGGGCTCATTTGATACCATCATTAGACTCAGCCACAAACGGTACAATGGGAAAGTCAAAGGAGCTCAGCACGGATCTGAAAAAGCAGATCATTGACTTGAACAAGTCAGGAAAGTCACTTGGAGCAATTTCAAAGCAGCTACAGGTCTCGAGATCAACTGTGCAAACAATTGTTCGTAAGTATAAAGTGCATGGCACAGTTGTGTCACTGGCACGATCAGGAAGAAAACGCAAGCTATCACCTGCTGCTGAGAGAAAATTGGTCAGGATTGTCCAGAGTCAACCGAGAACCACCAAAAAGAATTAGAAGCTGCTGGAACACAGGTGTCAGTGTCCACAGTCAAGCGTGTTTTACATTGCCATGGTCTGAGAGGCTGCCATGCAAGAAGGAAGCCCTTGCTCCAGAAGCGGCACTTTAAGGCTCGACTGAAGTTTGCTGCTGATCGCATGGACAAAGAAAAGGCCTTCTGGGGGAAAGTTCTGTGGTCAGATGAAACAAAAATGAAGCTCTTTGGCCACACTGACCAGAAATATGTTTGGAGGAAAGAAGGTGAGGCCTTTAGCCCCAAGAACACCATGTCAAGCATGTTGGTGGTAGTATTATGCTCTGGGCCTGTTTTGCTGCCAATGGCACTGGTGCTGTACAGAAAGTAAATAGAATAATGAAGGAGGGGGATTACCTCCAAATTCTTCAGGAGAAGCTAAAACCATCAGCCAGAAGGTAGGGTCTTGGGCGCAGTCGTGTGTTCCAACAGGACAATGACCCCCGAACACACATCACAAGTGGTAAAGGAATGGGCTAAATCAGGCGAGAAGTAAGGTTCTAGAATGGCCTTCCCAAAGTCCTTCCTGACTGAAACCCCATCGAGAACATGTGGAACGTGCTGAAGAAACAAGTCAACATGTCAGAAGGCCAACACATGGAGCTGAACTGCAGTGATTCGGTGCAGAGAGGAGGTCACAGATTGAACCAGAAGCTTGTGGATGGCGACCAGAAGCACCTAATAGAGGTGACAAAGGCCCAGGGACATGGAAACAAATATACCGTAAATCCTCTAATAGTCTGGCCTGTATTCCCATTAAAGGCCGGTCTCTCATAATGGCCGGGGCGTGGTCAACACAGATTTTTATGTGGCAACGTGTGCCTCCAACAAAGGCATAAGCCTGCCTCCAACAAAGGCCTGGTGCTCTTTGTTGCGGCTCAGTAAATAAATGCCCCGGCCCAATATTAGAGGATTTACGGTATTAACATGGCTGGATGTGTGTATTTATGACCCAGCAGATTTCGTCATTTTTCAGTAGACTCATAATACATTCATAAAAGAACCAAACTTCATGAATGTGTTTAGTGATAAAGAAGTATGTCCTCCCAATCACTCTCACAGAATAATAAGAGTTGTAGAAATGATATAAACTGTGGACTGTCATACATGTTACATACAAGAGGATGGACACCACTACTTAATATGTATATATGTTGAATACGACGGAAACTGTACAACTAAATACATTCTCGTAGTATAAATATAGTATTTAATACAGTATTATGATAGTATTATTATTATTCTAGTTAATATAATCTTACAGTAAGCAGCGCAGCCTCTCAACCGTCCCGCTGTTTACCCGCCGTTCGAACTGCCGCCTCGGGACGTGATTGGCTGGTTGGGGGACTGACGTCACCGGGCTTCTTCTTCTTCTGTGGCATCACGGTCAGCCCTTGGCAGCACTACCGCCCCCCGCTGGACGAGAGGGTTGGTGGTCAGAGAGAAGAGGAGATGAGATGAGATAAGATAACATAAGATAAGATGAGATAGAACTTTATTAATCCAGAAGGAAATTCTTGTGCAAGGTTACATAGCAATACAGTACAATAAAACAATAGAGAAATACACACAATAATAAAAATAAACTAACAGATTTACAAATGTACAGTCAAAATATAAAAATATATAGGCAAGATAATAGACGGCGAAGACAATTTGGCATAATTGAAGTGTAATACTGTGATAATAATAATGGTTAGGTGACGTATTGCACCTGATAGAAAGAATATTAAGAATATTGCACATAATGTTAAAAGGTAATGTAGGAGAGGTATTGGACATGACATTAAGAATATTGCACATGATGATGAGAGGTAGTATTACAGGTAATATTTAGAGATAACATGATAATAATAATAATAATAATAATAATAATTATTATTATTAGCATTATTATTATTATTGAAAAACAAAAGCACAGGCTCTTCCTGTTCTTCTTCCGCTTCCGCTGCACTTCCGGGTCGGGCTGCGTCACCGTCTCAGATCCAGGATGGCGGCTGCGGTGCAGCGGACGGCGGCTTCTTCATCACCACCTTCACCTTCTTCACCATCACCAGCATCTTCTTCATCTTCATCTTCATCATCTTCTTCTTCTTCGCGTCGTCCTGCGGGTCTGAAGGTCGACGTCACGACACACGTGCTGTGATTATAGCGCGAGACAAGCTAACAGGAAGCTAATGCTAAGTCTCTGATCTGACACCCAGGGGTGCAACAGGACGTCTCTGATCTGACACCCAGGGGTGCACCACCACGTATCTGATCCGACACCCAGGGGTGCACCACCACGTCTCTGATCTGACACCCAGGGGTGCAACAGGACGTCTCTGATCTGACACCCAGGGGTGCAACAGGACGTCTCTGATCTGACACCCAGGGGTGCAACAGGACGTCTCTGATCTGACACCCAGGCGTGCACCACCACGTCTCTGATCTGACACCCAGGGGTGCAACAGGACGTCTCTGATCTGACACCCAGGGGTGCACCACCACGTCTCTGATCTGACACCCAGGGGTGCAACAGGACGTCTCTGATCTGACACCCAGGGGTGCAACAGGACGTCTCTGATCTGACACCCAGGGGTGCACCACCACGTCTCTGATCTGACACCCAGGGGTGCACCACCACGTCTCTAATTTGACACCCAGGGGTGCAACAGGACGTCTCTGATCTGACACCCAGGGGTGCAACAGGACGTCTCTGATCTGACACCCAGGGGTGCACATCAGCACATCAGCACATCAGCATCCCGAGCCTGGATCTTGTACTTTGGTGAGCGCATGTTTTTTGTTATAGAAGGACAGCACACTTGTTTGTTTGTGATGGTGTCCTGTCTCTAAAGGCAACACACAGATGCACCTTCCATCCCTCAAGATAAGATAAGAGAGCTGCATATCTTGCATATATATTTATATATTTGTATATTTTGACTGTACATTTGTAAATCTGTTAGTTTATTTGTATTATTCTGTGTATTTCTCTATTGTTTTATTGTACTGTATTGCTATGCAACCTGGCACAAGAATTTCCTTCGGGATTAATAAAGTTCTATCTTATCTTATCTTGTCTCTAAAGGCAACACACAGATGCACCTGGTGTGTCTTTCATCCCTCAAGATGTCCCCCCTGTACAGCAAACAATACAATGCAATGCAATGCATCGCATCGCTCTCTGTCGTGTTAAACCAGTTTCCTGATGCTGATGCTCCTCCTTATGTTTCCTCATAGCTGGACTCCATCATGGCCATCACCCAGTTCCGCCTCTTCAAGATCTGCACCTGTATAGCCAGCCTGCTGGCCTTCTTTAAACGCCTGATATGCAGGTAAGCATCGGATGAATAATATAAATATACATACTGTACATATGAGCTGTTCCTGATGCTCAGACACAGCATGAGTGAGGTGGCCAGCACCAGGTCTTGTCTGCCCCATGTGCAGGAGGTGTCATGTATTATTTTTTTATTGTTGCAGGACTGGAAGGGGACGCAAGCTGAGCGGTGATCAGGTCACTCTGCCCACCACTGTGGACTTCCAGACCTCGGGCGCAAAACAGGTCTGGACGGACGGTCACGCTCTGTCAGTGTTTAGTCTGTCACTGACTCATTGTTAAGACGGAAACATGGAACAATGTTGTTTTTTTATATTTAAGAACAGAAACGGGACGGTGTATAATATTCCACACTAATATCTAACGAATTTCAACCTAGCAATTATGAAACTCGTTCAATTCACCTTGCAACTATGAATGCTTGAATCCTGTTCTATTCTTATCTTTATGTACCACAGTGATATATTGCTGTCTCTCTTTCAACAAATGTACTCTTTGTACATCGCTTTGGATGAAAGTGTCTGATAAATGCCCTCAATGTAAATGTAATATTATTTGTGTATTATTTGATTTGACTCGCTGTCCATGTTAACTTTTCCTCGCTCTCCACTGATTTTGTTCATCATTTGTAATTGCCTCGTTTGAATTGAACAGCCGGAGATCGAGGTGTGGAGTTCCTGGGATGAGGACGCTCCGACTAGCATCAAGATCGAGGGCGGGAACGGCAACGTCTCCCCGTCCGCCGAAGATGCAGACGATGAGCCCGACTACTTCAAAGACATGGCGCCCACCATCAGGAAAACACAGAAGGTGCGTCGACGGGCTGCGAGCCTTACAAGCCCAAATACATTGCAGCTACAACAGTTGGCTGGCGACTAATCTATGTCCTCTGAGTCATTTCAAAGTTGTCTGTTGTTCATTAAATATAGTTGCCATCACACTCAGAAAAGCAGCTTAAAACTAGTATTGTTTCAATTGGTACGATGAAAAGTTAAGCTTTTGGCCATTTATTGACACATTCGTGGCGTGCAAAGTGTTTCTTCATGTTGATTCATATGTGTGCGCGTGTGTGTGTGTGTGTGTGTGCGTAGGCAGATAAGGCCGGCCTGTATGTTGAATGTAATGTATTTGCCCCTCAACTTATCTGCTCCTCCATCTTGCAGATACTGCTGAAGAAGAGGGAGCCCATGAACTACCTGGTGGCCGACGGCTCTGCGGGCTTCTCCAGCAGACTGGCGGCCACGCAGGACATGATGTCCTTCATCCAGCCCTCGGTGAGTCGGGGTCCCCGGGTGGCCGGCCTGGACCGCGAGACAGGCTCTCTCTCTGCCGGGGAGCCTGGTACTCAATGGTGGTGGTGTCTTCAATAAGGGGTTGATATACTTTCCTTGTTGGTTTTGTGAAACTTTCATATTTTCAAATAAACACATCTTTTAACTTTCGCCTGAGCCTAAAGTACATTCAAAAGCATTGGGGAATGCGTATTACTTGATGCAGTGGTGTTTCAGAGTATTAACAGACAACCACGGTGTGTTCCCCACCTCCACCCCAGGCGGAGCTGGGAGAGATGGACACCTGGCAGGGGGATGCCAACGCCTGGGAGGACGAGTCTGAGGCGGCCTGGGAGGCAGAGGAGGTGCTCAGGTAAGGATGAACATTCTGTGGACTTCCAACAGGCCCCACTGTTTCATATTTGTGTCCGATTCCTCTGCGGTGAGCCCTTAAATACGTTTCACGGATTGAAATATTAAACAAGAGGCCATTTGCAACCTTGTAATGTGTTAAGCATCTATTGCACCTGACCTGAGAGTTGATGATGTTGTCCACTGGGGGCGTCCACTCTGTTTATCGCCATGCCAACCACCTGGTCATGACCACGAGTGTGAGTCAAGTAATGCCCAGCAGGTGGCGGTGTTGGGTAAGGAGAACACAGCAGCACAGCGAAGCCTGACCTCGCTTCTTTTGTCGTTTCCGTGTTGCTGCTCTCAAACAACAGGCAACAGAAGATGGCGGAGAGGGAAAAGCGCACCATGGAGCAGCAGAGGAAGAAGATCGAGAAAGACGTGCAGCGGATGATGAAGAAGGACCAGAAAATCGCGGTGAAGCTCTCGTAACACTCAGGGAACGGTCCACGAAGCGCAGCTTGGGGAAAACAAGACACTGTATTTAAATGGTTCAACTTGCCGTCCCATTCTTATGACATCGAGCGGAATCACGTCCTATGTCCGGACAGTAACCCCCCCCCCCTCCCCCGGCAACACCGACGGCCCTCCATCCTCATCTGTCTGTCCCACCAGCAGCCGGTACAACCCTCCCCGTCGCCGGTGTGGTGGTGGTGGAGACGCGAAGTCAGCGGGGTCACGCTGGGAACACCTCCAGTGCTCTCTGCTGTCTGTGCCGTGGCATTGCTTCTTTCATTTTGTTTTATTTCCGCTCGATTCGCTTTTGTTTGTTTGGTCTTTTTCTTTTTTTTACAGCAAATTCATCATGGGTTACACAAAGAAACTTGATAAAAAAAAACTTTTAAAACCTTACAAAAAAAACCAGACTTAATGATTAGATGACACTGAGTAGATGCCAATTTCATCCACATGATAAATTCAAGGAATTGTTGGACGTATTCAACGGCCCGGATGTAAATAAACGACCTAAAAAATGCTCATGGACTCTCTGGTAGTGATCAGGAGGACGTTGTTACTGTTTGTCGAATTTCTAACCTCTGGGGGGCGCTAATGCATTCATGCTCACTGTGTACCAGTGATGCCTTCCTTCTGCTTGCCTTTTACTGAATGTCTGTTTGAAACACATTTTCTAATAGTTGATAGATATCTAATGCATCTATTTGTAGTACGGCTCGTAGACACATGGAATTCTCTGTGGAAATAGATTTTTCAATTCTGACTATAGCTTGATAACTTCATGATCCAACGTGTGTAATACTGCATTCTGCTGTGGGTTCCTATGGTAATCTCATAGCCGCCGAACTGCTATCGCAAATAAATTCACCAAATCAAATTGCCATACAACTGTGCTGTAAGATTACCACAAAGCATTTCTTTGCCGTTTTACTTGATGACTTCAAGTTACTTATGCCATTTGCATCATTATTGCTTGCAAGCTCAGAACCCCAAACCCCAACAAGATAAAACAATCTGAAGTCGATGCCTTTCGGTTGAACAGTTAAGACGTGTCCCATGGAAATGTACCTTGTCAGTCGCTTGAGGACAAGTCTGACTGTGGACTTTTGAGACTGGACTTTAGGATTGACATTGACACAAATGTTCCTACAATACCTTTGGAAAATATGTCCTCTGAAGATGAATAAAGGTATTTTGTTAAAATTAGAAAGGCTTTGGAAGTCCTGGTGTGCTCGTATGTAGGGAAATAGGTTATGCCTAACTTTACTTGCAGAAGTTCTGCCCTGCTTTAGAAAGAAACATGCAGTTTCATGAGACACAATGGAGTTAAGTTCTATATTTGGACACTTCTGCTTTCCCAAACCACAAACTCACCCTGAAAAGCTGAATTTCTTTATCATAAGGAACATTTGTTAGTCTGTCCATATCGTGACATGATTAAGAATCACACCAATAATGTCAGAGACAACCATGTTTCTCTGTAACTTCACATTCACCTAAAGGCTCATAAGCTCCGTCGCCTGCGGGTACTGTCACCACCCATCTGTTAGAGAAGGGCACCCTTCTCCTCCGATCCACTTACACAATGAGGTTTTAGCAGAAGGCCCAGCATGGTTGATGGCTGCGTATCCCTGTAGCAGTTGAACATGCTCTCGGTCTAACGTACTCTGCATAACCCCCTGCCTCTGTGGGGTGAGCATGCCTACATTTAGGAATTTTTAATGTGTGTCACCAACTTTTGTGATTCTTTGTCACCGTCTTGTGAAACATGGAAGATATACCATCGCTGCTGATGTGCTTACAGCTAAAACCAGACAGCAGAGATTACGCGTCCCGCTGGCTTGATTCATTAGTCTGCGAGTACTTTATGTGAACCGAGAGGCCACGGTTTACCGCAACCCGAGAGAGATGCCCAAGACATGGCTTTGGGACATGGGCCCTGACACAATGCACCTGAATTATTAAAGTAATGGCAGTTGATGTTAATGCATACACTGTACATTCGATGCAGACGTTCCACATTAGCAGGGGCCGTGAAGTCTGCAATAGAACAAATAAATACAAATTGGGGTTTGTTGTGGGAGGCCAAGCTCGACGTCGCAAACGTCGGAGTGCTCTGGTGTCGACCTAGTTTTGGTTCGACATAACCGGAGAGGTTTCCAGTAAAGCGGAAACTGTGCACTCACATGGTCGCCGCAGAAGCCCAGGGGACACGGACGGATGGAGGAGGTGGTCGTCGTGAGAGAAATCCGTTACGTAAGCTGCACAGTCATACGAACGCCTGTTGGTTGCTCTCCTGCGTGTCGGCAGAGGATATGATGTTCATTAATTAATTAATGTGAATAAAGACACGCGTGTACGGGGAGGTTCTAGAGGGAAACTATGCTGCTGCTTACATAAGTCGAAAGCAAATTTAAAAAAAGACAAGACTGCATGGATGCGGTTGTCATGCTTTAATAATAAACAGGACGTATTGTATTGCACATCTCTCAGGCACATTAGCAGTGTCAGTTGCTTTTAAGCGCCAACATACAGTATTTCCAGTACACCGTGTGCTGCAGAAAGCCCACCTCCACAGGGAAACGACGACGACGACCGAAGTGACTTCACATTAAAGCTTTGGCTGAAGTTTTAAAGTTTTTTAGAGCAATACAACAAAGAAATCATCCAACACAAACACTATTAAACATTCACATCCTCACCTCCTAATGCTAATACATCATAGCACTTTAGGGATACATTTAATAGCTTAACACAAGGAAAAACATTGGACATCGATAATCTACCCTGATTCATATTAGAATTATAATATTAAATAACACAAAAAAAGACATGACGCTTTAAACACCACCCAGTAAAACCCCACCCATGTGTGTGATAATCTTGACTTAATCGGTAAATAGTGCAACATTACAGTCGTGGAACATGACTATGATCTAATGATCGATGATCTAATGGAAAAAAAAAGCAATCAAAAACTACTTGGATGATAAAGAACAATTGCTGAAGTGCTTTAGTTGCGAGCGTTGGCGCGTGCATGCGGTTGGCAGCCGGCGGTGTCATCCGACGGGACACCGGCTCTCTTAAGCGGCGTGGCGCAGCGAGCGCAGTCCCATGATGCAACAGCCCCGGATCAGGGCGGCGATGTTTGTAGACGGGCGCGCTGCCGTCGACGCCGTGCCGCGCGTACAGCCAGGCCACGGTGGGCAGCACGGGCGCCGCCACCGCCACCAGATCCACCAGGAAGCTGCTGCTCCAGTAACGCTTGTTCTCCTCCACCGCGCCGCCCAGCTCCGACGCCCGGCCCGGCCGCGACCCCTCCTGGCAGACGCTGAAGTCCAACTCCTCCATGAACTTGCGTCCGTCTGCCGGCTCCGCGGTGGAGGACACCCCGGAGTCACTGGAGCTTCTGGGGCTTTCTGTGGAGACGGGGCTCGGTGTGCAGGCCGTCGAGTCGGTGGCGGTGTTGCCGGCGGCGGTGGTGGTGGTGGTGGCATGGGTCGGTGTGGGAGAAGTGGCAAGAAGGTCTCCATCCCCAACCGCTCCTCCGTGCAGCTTGAGGAGCTGGAGGAGCAGGGCCTGGAGGTCCGGAGACGCCGGCGTCATCTCCGTCTGCATTTCCTTGTTCTCTGCCTTGGGGGCGCCGTCGAACGGGACGCATTCGGTTGCGGAGCGGAGATGGGGTTCTGGGGAACGGCCGTGGAGGACAAGTTTGATTTCCCCGCCGCCTTCTCCTCCTCCAGCAGCAGCGTGGACACGCCGGGCCCCTCCCCCGGGCGCCTGGACTTGCAGCCGATCTCCTGATTGAAGTCCACCGCAGTGGACATCAGGACCTGCTCCAAAATGTCCGCCCGGTTGGCCATCTCGTCGTTCAGCAGCAGCCCGCTGTCGGCCATTTCCTCGGCCGCCTGGTCTCCCAGCGCCTCCCCCTCCTCGGCCTTCCTCCCCCCTCCACCGCCGTCGCACAGGAAGTCCAGGCTGGTGTCGTCCTGGAGGTTGGAGCCGCCCTGCGCCAGCTCCATGCTCTGCAGCAGGGACTCCAGCTTGCGGTTCTGGATGTTGATGTCGACAAAATACTTCTGGATGCCCTTGTCCTTCTCCATCAGGCTGCTCTTCATGGTGTCCACCACCTGCCGCAGCTGCCGGATCTCCCGCCGCGCCTCCTTCAGGGAGAGCTGCGCCTCCACGCGGTGGCACTCCTCCTCGATCCAGTCCTCCCGCATCCGGCCCAGCTGGGACTTCAGCTCCTCCACGTCGGCCTCTCTAAAACACAACGGCAGTAGAGTACACAGCAGCACCAGAGGAGTACGAGTGGCGTGGTAGCGTGAGCATTTGTAGTGTTAAAGCTGCTGGAGGCAAGAGACAATAGTTTGGAAAATGAACAAGCAACCAAAGTCTCCCTACGTTTCTCCACACATTGACATCTGTGATTGACAGGCAAGATGGAGGCCCGGGTCCAATCAGAAGAGATGCCCGGATCTCTTCCCTGATTGGTCAGAAGTTAGCTGAAATGTTCTCACACAGGGGCAGGTGCGATCAACTCAAACCTGATATTTTCACAGTGCATTTCACGCACCAACAGCCAAACTCAGTCAATAATTATGCAAACAAATCGCATCTTAAAATCGTACCGACAGAACCTTTAAGCAAGCAACATGTTGTTGTTGGTGTGTGGCAGGCTATTGATGGCAGGTCTCCTCCATGAACTCGTCAATAAATAACATGAAATCATTTGGAGCGACTGGCTGAAGGATTCGCGCCAACCCACCTGTCGTGAATGATGGTCTCACACTCCATGAGTTTGGTCTTCAGGTGTCTGATGTTCACCTCCTTCTGCTGCAGTGGTGTGAGGTACTGCTCGGGGTGAGGAGGTAGGACGCCGTGGTTGTCTCCGCACGAGTGGTAGCGGCCCAGTTTCACCCGCCTGGTGGGCGAGGACGAGGAGTTTGCGTTAAAATTGCATGAACAATGACGGGATTGGATTGTGCCGTTCAGATAAGATAGAACTATTAATCCCGAAGGAAGTTCTTGTGCCAGGTTGCATAGCAGTAGAATAAAACAATAGAGAGCAGATGAAACGCAATTCATTGTGAACCAAGAACTCCGCTAACTAAGCCTTCCAAACCTTGTACACTGAAAGTGTTCACAGCCAGGGCCCCATAGACCTGACTATACCAACTGTGCAAGGGCACCCTTGTTCTAAAACCAAAAATAACTAACACACTGCAGGGTTATCAGGAAACACTGGAAACAGCTTAACAGTGCTCGACTTTATCCAGTCCAGAGCGCAATCACAGCAAAGCCCAACATTGTGTTCATTTGGCTGACTCGCTCGCATCCATCACGCAAATCACTGCCACAATCCCACAAACCCCTGTGCTTCCAGAGCGTCATTGTACTGAACAGGGATTGTTTTGGGCTGGTGGGTGGATTTGGCCGACAGCGAGCCCTCTCTCACGTACCCCCAACTCCCTCCCGGCAACCTGGCGAAACCCAAGCTCCGGGTGCGGATGCTCTACATCCCGGCCAGGAATAGCACAACCTTCCGGAACACGGCTCTCGAGGAACGCATCACATGACACCGAGCTCGGCGAATGAGAGGCGACTACGGGAGACGGAGACGACCCCGAGGGGGATGAGAGGAGAGATAATGCATTCATGTTTGATGTTTTGAGGGAAACATGTTGCGATTGTGTCAGCGGTAATGGGATTTTAAAAAGACACTGCAGTAGGTTGACGGTTGCAATAAAAGCTGAATGAATCATTTTGCCGCTATAGAACAATAAACTAGATTTCGTATTCTGTCACATTTGGGAGAGAGCATTGCAGCATTTCCCAGAAGGGAATTCAAGGCAAACATTGGGTGGAAATGCAGCTACTTCAGTTCTACCATCAACTGAAATATTTATAATCCTGTCTCCCCATCTCCCTAAAAAAGAAAACTGTAGCGCGAGTATACATTTAAAACAAGGCGCTTTGAATAAGAGCGCGATATAAATGCAATCCATTTACCATAAAACTACCAAAGCAGTCGGTCGGTTCAACCACTGGGAAACAAAAACACAGACATTTGTCCCATTAAATTCCCCGTAATCCTGACTGCAGACTCATCTCTGATATAATCCAGTCAGATGTGATGAGAGGACACACACACACACACACACACACACACACACACACACACACACACACACACACACACACACACACACACACACACACACACACACACACACACACACACACACACACACACACACACACACACACACACACACACACACACACACACACACACACGAGATTGCTTGGGATTAATGACAAAGAATAAACAATGACATCATGGTGAATGAGGCCAGGTTGGATGTGACAAAGGACACAAGGGTCATACAGTTCAGCGTTTCAGTATAATTGTGTTTATGCGTCGTCATGATGGCCGCTTGAAGAGCGTATGCACCTGGTGGTCGGGCTGGAGTTGCTGCTGCTGCTGCTGCTGACGATGGTGGTGGAGGCGCAGGCCCTCGTCGGGGTCCGGTACGGGGCGAACAGCTCCGAGTCCCGGTTGGGCATGAGGGTCCCGGCCGGCTTGAACACCGGGAGCGGCCTGGGGCGGGTCGTCCGACTAGACGGAGAAAACGGTGAAAATAAATAACTGACTATCCTCCATTTGATATGCAAAATGGAGGATAGTCATATGGCGCTTTTATCCAAAGCACTTTACAATATTGCCTTCATTCATTCACCGACGGCGGTGTCAACCATGCAAGGCAACAGCCAGCTGGGCGGGAGCAGTTAGAGGGGTTAGGTGTCTTGCTCAGGGACACCTCCACACTTAGCTAGGAGGAGCAGGTAGGGTTAGGTGGTGTCTTGCTCAGGGACACCTCCACACTTAGCTAGGAGGAGCAGGTAGGGTTAGGTGGTGTCTTGCTCAGGGACACCTCCACACTTAGCTAGGAGGAGGGCAGGTAGGGTAGGTGGTGTCTTGCTCAGGGACACCTCCACACTTAGCTAGGAGGAAGCAGGTAGGGTTAGGTGGTGTCTTGCTCAGGGACACCTCCACACTTAGCTAGGAGGAGCAGGTAGGGTTAGGTGGTGTCTTGCTCAGGGACACCTCCACAACTTAGCTAGGAGGAAGCAGGGTAGGGTTAGGTGGTGTCTTGCTCAGGGGACACCTCCACACTTAGCTAGGAGGAGCAGGTAGGGTTAGGTGGTGTCTTGCTCAGGGACACCTCCACACTTAGCTAGGAGGAGCAGGTAGGGTTAGGTGGTGTCTTGCTCAGGGACACCTCCACACTTAGCTAGGAGGGAGCCAAGGGTAGGTTAGGGTGTTCTTGCTCAGGGACACCCCACACTTAGCTAGGAGAGCAAGGTAGGTTAGGTGGTGTCTTGCTCAGGGACACCTCCACACTTAGGCTAGGAGAGGACAGGTAGGGTTTAGGTTGGTGTCTTGTCAGGGACACCTCCACACTTAACTAGGAGGAGGTTAGGGTTAAGGTGGTGTTTCCTTGCTCAGGGGACACCTCCACACTTAACTAGGCAGCGGAGGAGGCGGGGATCGAACCAGGAATCCTTCCACTTCCCAGACAACCACTACCTCCTGAGGCTACCTACTACTGCCCTATTGATGCTATAGTGCCATCGGGCGAGTACAGGGGGCTCACAGGGCATCATCAGTCAGACAACCTTCTTCCTCCCCCGCGGTGCCCGGGCACCGCACCCTCCTTTGCTCTCAGGCTTGTGTTGTGCTGCTGGAGGAGCTGAAGTCGGCTTCGCTACGCCTGCCAGGGGGAGATAGTCGAGATCAACAATCAACCAGTCCATCCTCCCACATCACCACCAATCCAGAGGCTCCACCAGACGAAACACAGAAACAGGATTATTCATCAACGCCTGGATCCATTTAGTATGGCTGTCCATGCTGCCACTTTAATTCCAATGGACAAAAATAGTGTGACGTTCAAAATGATCCATCAGGCAGGAGGTCTCATGTCATGGTATATACTGTAGCTCTTCAGGAGCTGTAATGTCCTTCTCATCATCATGCTCTTTCACGTTGGCCTCACATGGCGGCCATCTTTGTAGAGTCAACAAAAAATACCAGACTATAAGCAGTTGCGTGTCAAGTTTAAAACTATTCAAACCTGCAATAAAAGACACCCACCAAAACTATTAGTTACTGAAGCATCAATGCAACGATGGAACTTCAAATATAGGACATGCATGCAAGCTACAGAGTCCTCTCACTATAACGTATTGCAGGTAAGTGAAATTAAACAAAGAGGTCAAACCTGAATAGCACCGCTTGCCATTAAATAAAACCATTGTGATCGTGAGCAGGCTGGTGATCGTGAGAACAAAACAGTGCGACACAACAGATCATCCAATACTTGGTGAGTGAACTGACTGGTTCTGTGAGGTCTGAACTCAAGCTAACCAGTAATCAGTCTAATTGGCAAAGCCCTGACCATTTCCCCCAACCAATCAGATTCCTTCAGATGGTTGCTCATAATAGGATTTTGGAATATAATAATTTAGTTAAAGAGTCAGAAATAACATCTTGTTTTTCATGACACTGCAGTTTTATCTGTAATAGATTTTTTGTTGAACTTTAGATATTCAGAAGTAATTGCGTTTGGAAAATTAAATATTGACCCGAAATGGTTGGACAAAGTGCAGACATACAGATATACAGACTAGAATGTGTTGACATGTGTGAAATAAAAGACTATAATTGTATGGATTTGTGGGAATTATTGGCACACGACTTGCAGCATACGACACATGCTGCACATAAATAATCTGCTGTCAACCGCAGCATCAAAACGGAATCTAGTTTAACGGAACATGAAGTAAGAAATAACAAATATGAAGAAAACTACATTTCTTAGCAGCCTATTTTTGTGAAACGAGTAAAAAATAAAGAAATAAAACAATGTAAATACCCACCATGGTTCATTTATCTCTAGATTATTCTATTTATCACAAATGCAAAACATCCTAAACCCTCCATCTATATCTTCACCTCTGAATTTGACGAAAAATATTATTTTATTCTATAAATGGAAAAAGCCAAAACCAAAACAAAGCAAACACTCCCATGGTTAATTCAAAACCCATCCACAACCCTCCACCCATATCTTCTCCACCCATGTCTCCACCCATATCTCATCTCACCTCTGGATTTGGGCCCGGTCCTGTGCTCCCGCTTGTGCCAGGTGGCGGTGCTGCGCTCGGCCATCAGCCTCACCCTCTTCACCCCGGGGGCCGGTCGCTGGGGGTCCGGCGGGGTGGACGAGCTGTCGGGACTCTGCTCTGAGCCTGGAGGGGGGGGGGGGGGGGGGTCACAGGGGTCACAGGGGTCACAGTCAGGTCACAGCCTCATGGTGGTGCACCTTGAGGTGGTGCACCTTGCATTTCAGAGCAAGAAGCATAACAGAGGCAACCGATGTCATCGTGGTTCTCAAAATACTGTTTGAGAAGAGCAGTCGGCGGCCAAATCATCTGCTGTTCATAATTCTGTATTTTGTTTCTGTATTTTGTACTTTTGTGTTTCTTTTGTGTTTATGTGTAATAAAAGCACATGTATATATTGGATGGATATGAGGCCGGCTGAATAGTATTAGAGAGAGTCGTTGTGGACGTCTTACGTGTGGACGCTACGTTGTGGACGAGTCCTGGTGGCCAAGATGTCTCCGTCTCGTGGTAAACGTTGGGGTTGAGGGGGGGGGGGGGGGGGGGGTGAAGGTTCCACCGGAGCAGAAGCTGTGGGTGCTGATGTGTCTCTTGGAGTGGTCCGAGCTCAGGTCGCTAGCCTGATCCTCCCTTCCTCCCTCGAGGTCTGGGACTCGGGACACCGCCGACCCCTTGTCCTTCGGCCGGAAGGGAAAGGAGACCAGGCGGGGAATGCGACTGCGGGGGCTTCCTTTCTCTGGAGACTTCTTCTCCTGTTAAAAAAACAACAACAACAACAACAGAACAACAACATGAGCCCGGGTCACAGCCCATCACAAACAATGCAAGGTTTTCCTCATTGCTGTGACTGTGATTAGCAATTGAGTGAAGAATTTTTTGTTCCGTTTTATTAGCAGAATCAGAAATCGATCCACGTTGAATCAGACTCAAGATAAGATAAGATAAGATAAGATAGAACTTTACTAATCCCGAAGGAAATTCTTGACAAAAACACACCTCATATTCCTGAAAGGGCCCCATGACGGCTCACACAGCGTGGTTCCTATAGGGATGGAACCATAATCAGAATCATTATAATTAGTCAGACCCCACGGCCCAGCTCGGGCGCTCCACTCAACGACTTCGGCTAGACGACCGGTACCTCCTTCACTAAGAACAGGCAAACATCGCTCTGCCAAGTCCCAACTCTGGCACCGCAGTGGTGGTGGAATGAGCTCCCGGCTGACGTGAGGACGGCAGAGTCTCTCACCAGCTTCCACAAGAGACTCAAGACCCACCAGTTCAGAGGTCACCTGGACTCGCCGCCTTCCCTCCCCTAACCCTATAGCACTGACTTGCATCTTTGTACGTCTTGGCATCATTAATAGTACTTAGCATTGTTTAGCATATTGTATTTTCTTAGATGTTGGTAATGCACTCAGAATGACACGTCTGCTCTTATCCCAGCAATTATGAAACTCATTCTATTAACCTTGTAACTATGAATGCTTGAAACCTGCTCTATTCTTATCTTTATGTACCACAGTGATATATTGCTGTCTCTCCTTCAACAAATGTACTCTTTGTGAAGTCACTTTGGATAAAAGCGTCTGACAAATGCCAAAGTAAATGAATAATGATCATATAAAGTGTAATTATTTCTCCTCCCGCATCCGGACGGTTACGTCACTGAACAAGCTGGGCTGAGCGCGGGGGTCTGAGATGCGTCGCTCCACATTACTGGGCAGCCCTGCAGCCTCCTGGCACAGAAGCCACGCGGCCTCCTGGTCCAACAGTGACGGCGGCGCACTGAAAGCAGCCTGTGATGCCGCCGGCCCACAAGTGGACTCATTGTGCCTCCGTCCCCGTCCCCCCTGCAGCCGGCAGGGAACTGTGTCATCGTTTGCACGGAAAATTAACACAGAAAAAATCGGAGAAGAGAGAGACAAGAGAAGAGAACAAGATCTGCTGCTCGGAGATGCATTTTGATGAACGTTTTGATTGTACTTTACTGAGGTTTGAATGTAGAGCATATCTAATTGCAGTAAAATAATTTTGTGTTTCTGTCAAAGCGACAAATAAATGAATCTTTATAAATAAATACCTTGTGTCATCGTGGGTTACTTCCATTGCAGTGTAAATGCTTATTGACTGAGAATATATAATTGACCTGTCCACAATAATAATTGATAAAATAAAACAACATTGAAAACAGAACGTCCGTTTATCTATTTATAAATGATCTAACACAAACACCGGCATCAAAGTGCCTGACATCTGAATAATTCAACATTTGAGTTCAAGCTCGAATGGTTTCTGTAAAATTGCTCTGCTTCCTTTAACTCGTTGGACACGACTCCACTCAGCGTGCGTTCCCACTCGAGGCACCATGTTACATAATCATGCAGGTCACCCCCCCCCCCCCCCCTCCATCTCATACATAACCCCGGAGGCGGGGATGACGCCACATCAGTGAATCTGAGCCATCGCCTCCTTATGTTTGGACGGCCACGTGTTGTCCCCTGTGGCTCTCTGCTCTGTGACATAACTCCTGTACACCAACCCCCTCAGCATAGCTATTGGACTGTCTGCAGCTTTTGCCGTGTTTTCCACTCACATTTACATTTTGGGGGCGTTTCGAAGACCCTTCTGTCCAAAGTGACTTGCAATGCGTACATTTGTCCAAAGAGAGTGAAACAACAATATATCGCTGACGGTGCAGTAAGAGTTTAATAGAACAGGTTTCATAAACGCCAGATTGACCCCTTGCTGGTAAACAACAGCAAGGTAGCTACGACAAGATGCTACGATAAGATGATAGCGAGGATAACATGCTACCCAATGCTCAGTACTGTTTTTAAATGGCAGGCTGTACAAACAAACAAGCTCTTAGGGATGCTAGTAGGGAACCCGAAGGTGATGGGATTCAAACCCTGGCAGTGGGGGGTAGAACAAGTGGGGGGTAGAACAATAATTAATAATAGTTTAATCGGTCCTGATTAAAGGCATCTCGTTTCACAGCCTTTAGCTGTACGGCCTGTGTCTACACAAGCAGATAACACCCACAGGAGAATTCTCGTGGCTCGTGTTGTTTTTGGTGCCTGGCTCACCAGCCCACCCACCGCCTCCCAAAACCATGCCCTAGCAACCCCCCCTAGCAACAGGAGGCCCCGGCAGAAGCTGGGTAAACAACTCAAAGGGCCGATCGCGTCGGGCGTCTCCTTCTGAAGCCTCCCTTCCCTCGGTAAATAGATCAGGTGGCTTTGATGGCGTCGAGTGGTTTTAGTTTGCATGTATTCCGAGCCAATAGGAGGGTGAGCATCACAGACATTGTGTTGCACGTGATCGTAGATTGAAGTTGTGCTTCAATTAACTTTTACTGATTGAAGACACACATGTATCTCCTCTCGATGTTGGGAAACGGAAACATCCTCACTATTCAGGGTCTTGGTCCGCGTTGGAGCTGATCGGGGAGGATTACGTAATCCTTGTGGTCTTTTTAGGCGGACTATCTGCTTGACTCCAGACGCTGTTGATTGGTGATCCACTGAGTCACGGCCTTAGCTTAATCCTAGCGCTGCATTATCTGCAAAGTACACGGGGACTCACAGTCTGCTCGGACGTGTTTAAGAGCTAAACCGGCCACAAAGTGCTTTCGAAATCCCTTTTAAATTAAGGCCTACTTTACTAAATGTATTAAACTGGAACACAATACTTCATTACATCTAGTTTTGAATTGCCAACCCCTAAGATACCTTATTCGTATTGGTTACGCTTTATATTACAGTGTCCTGTTACAAAGTAGTTACACAAGGACCAATAAGTGATATAACAGCATGGACTTAATACTTAAGCATTATGCAAGCGCATATAAATACACAGTGTGGTTAGGTTTAGGGTTATGCCGTCCCACAACGTTAATTCATATTACACATTACATGCTGTGACAGGTTGTTACACTGGTTACCACATGTGTAATTGTGCTGTCACACCAGGACACTGTAATGCAAATGATTACCTTCTCTTATTCAACAACACTGGACAACAGTGGGCAATCAAAAGATGTTTGCATCATCATCACCATCACCATCACCATCACCATCATCATCATCACATCAGTGGTCATTGATGAAGAATGACGTGTTCCAGACACATGCAGCAGTGATTGGCAGGTCGCAGGCTGGGTTGCTGTCCACCCAGAGGTGCTGAAAACAAAACCGTCCTGTGCGCACAGAATATGAACTGCGCCACGACACAGCAACACACCCACGGCTGGCTGACGACACGTCAACCACACTGTGTCACACATGACATGAGATGTGTGTGTGTCTAGTGATGAGAAACACACGACAACAACAACAACAACAACAACAACAACAACAACAACAACAACAACAACATCATCAGCACCAAGACACAGCTGGATGGATTGCGATGGATTGGGATTTGGTTCGATAAGAAACAAACAATCAGATACACAGGGGATATAAAAACTGCAATAATTGTCATTAAAATGAAAGATGAGAGTCTTGCCTGCACGGTGGTGTTGGATGAGGCGTCGGGATGCTGGAGGCAGGAGAGGAGAGGAGGAGAGAGGAGAGATCTCTGCTTGTTGTTGTGATCTGGGGATGGTGTGTGTGTGTATGTGTGTGTGTGTGTGTGTGTGTGTGTGTGCGTGTGTGCGTGTGTGTGTGTGTGTGTGTGTGTGTGTGTGTCAGTATGTGTGTGTGTGTGTGTGTGTGTGTGTGTGTGGGGCAGCACAGACCTGTGACGACGCACGGCGAGCGACGCACAATATGATGACTCCCACCTCCTCCTCCTCCTCCTCCTCCTCCTCAAGATTACATAACACACTCATGTTTAACCCTTGTTATGCATGCCTACACTTCAAAATGCCCATTTCCCCCCCAAAATATTACGAAATATGAAACTATTGATGATGCATCTATTGATGATGATGATTCATAATTAATAAAAAGCCTACAAGATGGTTCATTTATATCTAAAGGCAGCAGCAGAAAACATCTCTCTGACATGAATGACATCAATTTGGATGCTTAGATTGGTCAGGCTATAATCAACAATAATTGGTGTGTCTGGATATATTGAATTATGTATCAATACATTCAACATCTCGAACAAAGCCTGCAGCCTCAATGAGGAGCATTTAAACAACCTTGTGCTGGGTTGGTGCAGCAGCGCCCTCTGGTGGCACCATGTGGACAACGACACGCACTGTCATGTGATTATTTACTACTCGGGCATTTATTTAATTTATTTAATATTTAATTTTTTTCTACAGTGTTTGAAATGCATAGGATGTAGCAGCATACCATGCGACAAATAAGTGCTAAAGTAAACTAAAGTAACTGTATCATTGGGACACTCAGCTCTCTGTTCACCACTTGCTTCAATGCATTTGAAGAGAAAGAGGAAGAGAAATGCATTAAGAACACAGTTCCACAATGCATGTTCAATAATGCAACAAGTTAATGATGAATGCACGTCCATAGACTTGTTATAGACTTGTTTTATCACTAAAACATTTAAATGTAGCCTCATGACCAGTGACTTGACACATTATGTGAGCTGGGCTGAGGATAAACTCCCACTTCTTCCCAATATTTTATTTCTTATTTTATTTCTATCATGTCAACAGATATCTGCACTCATAGTCTGTGATATTTGTCCTCACATATCAACGATGCTGCATCACTGCAACTCTTTGGTAACGTTGACAAGAAGAAGTGCAGTGAACCCTCTGCGCCGCTAGAGGTCACTAGAGACCACGTTGCGTCGCCTCTCTTCTCCCAACACGTTGTCCGCACATCCCAAATATTCCCCAAATATTCCCACCGTTTGTCTGATTGCTTTGCAGTTGTACTGAAAGTCATCTGGCTACACTTCTGGCTAACAGCTGTAAGAGTGTGGACTGCATGGATGTAGAAGCAGTGGCTCATAGAATGGGTTATATTTATTAAAGTGCATTATTGACCTATAATAATAAGATGTCAAAATGCTATTATTGTAGGCCTGCCATTTAATTTGGTGTCCGGCGTTGTGTTATAGCCTTTAAAAGCCTGAGAAGTGGCCTTTAGTGGATTCTTTTATTTGTGAGGTGGGGATATTCACAGTGAAACAGCATCTGGAGAGGACACCTATTGTTTTTCCAGGGGTTTAGGTCTTCTAATTTGTATATATATTTGTAGAAATACCTGAGGATATGATACCCATTGTTTTTCCCAGACTTTAGTATGGGTCATGTGTATATCTTGTAGGTCCTGGCCCGGTGGGCGTGTTCCCCCCCCACCTCCAGACTCCCCAGTCCCTCCAGTCTCTCCAGTCTCTCCAGTCCCTCCAGTCTCTCCAGTCTCTCTAGTCTCTCCAGTTTCCCCAGTCCCTCCAGTCTCTCCAGTCTCTCCAGACTCTCCAGTCTCTCCAGTCTCTCCAGATGCTCTTGTGCGTAAAGTCCGTTGTGCGCCAACTACACTCTCCAAGTGAGACGGGAAACACAAAAGGTGCTGCGGAGCTCCGAGCCTGAGCGACTTCCAGGGTTTTTTCCTCGGCCATACGGTGGGTGGACTTGTGGACCCGACACACACACACACACACACACACACACAGAGAGAGAGAGAGCTTTTTCTTCTCCTCCTCCACATCTTCTTTGGGGAGGTGACGGCCACCACCATGGACGCACCCCGGGCTGTGGCGCTTTCTTTCTTATGGCTGCTCTTGGTTTTTCTCTGGAGTATACCATGCTTCCACTCCGCGGCGGTCATATCTCCCGTGTCCCGGCCGCAGAGGAGACACAGGGGAGCCCGGGTGCCCCATCACCACCATCACCATCAGCATCAGCATCAGCATCAGCATCATCAGCATCAACATCAACATCAACAACATCTCCATGGCGCAGACGACAGATCCTCCAAGTTGTCGTTCCTGAAGGAGATTTGGTTTGCGTCTGCGTCTTCTCCTGCGGTGCGTCCTCTCCGGGAAGACCTCAGGTCCTCCGTGGTGCCGCACGACTACATGGTGTCCATCTACAGGACGTACTCGGCCGCAGAGAAACTGGGACTAAACGCCAGCTTTTTCCTCTCCTCCAAGTCGGCCAACACCATCACCAGCTTTGTGGACAGAGGAACAGGTTGGTGTTAATTAATGGTTGCTGTGTTATGTTGTGTTGTGTGCTTCTGCGTAAAGGCCACACAAAGATAGTTATGAAATATAATAGGTGTGAACCGAAAACACATGGAAAACCAAATCCTCTGAATCAGTTTAGTTTAGTTAAGTTTCTATCCGTTTTAAAAAAAAAACACCAATCAGTTGATATATTCAGCATAAAGAAATGAATCCCAATAAAAAACCCTCCATCTGCACATTTACTCCAGCAGAAAACGAGTCACTATTATAATACTAAAAACAAAAGGGTCGTTTTATTTTACTGCGCCGTTGAAGCGCGTAAACCTTGCTCAGTGTTCTGTGATATATTATATTTCAATTGACCCTCGAGTCACACGACAGTAAAACACTAATTGAGCCATTCTCTAAATGAGTGTTATAAATCACCTTGTGTGGACCATAAATAAAACCACTTCTTCCTCCAGATAAACCAAGTGAACATTTAAAGCAAATCTATGTGCTTTAAATGTTGTGCTATTTGCACTTTCATTTCCCCCCCCCCCCCAAAAAAAAGAATAATTCTCCATGATTATGAAATCCACTTGGAGACCAGAGTGTTCCAGAGAGACAAGGGGAGCTGGTCGGTGTTTCGTGGAGCAGCTCAATGTGTAACCAAGTGATTTGTCTGAACTGAGTCGAGGCAAACAATCCAATAAACACAAAGTGAGCCAACAAACAGGGAAAGGTGACACCTCCCGGGTTAATGTTTGGAGGAATTCACGCTTAAATAAACGCAATCTTGTTTTTGCGTCACCTTATACTGGGAAGGCTTTGGGGGAAAAGTCTGTGAACCAAAGTGATGGGAAGGGATGTGATTGTGATGTGAATGTGATTGTGATGTGAATGTGAATGTGATTGTGATGTGATTGTGATGTGATTGTGAATGTGATGGTGTTTGTGATGTAATGTTGATTGTGATGTGTTGTGTCACCGGCTCTGACCCCGCCGTGGTCTCGACCCTCTGATTGGAGGAGGAGGATATTTTAACTGGTGATCTAATTGAGTGTCCATAACATATCAAACACTGTCTTGATTTCTCCAGTGATGACCCCCAGGCTCAGACACAATGGCACATCAAGTAAAAATATAAAGAAAGAAATGCCAGAGCAGACGCCCCTTGGTGCTGTGAGGTGGTTCAGGTTTTAGGCCCCCGGTCGACCCTCGCTTTCATTGCGCAAAACAATATTCTTCTTCTATTTTTCTTTTTGCTCTGAATTCGTGGTTTTTGTTTCGGGACTTCACAACATTTGTAAGTGTTGCGTTGCAGAAGGATCGAGGCTGGAGGACACCAGCTTTCAGGGCTGGACGGGGAAAAGGCACCGGCGCGTAAAGTTCAGTGTCCTGAACTTTACGCACCGTTTTACGCGCCAGCTTGTATTTGGCCCGGGTTGGTTTTGCGTTATGAAGTTTTCATTTTTATTTCTGAGCCATGTTGCCATGTGAAATTATGAAGAAAAGACATGAACAATTTCATTTGGAAATCACTCCATGGCCTCCAAAGCAACAGAAACACCGCCGTGCTCTCTGTCTCCCTCTCTCTCTCCCTCTCTCTCTCTCTCTCTCTCTCTCTCTCTCTCTTTCTCACACACACACACACACACACACACACACACACACACACACACACACACACACACACACACACACACACACACACACACACACACACACACACACACACACACACACACACGTGATATTTCCGTAACACAACATCCACAAAATGTTCTCCAGGCCTAAAGAAAGTTTTGCTCACATCCAGTCTATTTATTAGGTCTTACAAATATATTAGAGCAACATTAAAATGAGAGTCATGATAATATTATATATATTATATAATCACATATCAGTGGGCCTGTGAGGTTGAGATTGAATTAAGATGAACAAGCAGCTGTACTTCGGTCTATATTTTGTTATTTTTTATCTTATTTTTGTTTTTCTAGCTTTAATATTCTATCCTGAGTCTCACATTGCCACAAGTGGAACACGGATCGTTATTTTCAATGGGAAAATGCTAATATAATAATTAGAACATGATTGTATTCTGCCAGGATTGTCAACAAAACCGTGGATAGATTTAAGGATCCGTTTAAGGTTATAGCAGAGAAACATCATCCAATTAGAAAATGTCCACTTCCACGTTGAAACCTATTTGGGGAAAATAAAGATTGTCCTATTAGTACATGCAGACTATATATTATATGAATACATGTAGGGTATAATATATTTAAAGGTTGTCCTCTTAATACATGTCGGCTATATTATATTTGAAGATTGGCCTATTAATACATGGAGGCTATATTATATTTGGAGATTGGCCTAATAAAACGTGCAGGTTATATATTATATGAACACATGTAGGCTGTATATTAAAGTTGGCCTAATAACACATGTAGGGGCTATATTAATATCTAAAGGTTGGCCTATTAATACATGTAGGCTATATAATTTAAAGGTTGTCCTATTAATAATATGTAGGCTATATAATATTTAAAGGTTGGTCCTAATAAAACGTGCAGGTTATATATTATATGAAATACATGCAGGCTGTATATTTAGGTCTGTATATTCTTAACAAACTGCAGTCGGAAAAAAGAGGTAACTACTAGTAAAAAAAAAAAAAGCTCTCCGGTTCTCCTCGCATGAAATGTTTAAAGGCCCCCCCGGGGTGGCTGGGAAATAAGGCATTAATTGTGTAGTGTGTGTGTAGTCTGAGAGTGTGTGTGTGTGAGAGAGATAGAGAGAGAGAGAGAGAGAGAGAGTGTGTGTGTGTGTGTGTGTGTGTGTGTGTGTGGTGTGTGTGTGTGTGTGTGTGTGTGTGTGTGTGTGTGTGTTGTTCTCTTGACTGCGCACCAAATATCCTCCCGTCTGAAGGTCACTTGTGTTTGTTCAACAAATTGTTTTAAAACATGTTTAAAAAAAAAAAGTGTAGACATGTTCCAGTAATGTAGATTTAAGTGCTGAGTTCCCAACATGCAGCAGGGCTGATGGATGGGAATTAAATGAACTTGTGTCAAGAACAAATCTGTATTATTAGAGCAGACACGGAATATAAATAAAATCCCCATAAATTAGACTCTTTTTTTCCAATAATAGGTGTAATTGAAAACAGGTTTTAGCCTCCATTAAGGTGAGTCCTATCATTTGAAAGTGTGATTAAGTTGCTTGAACACGAATTCTGACACAGACATGTTGTAATATA
The DNA here is from genome assembly GCA_002895965.2 of Coryphaenoides rupestris. NCBI lineage: Eukaryota > Metazoa > Chordata > Actinopteri > Gadiformes > Macrouridae > Coryphaenoides > Coryphaenoides rupestris. The sequence continues at coordinate 412,452 of PIJE02000302.1, forward strand.
AAGTAATAAACCTCTGCCACGTTGAAAGCACTGTAATTTAGATTGTCAAATAAAGCAAATGAACCAAAATAAAGGCCTGGACACACTCCCTCAGACTAAATGTTCATATGAAGTCTTGTTCTTGTGCTCAGCGGGCTGCTGTTAAGATATTATCATTTGTTTGATTTGATTTGCATGATTACATTGAATAATAATAATAATAATATAACAATAATAATAATAATACAATAATAATAAAAATAATAATAACAATACTAATACAATAATACAATAATAATAATAATAATAATATAACAATAATAATAATAACAACAATACTACTACTACTACTACTACTACTAATAATTAATAATAATATATCAATAATAATAATAACAATCATAACAATAATAACAATAATAATAATATTAATAATACAACAATAATAACAACAACAACAATACTAATAATAATAATAATAATAATAATAATAATAATACCGTCATAATAATGTCTTACATTATGTTAGACTTTGTATGGCTTCAATAAAGCGGATCATGTAAGAGCTGATAAAGGAAATAAAGACAAATAAAAAATATAATGAAGCAACTGACAAACAGGCCTGACCCACGACACGTCTCCGTGCATACAGACCAGATTATATTGCACATTATTATTTAGGCCTACAAATACATTCCTATTTGAACAAGCACTTGGGGCCAGTGGTGTAGTGGTCCCTGGAGAAGTGGGTATAGCCGTATACCCGCGTATACCCTGGACTACACCACTGCTTGGGGCCAATAAGACGGTGGTTGGGGCCTCTGCTGTGAGGCTGTGAGGCCATGAACTACACTGAACTACACTCCTGACTCCAATCACTGTTATTGATCCTGTATTTGTCCTTCTATGCCCAGACTCAGATCAGCTGCTCTCTCCTCTGAGGAGACAGAGGTATCTGTTTGACCTCTCGACCCTGTCGGACCAGGAGGAGCTGGTCGGAGCGGAGCTGAGAATATTCCGGAGGGCCTCCGCGGGGGTCCAGGCGCTCCCGGGGGGCCTCTGCGAGATCCAGCTGTTCCCGTGCCGCTCGGACCACCACCACCACCACCACAACAGCAGACCCCTGGACTCCAGGTCCCTCGACCCGCTGGACTCCCGGGCGCCGGGGTGGGAGGTTCTGGACGTGTGGGACGCGTTCAGGGGCCCCCCGGGGAAGCAGAAGAAGCAGAAGAAGCAGAAGCAGCAGAAGCAGCTTTGCTTCCACCTCAAGGCCAGCCTCGGTCAGTCGTCGGACGCGCAGGTGGACCTGAGGCAGCTGGGCCTCGACAGGACCGGGCGCCCCCAGCAGGAGAAGGCCATCCTGGTGGTCTACACCAGGTCCAGGAGGCGGGAGAACCTCTTCAACGAGATGAAGGAGAAAATCAAGTCGCGGTCCTCTGGAAAGTCGGAGCAGGAGTCAGAGCAGGAGGAGGCTGAGGATGAGGAGGCGGATGAGGAGGATGAGGAGGATGGGGATGATGGGGATGAGGGGGACCGGGGCCTGCGGGTCAAGGCGCGCCGCAGACGCAGGACGGCCCTGCAGGGCGGCGGCGGCGGCGGCGGCGCGTCACCGCGGCACGGGAAGAGGCACGGCAAGAAGTCCAAGTCGAGGTGCAGCAAGAAGACGCTGCACGTCAACTTCAAGGAGCTGGGCTGGGACGACTGGATCATCGCGCCGCTGGACTACGAGGCGTTCCACTGCGAGGGCGTGTGCGACTTCCCGCTGCGCTCCCACCTGGAGCCCACCAACCACGCCATCATCCAGACCCTCATGAACTCCATGGACCCGGGCAGCACGCCGCCGAGCTGCTGCGTGCCCACCAAGCTGAGTCCCATCAGCATCCTGTACATCGACTCCGGGAACAACGTGGTGTACAAGCAGTACGAGGACATGGTGGTGGAGCAGTGCGGCTGTCGGTAGCTCACGGGTCATGGGTTCTGTTCTAGATTGTGTGTATGATAGTATAGATGACGACGTCATGAGCATGGAGTTGGAGATTGGGAGGCCCACGTTAAATGGATGTGCACAGAAGAAATGCAAAGAGATTCCTCAAGCATCAGTAAAGTCGTATGGAGAAAGGAACTGCTATTTATTAAAAGGAAGAAATAACAGATCTACAAATTCAAGCGTTATAGTTTTGTAACCCCCCCCCCCCCATCCCACCCCCCCAGAGAAATGCAGGTGTATTTAATGAGGAAGGTCCATGCAAAGTCTGTAGAATAAAGAGACGGATCGACGGATCCAAGGAACCAGAGACAGAAGGCATCAGAATGACGGGAGAGGGACGTGCGTAATTGCGCGTAATTGCGCGTAATGCACGGCGGGAACCTGCAGTTCGTGGCGCCACCACCGGCTGCTCCACCACCACCGGGGGTCCACCACCACCACCACCACCACCGGGGCTCCACCACCACCGAGGGCTCCACCACCGCCGGGGGTCCACCACCACCACCACCACCGGGGCTCCACCACCACCGGGGGTCCACCACCACCACCACCGGGACCACGGAGGGTCGTGGGGGACTATAGTAGGCTACTGGCCAATTCAGTAGACTGCATATCCAATTAGGGGGTCAATTAGTGGGGGGGTCGGACGATGCACCTGTCCGTGTCGCGCTCGCTAGACCCTCCCAATAGGTTTTATTATAGGAGCTGTCTCTCTCCGCATCCCAGAGATTGCAATCAACGCCAGGGGCCCCGTTTCTCTTCTGGGGGGGGGGGCCCTCACACAGACGACATAAGGGACACAGACCATGATGTGCCTCCAGATCCAAGTGGATGATTGTTGTGAAGACAGAGTGGACGGGCTGCACCGTGGCTGCCTTTAAAGCTCCCTGAGACAGAGTCAGCTTCTATCTACTAAATGCACTTCCACACCTGACTTTGGAACAAAAGACTCAGACGAGGTGATATTTAAATGCACATTAGCTTTTTGATGCACTGCTATTCATTGTTTTGAGCTGTAAATATTTGTACAGTGGAAGAAAAAAAACAAAACCCTCTACAAAGTGCAACCAATGGAGAAATGAGAGACTTTGTTTCTTTGTAAATATATAGATGCACTCAAATTGTTTAAATTTCTATTCTATAATTATTTTATTATTTGTGATGTACAGAGTTCCATGATAATCGTATATTTCTTACATTGATAAGAGTAATTTAAGGTGTATTCAATATTTTTTTTTGCAGAGGGTGGAAATACCATTATTAATGTCTACCTCATAATCGCATAGAGGATTGAGTTTTGAGGTGCATTCACCTGAAGTGTAAAGAGCGTTTCCAGTGCTATATAAAAAAAAAAAAAGTAATCATATATATATATTCCTATATTATTGGATAACATTTCACACCATTACTGTACAAAATAAAGACCAATCAGCAGAGAAAATCAGCCCTTCTTATACTGATCATTAGCTCCGCCCTCCGGCCTTGAAACAACCAATGGGCCGTGAGCCTTAATTAAGACTGACAGGTTTACAGACACACCGGTCGATGCATTTAAGACCCCGTGGCCAGTTCCCAATGAAATAACACATAAACATTGCAGAACATTGTCTTTCAATACTGAAACAAGAGGCGGAGAATGTTGTCTTCTATCAATGTATCCGTGTGGTGAGAAAGAACTTAGGACTTATTTGCTGTTTTTTGTTTTGTTTTTTTGTTACAATGACTGTTAATAACTAAGATATGAGATTCTATTTGTACATTGATGGTTTGTTTTCCGGTCCTATATCTATGCATATTAAACAGTCTCAAAAAAGAATCACAAAGTCATCATCAATCTAACTGCAACTTGCAACTTGTTTTCTTGCAAGTTGCACGTCTTGTTATTTATTTCAAGGTTGGAGCCTTCATTGACGATCACGCTAAGCACCAGAACATCCTCACTTCCCAGGGTAACTTGTGCTATTTTAGTAGCCGGCACAATATTTATCCAGAAAGAGTTTTCAAACTTTGGACATGATTCAAATGACAGAATATAATCACAAAGTGTCCGCGCGGTCCGTTGCCTTACGCTTTGAACGCGCCGTGCTCTCCGTAGCCGTCGCAGACAATTCACTCTCACATCACAGACAATGCATATCATTGTTCGGTGAACGTCTGGCTGGGGACCGCCGACCCCCCCCCCCCACAAAAAAAAAGCCAATGTAAACACATGGTGACCATACACGCAGGAGGAAATACATGGCCTGTCACTGATATGTTACTGAATCCATGAACCACAGCTATTTCCCAATGAATTAGCCAGCCTGGGTCAAGTTTACTTAACACTTTAATGTTTCCCAATCTGCGGATGAAAAAAAACCCAAAAAACTTTTGAAAGCAGGGATTGCTTCCATATAGGCTATCGACCTTGGCCTGGAAACAATTAGGAAATGGCTTTGAAATGTTATATGTTGTCCAGGCCCTTGTACAGTATCATGTCACTCCCCACATGGTTGCTGGGGGAAGCGGAGGATGTTAAGTGCACTCTTTAGCAGTCCTGCAAATGACTGACACAACAAGCATCCCCCCCCTGAGTGTAGCCAAATGGCCCCGCCGGCCGTGTCTCTGTCTCTGGAGCCTAACGCCAACCCCCGACCCCAACCCCAACCCTGGAGCCCGTCACCAGGAAGCTACGCCCCGCCGCGCCGCCGCGCCGCCGCGATGCTACCCGTCAGCCGTGCACAAGTGCACCGCGCCGGGGGTGGCGGTGGGGGGGGGGGTTGTCGGAGACGCAAAGCGACGCAGAAGTGTGGATATTGTGGCCGATTTTCACACACAAACGCAGATTAGAAATACGAGCAGGCAGCATTCAGAGAGGCAGAGTCGGAGCTCTCTCTCTCTGGGGCCCGTCGACTGCTTTAACGAGTTGGGGTCAGGAGGGGGGTGGTGGTGGCGGCGGCGGCGGCGGCGGGGGAGGCCAGATATGAAAAGTACCAGCGAGTAACTTTACGGAGTAAACGTTTGATTTATATTTATTTGACAAGCTCCCGGGGTCTGGTGGGCACCGGGCTGAGCGGAAGACTGAATATGGGGAAACAGTTAATGGTGATGAATAGGGAATGGAATGCTTTGTTACCCGCCACAAGCCCTCACTTCTTAAACGCTGAACCCTTCGCTAAATCTCCGTCTCCATGACGAACCAGCGTTCCCGTCTTAAGCTGCTCCGGGCTCCTTCAGGGAGGGAGGGTGGAGAGGGAAGGGGGGAAGAGCGAGAGGCTCTGTGTTTTATTTGATACTTCGTCCAATGTTTGAGTTTATTCAAGGCAGAAATTGGCAAAGACGCCGCAGCCCTCTTCCATCAGAAATGCGGGGAATGTGTAACACAAATACAAAGTCCTGACACTCTCACAGTCTGTGGGTCGACGCACGCGGACCGCGATGCGCAACGCGGGGGGCCCCCCGGAAGAATCCCCCCTCAGGTGTCGGTCCTGGTGCGGAACGGGCCGGGGGGGGTGGGGGGGGGGGCCCGGAGCCAACATCGTCGGCCCATCTGTGGTTGTGTTCCCTGCCCCCCCTGCGTTTGAAAAAAATAAACCGCCCCCCCCCCCCCCCCCCCCCCCTCCCCCTGCAGGTTATGCAGCGATTTCGTTAATCGACAGGAAGGAGAGTAAAATCAGACGGGATCTGAGACAGCGGACCGAAAAGTAGCGGGGGGGGATTGAGACTATGATCATGGAACGCCTCTCGCTTGGACTTGGAGTGCAGCTGAAAGTTAAGTCGTCTGAGGAAGGTGGGGGGGGAGGTAGAGGGGAGGACAGAGAGGGAGAGAGAGAGGGAGAGAGAGGTAGACAGACCCAACAGCTTCCAATACACACCTTCCATTCCCCACTTCAACGTATACTGCGGTACGTATGACCGCGTGTTGTGTGTGTGTGTGTGTGTGTGTGTGTGTGTGGCATGCCGATGTGCCGGAGGGGCCAGAGGAATGGCAGCAGCAGCAGCACAGCAGCAGCAGCAGCAGCAGCAGCACTAAGCAGCAGCACTAGCAGCAGCAGCAGCAGCAGCAGCACTAGCAGCACTAGCAGCAGCACTAGCAGCAGCACTAGCAGCAGCAGCAGCAGCAGCAGCACTAGCAGCAGCAGCAGCAGCAGCAGCAGCACTAGCAGCAGCAGCAGCAGCAGCAGCAGCAGCAGCAGCAGCACTAGCAGCAGCAGCAGCACTAGCAGCAGCAGCAGCACTAGCAGCAGCAGCAGCAGCACTAGCAGCAGCAGCAGCACGCAGCAGCAGCAGCACTAGCAGCAGCAGCAGCAGCAGCACTAGCAGCAGCACTAGCAGCACTAGCAGCACTAGCAGCAGCAGCAGCAGCAGCAGCTGCAGCCTCCCCCCCAGATGGAGAGGTGAGTGTCGGCGGGTGAGGAGCAGCAGATGCCTGGAGTGACCCCCCGGCACCCGCCCCCCCGGCACCTCGCCCCCCGGCACCCGCCCCCCCGGCACCCCGCCCCCCGGCACCTCGCCACACCCATTGAACCGTGGGCCACCGCCGCCGCGACAAAGGCCAGGGGAGGACCCCGACAGTAAATACACTCGCTTGTGCCTGAAAGCCAAGAGGTCGCTCTGTTCTCTGTTCTCTGCTGTGCTCTCCTCTTCCTGCTCTACAAAAGCCGTCAAACTCGAGAGGAATGGAAATGGTAAAAGAGGAGGGAGGAGGTGGGGTGGGAGAGGAGGGGGGGGGTGGGAGAGGAGGGCGGGAAATCAATGAAGATGTTTCTGGAATTTTCTTCTGTTTCTGCAAACAGAAACACACGAGACATTAATAATAAAACCCCCTTAAGGAATTCTGGTGCTGCTGGTACAGGGGCGGCTCTAGCGCTACAGAGGCGCTAGAGCTAATGGGACCGAGGGGGAAAACCTCCCCGTGGAACCCAACCTAATCATCACCCCACCGCAGTAAGGTAGCCGGGAGGGAGAGAGAGAGAGAGACAGAGAGAGAGAGAGAGAGAGAGAGAGAGAGAGAGAGATAGCAGACTCACGCCACATCGCCGCAGATAACCTGCTAATTGCATTGCTCTCCACACCCTCGTGGCGGCGGGCGAGGAGATGTGTCCCAGGCGTGGGTGACTTCATTCATTCATTCATTCATTCATTCGTTCACGACTTCTCTCCCGGTCCACCGTCTCCAGAAGCCTGCGACCCCCCATTGGCCGCGAGGGGAGATAAGTGATCGGAAAAACGTATTCTTTTGTTTTTCTATCAGGGTCTGCGTAGGCTCTGCCTCTCTGGTAGCAGTCCTGCAAATGACTGACACAACAAGCATCCCCCCCCTGAGTGTAGCCAAATGGCCCCGCCGGCCGTGTCTCTGTCTCTGGAGCCTAACGCCAACCCCGACCCCAACCCCAACCCTGGAGCCCGTCACCAGGAAGCTACGCCCCGCCGCCGCGCCGCGCCGCCGCGATGCTACCCGTCAGCCGTGCACAAGTGCACAAGCGCACCGCGCCGGGGGTGGCGGTGGTGGGGGGGGGTTGTCGGAGACGCAAAGCGACGCAGAAGTGTGGATATTGTGGCCGATTTTCACACACAAACGCAGATTAGAAATACGAGCGCAGCATTCAGAGAGGCAGAGTCGGAGCTCTCTCTCTCTCTGGGGCCCGTCGGCTGCTTTAACGAGTTGGGGTCAGGAGGGGGGTGGTGGTGGTGGTGGTGGCGGCGGCGGCGGCGGGGGGAGGCCAGATATGAAAAGTACCAGCGAGTAACTTTACGGAGTAAACGTTTGATTTATATTTATTTGACAAGCTCCCGGGGTCTGGTGGGCACCGGGCTGAGCGGAAGACTGAATATGGGGAAACAG